>JAXQQM020073374.1:0-97535 GCA_034641835.2 Pinus albicaulis | reverse complement strand
AATAAAATGGTGATCATGATAGGACTTATTTGAATCAATGACAAACTAAGTAACCCTTAGGATTCTCATACAGTCTTATCAAACCTTGAAGGAATCATCTAGCTAAGCCATAAGAGTAAACGTTGTTTGTCTCGTCACCATAGCTAAGTGTTGAAACACATTTAGGACCCTCTCATAACCTATAGGACTGGAAAAACTCATAAAACCCAAAACATTTTAGATTGGTATATGGTGGTGGACCATAAAACATTTTACCTCCAAAAGAGCTAAAAATTTCCACCTAGTGACTCCACTGGCCTCCAGTAGGCCTAATATCCCTCCAATCTTTGTAAATCCCTTTGGGAATGCATTGAGCAAACCAAATCATATTGTTGGTGGACAGAAAAATTTAAATCATCCACCTAGCGACTCCACAACTCTTAAAATACCAAATGACTCCACTGGTAGAAGACTCTGAACTAGTTGACAAGATACAGTGACCTCTTTTCTGATTTACAAACATGGATTTAGACATAGACCCAGAAGCCAAACTAATGGTCATGATGGAAAAAATGATGTACGTGCTTGGAAAGAGAATGGATAGGTATGAAGCTAATTTGAATATTGGTAATCCAGAGCAACCTATGCCTTTCCCTGACCAAACACAAGCTCAACCACTACAAGACCTAGACAATGAGCAAGATATGTATGATGAGCAAGATTATAAAGAAAACAATGAAGAAAGCTCTCAAGAAAGTCCTGACAGCATACCTCTATCTTGTATAGCACTGTTAAGGGAACTTCATGACCAAAATATAAATACAAATAGTGAGCAGTGCTTTGAGGAAACAAGTAGCCATTTGGAAAACACAGAACTTGAAATAGAGGAAAAACCAACACATATGGGAACTCTCTTATATGTTATAACTCATTTCAGATTTTAAGAGGTGGGTGGGATCCTGATAATGTAGAAGAAACAACTCATGAACCTTGTATTCAAATTGAGCATCATAACAATCATGAGGAGTTGTTTAAAACAGAAGCAGATCAGGAAATAGTGGAAAATCCTCAAGGTTTCCCTTCGAGCACAAGCACTAATTCAATAGAAGGGGCTCAAGATGACATCCAGCCTCAAAACCAGTTAACACAAGAGAAAGAAGTTTGTTGTACTTTTTTTTATGCTAAAAGAGAGATCTCTCCTTTGACAGAAGAAGAAATTGATCAAATACTAAACAAGAAGCCAACCTTCAAACCTTCATTGGAACAAGATAATCATCAACCCAGTGCCTATCATATAGAACAACTCAATGGCACTCAAGACAAATAGGAGAGTAAGGAAATTAATGATAAATCTGAAACTAGTCCTCTATGGAGTATGAGTTTTGATGGGTCATGTACTAAAACCAGTGCAGGTGCAGGAATATGGCTTTACAATATAGAAAACAATCATTCTAAAGGCCATTCATATAAATTTAATTTTCAATGCGCAAGTAACATAGTGGAGTATGAGGCACTTCTTTTAGGGCTGCACTTATTGAAGAAATTAGGAGCCCAGAGGATAACAGTTCATGGGAATGCGGAATTGGAAATTAGGCAAGCAAATGAAGAATACATGGTTAAACATCCCAGAATTAGAGCTTATAAGGATGATGCCATGGATTTATTAAAATATTTTAAAGAATTCCAACTTACCCTTGTTCCTAAAGACCAAAACAGTTTTTCCAATGGATTAGCCCTTGTTGCTAGTACATGTCTGAAACCTTGGGAAAGCAAACAATATACAATTCAAGAAAAATTCAGACCAGCTGTCCCAAACCATAAAAAGTACTAGCAAGTCTTTGGGGAAGAAAAACAAATAGAAGACTGTCCTACTGAGGATATACCATCTTTTCAAGAGAAACCTTCTCCCATTGCTGATATCAATCTATCATCCAAAGAACCCGAATTTACATCAGAAGCAAGCACAGATTTAGGGCAAAAATAAATTTCACTGCTTGTTGATTTGCAGGTAAAGGATGATGATGATTCCAAGGGACATGCTGAAGGTGCATTCCTCAAGGCTGATGTCTTAGAGGCAGACAATCTACCCATCATGGAGGGGCAAGAAGAAGAGAATTCTCATCTTTTCTTTTCTGATCCTATGGAAGAGTGTGTGGAGGCCCCAATTGGCTCAAATTCTCAAGCATGGATCCTTTGCAAGAGCCAAAGACATAAAACGTTGTCACCTTCTATGATAGCCTTGATTTTAAAGATTAATATTCAATATGTATTGTGGTTACCTCTTACTAGTAGCCAAGGTCTCTATTCCTTTTTTTCACTACTCAGCTGGCTACATTGGCACTATTGTACTATATAAAGTTGAACTATTTCAAGAGTTAGAATAGGTTAGATAGGAATGTCAATAAAGCTCAGCTTTGAGCATTTAGTTAGTTGTTGATTTTTTTCTTTGAAGGAAAAAGGGAAAAATACAAAAACAGTAAAAATAAAAAAGAGGGCAGAATGAAAACAAGAAAGGTACAGCCCCATACCAAAAAAGAGAGACAAAGTCTGAAGTGTGCAAGCTCAAATTCCACTCCTAAAAACACACTTCTAGTTAGTCATACAGTCTAATCATGAATAATTAGCTTTTCAATTTACTGCTGATAGGTTACTGAATTAGATCAACCAAACAGCACAATCTTGGCTTATCAGTGAGGTAGATTAGGATAGAGAAAACAAAGGTTCAAACAAATTCGATATTTGAACCTATGAATCTCAAAAGAAGAATGGCTCTAATTAGATTAAATCTTGAGCCAAAGATGGAAAACAAATTGGTTCCAATATACTCAAAACTTGAACAAGATAAGGGAGAAAAACACAGCTCAAACAAATTCAAAACAAAACTGAAGGAATAATGAAGGATGTTTTAGTTTGCAGATCTTAAGCCTTCACAATTTTGTTTTAATTTTCTGCAAAATTTAGTCTATGTGCAGCTTTTTTTTATGCCATAGATCTGCAGCAAGTCGAATTTCTTAAATCTGGCTTGGTTGCTTTTAAATTTCTGTTTTAGAATTTAGAGAATAAAGGTCTGTCAAACAGTCTAATCCTGACAGATAGTAGTTAGGTAGAGAAACTTATGAGTTCAACTGCTTAATCTGAACTCATGGAGGAATAAGATTAGATTTAGATTAGTTTCTTGTTTTCAAAGGAATAAAATGTTTATGAAGAGAGTTTGCTAGTCCAAATGCACTCTGAAAAGAAGAAAAAAATTTAGGATCATTAGGAATGGGTAGGTAGAGATGTTGTTTTGATAGAATTCCATTGTTTCAGATTGCTGCAGAGATTATAAAATCAAAGAAAGGTCAGCTAAAGGAAAAGAAATTTGTTTCCCAATGGATAAGGCACTAGTTTACTAAAAAGCCAGAGATCAATAGCTAAGGTTCTGGACACCTAAAGAACCATCTGTCCTCCCCAAGTGGAGCCACTATTAGCCACCTAAAACATTTGTCATACCAAATGGTAGCTAAATCTTTTTAGCCTTCAAGAAACAATTCATTTCCAAATTGTGAGTTCTTGAAGTCTTATGATGACCTTTATCCTTGGTGTTAATCTTCACTGTTGTTTCATTATTAACCTTCAAAGACATGTTGTTTACTAAGAGAAAGACTGCTTAAAAAATCCATTTTTCATCATTACACTTCTCTGTTTCCTTCTCCATTTCATCCATAAACCCTTTCATTTTACCTCTCATTCCCTCAAATTCCCCTTTAAAGCCTTGTGAAATCCCTTTATAAGGTTTAAAACCCTGTTTTTACCCCTATCGGAACCTCCAAATTCCTCAAAAACCCTTCAAAAATCCTAAAAAACCTTCATTTTTCTATAAAGGCCTTAAGCCCCAGCCCCTTTTTTCCTTATGTGACCCGGAGCTGCGACCGAGCGCTAAGCCTCATCGCTCCATCGCAATCGGCAGTCGCATTTTCCCTTTATCCTTTTCTTTTTTTCCTCCAATGGCCAAATCCGCCGATTTAATCTCAGTCGTCGAATCCACAAGAACTGACGGCCGAGATTCAATCGCGCTCCGCTCATAGCCCTCCGTCATCACACCCGCCGATTTAATCCTGACCGTTGATCTCTCATACCAATCCGACGACCAGCGCTTAATTGCACATCGCAAACTCAAAGACCCCGGCGCTTTGGCCTCTTTTCTTCTCTCCGATGTGATGTAATCCCAGCCGTTCATTCCTCCAGATTCGACGGTTCACGCTTCATCGCACCACGTTCATCCATCACGTGATCCTCCACCATCCCGACCTCCGATTTAATCTCCACCGTTGATCAGTTTTGATCGAATGGTCTACTCTCAATCGCATCACCACTTTTCCTTTTCCCCTCCGCTTTCCATCTCCACGATTCAATCTCCACCGTTGATCTTCTCAAATCCGACGGTCCTGATTTAATCTCACCCCATTCATTTTCCATTCATCTATTCTCCCAAACGTTCCATCCAAATATCTCCGTCGTCGATCTCTGAGATTGGACGGCCCATGTTATATCGTGATCCCAATTCATTTGTTTCCCATCTCTCCTCTGCTGCGCTCATCTGACGATCTCCACTGTAGATCATCTTGATCTAACGGTCCTCGTTCCTCGTCGCACCAAAACCTCCATTGACCTGGTTAGCTGCTTTTCCAGGATTTTTCTCCCATTTTTCCGCTGCATCCATTCATCGTCACCAACTCTGACCGCTTCCATAACCCTCCTAAGCAGTTATAAACCAAATTCCGCAAGATTTAAATAACGTTTGTTTGTTTTTTATGCAGGTTTAATGAAGTTCAAGATAAAACCTCCCCGCAGATGATTACAGTATTATTGGCCAAGGATGATGATCCTTATGGCCTTCGGTACAAATTAAAGAGTTTTAAAGTGCTAATTACATGTTTAAGAAGGTCGATAAGTCATGATTGTCGGCTTTTCAAAACCATTTCTTCGATAAACCCTCTGCGCACCTGCAAACAACAAAACACAGTGAGCATCAATCAATTGAAGGATCAAAGCATAATCCGAAGATTAAAGGCTCTAAACAGAATTTTAAAGGAATCAACGGTCTAATCCAAAAATGAAGATAGATCCAGAAAAGCCTCAAATGCCACATCAGAGGGGCTAATTGAATCCCCAGCTACCAAAATTGCCACCTGCAGCCTCTCTGCCTCAAAGGAAAACCCAAATCAAATCTCAGTTAGAAAAATTAAATACTAAGGCAGATGACAGTTATTACATACAAAAGAACATATTTTAGACTATCAGTAAAGTTATTGTAAAGATAAGAAAGTTCCTTAAAGTCAATCTTTTTACCCACTAAGCCTAAAAATCAGAAATAGAGTAAATGAAATAGAGTTGTAATTCAATGCATTCGTGCCTTATGCCTTGCATGGTTTTTAAGGCTAGGAGTTGCATTTAGTATAGAATTAATTACACTTCAACCCAAGGAACTCTTCCACCTCCTCATTTTCTTATAAAATCTCCTTGAGGAGCACATTGTAAAGGGTTGGTTGGTCACTAGTTGTAATACTGAAACTCTTTGAAATAATACATAGTCTGTTTGAAGTTGAAGAAGAAATTGAAGTCTTGGAAGCTTGATGATGTTTTGACATGCTTGTTCTTGAGAAGGCTCTATCATTGGATCCCTGAGCTTGGCTGTTGGTGATGTATTCTGAACTGTCTGCTATCTTTCATGTTTTCATTATGTTTCATACATTCTTACTACCGTAGGATAAAAATTTTAGGCTAAGAAATGACTCCTGGAAGCACCTTAGACCTGTTTGTCCTTCATTGTTTTATGTTTTCTTCTGCTAAGGTATTTTAGAGTCTTTAATCTTTCTCGTTAGTCCTCATGCTTGTTTATTTCTCTAATAGTTCAAATAGTTGGTTCCAGCATGATTTATGGTTTTCCCTGCTTGTTTGCTGCCACTTGAAAAAAAAATTTGAAGTCTCCCTTTGAAGTACCATTGTTTACAGTTAGCCAAGGAGGTCTGTTTTGATCATACCCTTTGTCCTTGCTTGAACAATTGTTTTAAAGGTCTGTATAGTTGTGATCATAAGTATGTTAGGTGTTCCCTCTTCTATGACTGCAATTATCAGTGAATCTTTCATGTTTTCTAATTCGTTTGAAATAAAGTCTTTGACGAAATAGGGTGTTCCCCAAATCTTAGATTTCATTTTGAAATTTGTCTTGAAGTCATTATTTGCTTAAAGTGTGGTTTGTAAAATTCATGGTTAGCCTTGTCTATCAAATAGCTCTTTATTGTTCAAGTTATGTTTTTAAGTTCCCTTTGTTGAGAATTAAACTTCTCTTTTCAAAATCATTAATGTCCATCTCCTTCACAAAAACTAAAGGATCCTGTGGCCAAGTTAGATTTTCCCTTTTATATCCCATATCCACTTATGAGCTTGTCATAAACCTCTTCTTGACTCCATTGCCCAATGAACCTGACACTTCTTCTTTCTACCTATCTTTCCTAAACCTTTCATGTTCTGTTGTACCAATTCAACCAAACAAACAAACCAAACAAACACTTGCACTTAATAACTAGTCTAAAACCAATACTTAAAAGCAAACAAGATAAATCTTTGCAAAACAAGTAAATTTGAGACATCCCTCTCTGAGAATAGGAGGACTAGATCCTGGAACTCTAAAGATTGGTTCTGATGTTGCCTTGTCTTTTGGTTAGCCAATCTATCAAAACACAAGACCCCAACACTTACTCCTCCATCATCTCCTAATGAGCATGTTTCACCATCTACACATGTTCCTTCACCTCAAGACAATCCTCCTTCCTCGCCCTCTCCTAATGCATCAGACAATTAAGGAAATGACAATGAACAATCAAGTGACCATGAAGGAGAGGGTAATGATCAATCAAGCAATAATGAAGAAGAGGATAGTAAAGAGGAATAAAATAGTGAGGACACAAATGAAGAAAGTGGTAAATAAGACATGGAGATATATGTCAATGAAGATGAAGAAACCAATGATGAAGAAGACAGAAAAGAGCATGACAGTGAAAACAGTAAGGCTCCTAGTGATGATAAGGGAAATGATGCAGAAACAAATGATGATTTTGGGGATGAAAAGGCAGAACATAGTATGGATACAAATGAAGAAAGTGACAAAGAGACAAATGATGATGCTAATGACAGTAGTGACCCCAAGGACGAAAATGTCAGTGAAACTGATGATAACATTGAAGAGAATGAAGAGGTTGATGATAACAGTGAAAATCATAGCAATGATGAAAGCAGCAGTAATGAGGGAGGCAGTGACAGTCATGACAGCAGTCATGATGGCCATGAGGACAGTAAAAACAATGAGGCTCATAGTGGAAATGATGATGGTGCACAGAGCAGTGGAAAATATAGTGAGGCTCATAGTGTTGACAAAGGTAGTGATGATATGGAACACAATGAGTTTTATGGCACTGAGGTAAACAATATTGAACCTCTTCCTTTGACATACCAAAGAGGAGAAAGGCATGTGTTTGCTGCCTCTAAAAGGCAAGGGGCCATGCCTTCCTCATCAACAAAGAAACTTGACAAAGGCAAGGAAAAGGTCACTGTTGGAGATCAGAAAGGTAAACATGGAACTAAACAAAAATTTGAATTCATTGACCTTGACAGTGAAAATGAAGATGAAGAAAGGACCACTAGCATCTTGCTCCAAAGCAAGGATGCTCAGATCAGATACCTACAAATAAATCTTGGCATGGCGAAGTATGTCATTGAGCATTATAAGGATGAAAACAAGCAGCTAAAGAAGACATAAAGGGACCTTGGCCTATAGAAAAAGATGGCCAAGGACTATGCCTTGAGAAATCAAATTGCAAGGGCCAAGCTCAAAAGAGCCCTTGCCAAAGTTCAATCCTTCAAGGAGGAAAAAGGTCAAGAAAAAATTAACCTTATTGTTGATGCTTCCATGCAATCATCCCAAACATAAAAAGCAAGGCAAATCTAAATTTTGGGAACTTCTTTGAAATTTTGAGTTTTTTCTGATTTAAAGGGCGAAAGGCGCAGCGCCCTTGGTGCTACGCTTTTCCTCAGGGCATCCTCAGTGTTAGCCACCTATAATATTTTGTTGTACCAAAAATGTGGTTAAGACTTTTTGAGCCTCCAAGGAACAAATTTTATCACTAAAAATTGTTGGCTCTTGAAGACTCTTGAAAGGCCTTATGCCTCTGTCCAAAATCTTCATTACTATTTCCATTTTATACTCAAAAAATTCTGCTGATTACAAATGAAAGAATGCTGGAATACCTTCATCTTCCCCCTTCTCAAACCTCCATTTGCTCCCCTTTTCCTCCATCAAAACCCCCTGTTCTCATAAATCCTCTTCTTCCATTTATGAAAAACACTCTTCCAAAGTTAAAGACTCACTCTTTAACCTTACCGAAACCCCCAAATCCATTGAAAAACCCATTCCCGATCTATTTTTCTTTTGTAAATCCAAAAAACCCATTTATCCAAACTTTTAATCTAATGTATTAAAGTCACGTGTTAATGGAAAATGGTTAGATTAAAAAGACCGATCGCGCAATCACAATCGGAGAAATCAAAAGGGTTGATCAAAAAGACCGCATCAAAATCCTCCGATGCGATTAGGTCTTGAGTGTTAAGACTTCCCCCGCCTCCGTTTCATATGACTTATGCCCAAGACCAAGTTTTAAAGACCCTAGGCGCTGAATCGCATCGCAATTTTTCAAATGGGTTGATCGGAAAAACCAGGCCCGCGACTCCGATTCCGATTGGCTCTTTTGAATATATAAAGCCCCGGGCCCATTGTAACTCATATATCCAACGGCCCCGCATTCGGGCGCCTACCCGCCTTATATATATTTTTCCGCCCCAAAACATAAAACCTTTGTTTTTATTCCAAAAGTTTGAGTTTTCATATTTTAATAAAGGTTTTCCCTGGTAAATCCCCATCGTTGATCATATGCCGATCAAACGGCCATCGCTCTATCGCATCGGCGATTTCAATCGCATCGCAAATGTTTATTCGCATGCGTTTTGTTTTCCCCCCGATCGCCGATCCCCGATTGATTGTCGCCGTTGATCACCTCTCTGCCCATCCAAATCCAACGGCGGCGCTCCTTCCTCGCCTTCTAAGCAGTTTAAGCCCAAAACGCAAGATTTCTTAATTGTTTTTTTGTTTTGCAGGTATTTTAATGGTTTTCCACTGAATAATGAAGGAAAACCGGGGACTGGGAAAGACGTTTCCTGCGCCTTCAAGCTATTAAAAAGAACCATTCACAGGCTTGAATTCAACGATTTATCAATGTTTCATGAGCATTGATGACACGTAAAATGGCCTGTGCGGCCCTGCACATCGACAAGACACTATTTTAATTCAAAAGAACAGTCGAAGAGTATAATTTTGAAAACAAAGCATAGTAGATGAAGATTACAAGATAAATCTGGGGAATTACGGCTAAAAACGATAATCAAAAGCCTAATTCCCTGGATTGAAACTCAATCAATAGAAAATCATAAGTGTTTCACTGATAGAAAGGCTTCCACCGCTTCAAATAAGGCAAATTAACGCCTCAGCTACCAAAAAGAGCCACCTGTTGCCTCAAACCATTCAAACAGAGGCCGAAGTTATTGAAGAAAATCAGATATTCGCCTCCAGCGCAGCCAGGGAGTTACTTCTGCAAGGGAATAAAATGCAAAAATATCTGCAGAGTTACTCCACACAGCACACAAAGCCTCAAAGTCAAATAAAGCTCCCATCGAGCTTAAATCATAAATGTAAAACAGTTAATACAGTGATCCACCTGTAAACTTCTCCATCGAGCCCCTCAAAGGCCGAGAAGTCCTGAATCTGTATTAATTGTCCTTAGAGATCTTTTTGTTAGGTCTCACCTCCTTATTCTTCTATAAATACCTCAGTAGAAGATGAGAAATTGTTGGTTGTTGTTTGATTACAAGTTGTAACATTGAAACTCTCTGAAATAAATAGACAAGTTTGTTGAAGTTGAAAAACAAATTGAAGTCTTGGATGTCTTGATGATGTTGTCATATGTTGTTCCTGAGAAGGCTCTATCATTGGATCCATGAGCTTGGTTGTTGGTGAAGTATTCTGAACTGTTTAATGTTTTCTCCTGTTTTCATTATGTTCCATAATTTCTTACTACAGTAGGTTGAAAGTTTTAGAATAAGAAATGACTCCTGGAAGCACCTTAGATCTTTTCATCCTTCACTGTTTTATGTTTTCTTCTGTTGAAGTATTTTAGAGGCTTTAAAATTTCTCTTTAGTCTTCATGCTTGTTTATTTCTATAATAGCTCAAATAGTTGGTTTCAGCATGATTTATGGTTCTCCATGCTTGTCTGCCATCACTCGAAAGTTGTTATTGAAGTCTCCCTTTAAAGTACCATCGTTTTAAGTTAATCAAAGAGGTCGGTTTTGATCTTGCCCTTTGCCATTGCTTGAACAGTTGTTTTGAAGGTCTTTATATCTGTAAGCATAGATGTTATTTAGGTGTTCCCTCTTCTATGACTGCAACTATCAGTGAATCTTGTATGTTTTCTAAAGTCCTTTAAAATAAAATCTTTGAGGAAATAGGGAGTTCCCCGAATCTTAGATTTCATTTTAAAATTTGTCTTGATGTCATAATTTTCTTAAAGAATGTTTGTAGAATTTATGGTTAGCCCTGTCTATCAAATATTTCTTTATTGTTAAGTTATGTTTTCAAGTTTCCCTTTGTTGAGAATTAAACTTCTCTTTCCAAATCATTAGTGTTCACTTAATTCCAAAAACAAAAGGATCTTGTGGCCAAGTTAGATTTGCCCTTTGATATCCCATATCCCTTCAAGAGTTTGTCATGACTTTATTTTGACTCCATTGCCCAACCAACCAGATATTTCCTCTTTCTGTCTATCTTTCCTAGACCTTTCATGTTCTGCTGTATCAACTCAATCCAACCAAACAAACATCTGCACTTAATAACTAGTCTAAAATCCATACTCAAAGCACACAAGATAAACCTTTGCAAACAAATATTTGAGAGATCCCTCTCTGAGAACAGGAGGAATAGATCCTAGAACTCTAAAGATTGGTTCTGATGTTGCCTTGTCTTTTGATTTGCCAAACTGTCAAAACACGGGACACCAACATAATGGCGATCACGGTGGGACATCTGAGTCAGTAACAATCCAAATACCCCTTAGGACTTCAGAAATCCCTTATTTTCAAGAATATCCAGTGATTATTAGCCACCTCATCGCCACCAACATAATGGCGATCACGATGGGACATACTGAGAATTAGAGGTTTGAAAACCCTTCCTCAAACTTTTTAGGTCCAATATAACATAAGTAACTTTCTTCAAGCACTGCCTAACAAATGGTAATCATGATAGGACTTAATTGAATCGGTGACAAACTAGGTAACCCTTAGGATTCTCGCAAAAGCCTTACCAAACCTTGAAGGAACCAGTTACCAAGCCATAAGAGCAACTCTGTTTGTTTGAACACCTTAGCTAAGTGCAAAATCAGACTTAGAACACTCTCTTAACCACTAAAACCGAATAACTCAGAAAAACCCAAAAACATTTCAAGTTTGGCTTCATAATAAACATGGTAGTGGACCATAAAACCTTTTACCTCCTCAGGAGCTAAAAACTTCCACTTTGTAGTAAAACACACATTCTTATATATCACTTACCTTAGGATAAAGAGGCTCTGTTTAAATTTCTGAAGTCAATACAGAGCCTGATTTCCCCTGTTTTCTTTCTAACAGAAACTAAGTTTGATACCCATTCTGAAAATCTAATGGGTACTATGATCCCAGCATTATACATTTTCTCAATTTCTGCCTTAACTAAAGGTAATAAAAGGGGATTTATTCTCCTTAGTTTTTGCTTAAAAGGCTTTTGATTTTCCTTCAAGGGGATTTTATGTTGGATGATGCTGGTATCATATGATTTTAAGTCTTTGTATTCCCAAGAAAACACATCTTTAAATTCTTTGAAAATCTCTATGTATTGCAATTTTATGTGAGCTGGGAGGGTGGGGGATAGCTTGATCATCTTGGGTTCTGCTAGACTACCTATGTTATGCTCTTCTACATTTGTTTCCACAGGCTCCATTCTTGGTTCTTTAGCTACATCGTTGAGATCAAACAAGTGTTCCAAAGGTGTGAGTCCTCTTGGGATTTTATCATTTTTGCATTGTAGGACTTCCAATTCTTCTTGGTCCTCATTGTTCATTATCTCTGCTTCAAAAGGATTCTCACAATGATTTATACTAGCAGGATATGTTATCTCAACCTCTGGGATTTGTTCAATATATAAACAGTTTTCTTCGTGGCTAGCTTCTGGTGTTGGTACGCTGAAATCATTTTCTGATTTCAAGAAATGATCTATGTGTTTGTCGGATTCAAACACCTGCCAGTGATCTTCGTTATTAGGCACAGCAGGTATGTGTTTCACCTTTATACTGAGTTGTTCGTTTATCTCAGATACTTGGCAATTGCTGGCATTGAAGGCAAGTTCATTTGCTATATGATTCAGTGCTCTAGGGATGAAAATGAGTTCATATTTTTCGAAATCTTTTAACAAGTCAAGGGCAGCATTTCGATATTCCCTAAGCCTTGGATTCTTGGCTGAGTATTCTCCTTTGATTTGTTTGATGACAAGTTCAGAATCCCCTAAAATAGATATCTTTTGGGATTCTAATTTTTTAAGCAGTTGTAAGCCCAGGAGAAGTGCTTCATACTCAGAAATATTGTTAGTGCATGGGAAGTCTAACTTGTATGAAAAACTTTGATTTGTTTTTTGAATCCAGACACCTGCCCCCGCACTGGTTTTATTACAGGATCCATCGAAATTTATTGTCCAGAGTATATTTGACTCATTTTCATTTTCTTGTTGCTATAGATTGTCAATGTTTTGAAGTTGATTCGAGGTAAGATTGGATTGTTCTAGTGAACTGATTTGGTCCATGTTTTCTTTTCCTTGTTGTGTAATTTCATCTTCGTTACACAAGATAAATGAATCTAAACTTGATTGAATAGAATAGATCGGAGTGTTGTTTGGTTTGTCCATGTTACTCACCATGTACTTCATGTGGGATTCTCTGTATAGTCTTCTGTTTTGGTTAAAAACAGGGATGGTGGCATAAGACATGTCCATTTGAAGGCTTCCCTGAAGTTTGGCTCCCCATGATCTTGATAAGAGCATGCCATACTTAGGGGGAATGTCAGCTACAACTATATCCATTACTAGATTCTTGGCAGGGATCTGAGCTAGGTTAACGCATAAATCTTTGATTAAACCCAAACATTTGACTCTGCTTGAGTCAAAAGAATACAAATCTTTGTATGGTTTAGTAATTTCTAAGCCTAAGCTTTCCATTACTACCTTGGGCATTAGATTGTGTGAAGCTCCGGAATCTAACATGGCATTGTGTAAAATTTTATCGTGTATGTTCAAACTGACATAGAAGGGGGGGACTGATCCTTCTTGATATTTTCCTTCGACTTTTGGGCCAAACAATAGCTCAGGTTTGTCATCTGTCAAGTTTAGGGTGTCAGTATCACTTCCTAAGTTTAAAGCTTTCAAAACTTGGTTTTTGTACACTTCTTAGGTTACTAGTTCAGCTAAGGGGATGGTAATTTTTATCTTAGCAATCTCTCCCTCAAGGCTGAAAGGAATAATTGACTTGTTAATATTTACATCTGTTTTTTCAATTGAATTCTTTTCAGCAACTTTGTTTTGCTGAACTTTGTTTGGACTAGTGATAGGAATAGTTTTGTTAGGACCACTAGCTGAAGTGCTAGGGGTACTTTGCTCAACATTTGGCTGGACTCCCTTTTCTCTGTTTAAATCTGGTTTTTTGGCCGAAATGTTGGTTTTTTCTGCTGGTTTTCTGCGTTTTTCTTGACAGCAGTGCTAGTGTTCTTATCTTTTGAATTCTCTATACTTCCCTTGCTCCTGAGATCATACTGTTTGTGTACCTCCATGATTGCATTTTCAAAACCTAATCTATAGTCATCAGAATCTTCATAGGTGTTTTTATTTTGATCATCCGAGAAGAAACCTTGTTCCTCCTCAATGAGGAAAAAATCATCCCCACTGTCTGATCCAACCAAGTTTACATGTGATTCTTCCAACCTTTCCAACTCTCTGTCTTCCTCATATTGATCTACATAGTTCTGTTGGAAAGGAGGTCTAATTTGTTGGTCACTTTCTTTTTGCTTATCTTGATTGTTATCTCTTCTATAATTCTGATTTCTATTTCTGTTTTGATTGTTTTGAAGTGCAGTCTGGTTTTGATTTGCTTGTTCTTTCTTAATTATGCTCATCTCTTTCATCATTTCTTCCAACATTCTCTCCATTTTTAAGCTTGAAGTAGAAGGAGGGGATTCCTCTTTAAAAGATACTCTCTTCTCAGTTTTCATTCTTGCTCTCTTTTCTATTAAGTTGACTTCCACAGAAAGAGCACCCCTTTGCATATCTTCGAGAGTTGCAAAATCTCTTTCTCTTAGTGAATAAGTCATGTCAGAGTCAAATCCTTCAGGAAACTTGTTTAAGGCTGAGCCTTGTGGAGGTTTTAGTTCTGGGGAAAGTGCATTATATACACTGTTAAATATAGTACAATATGCTTGTACACTTTCCCCAGGGTTCCTACGGAGATTGTTGTAATCAGCAAGGACTTGGAGAGGATTCTTCTTTACTTCCCATTTGTTTAGGAACGTTTGATGGAAGGCTTGGAGATCATTAATACTACGGGGGGCTAAACCTTTAAACCATTTTCTTACTTCTCCCCCTAAGCTTTGAGCAAATAATCTAAGCTTGACAGAATCATCATCGATCTCATTTCTGTCAAAGTAGTCATGCATCTTATCCACATGTTTTGATGCAATTACAACATTGCTAGCATCATATAATGGAATTTTGGATTGATAGTCCTGTGGAAGGTTGACTAACGGTACAGGAAGGACTAAGGGAGCATACCGTGTTTCCATGATATGTGGTGGGGGTGGGTTTACAAGGGGTGGATTGACAAGAGGAGGTGTGGGCTGAAGTGGATTGGTTTGAACAGTGGATGAAGGATGGACAGAAGTGGATGGAACAGCAGTATATTGTTGAGCTGATCTTGGATGAGAGACACCTAAGTTATGAAGAAGTGTAAATAAGGAGGTGTTGTTTCTCTACTACCAAGATGTTCACTCGTCTTGGGAGATGAAAGTGAAGGGTCAGAATCTAGCTGATCTAAATCACCAAATGACCTAGTCCTAAAGGGATTAACTAAGTTAGCTTGTCATTGTTGTAGAGCTGAAATATTTTCAGGGATTGACTTGGCTCTTGGGGGTGATCTGAAGATAGTCGAAGATTCTATCTTAGGAGACTTCCTAAGGATTCTTTCTGGGTTATCAACTATCTTAGGTGGATTAGGGTTAGGATGGGCTCTAGTGTGTATCTTTCTAGGAGCCACTATGCTGCGTTTTTAGACCCAAATAACAAGAAAATTTTAACCAAGTATGACAATATTTGAGAGGTTAACTGATCTGTTTACACAAATTTTAATCCTACAGTCCTCTAACTGAATTTGAATGATATTATAATGATAAGGGTTCTTCCTAGTGGAGTCTTAAGGTCTGTTCAGGATTGTGGAGTTGCCAGGTGGGAAGTTTAGAATGTTTTCTAAGAGGTACACTATCCACCATAGTGTTTGTGAAATATCCTTGTGCAAGGATATTCTGAAACACAACAAAATCTAACCAGAGATTGACTGGGAGGGCATTCACCAGATATTTCACCTCAAAAAGAGGATGAGATCCGGAGGCTACCTGGCCCTTTCCAGACTCTGTCTAAGAGTATAAGGTAAAACACAACAAAAGGTAAGTGATATATAAGAATGAGTGTTTTACTACAAAGTGGAAGTTTTTAGCTCGTGAGGAGGTAAAAGGTTTTATGGTCCACTACCATGTTTATTATGAAGCCAAACTTGAAATGTTTTTGGGTTTTTCTGAGTTATTTTGGTTTTATAGGTTAAGAGAGTGTTCTAAGTCTGATTTTTCACTTAGCTAAGGTGTTCAAACAAACAGAGTTGCTCTTATGGCTTGGTAACTGGTTCCTTCAAGGTTTGGTAAGGATTTACAAGAATCCTAAGGGTTTCTTAGTTTGTCACTGATTCAATTTAGTCCTATCATGATTACCATTTGTTGGGTAGTGCTTGAAGAAAGTTACTTATGTTATACTGGACCTAAAAAGTTTAAAGAAAGGTTTTGAAACCTCTAATTCTCAGTAGGTCCCACCGTGATCACCATTATGTTGGTGGCGATGAGGTGGCTAATAATCACTGGATATTCTTGAAAATAAGGAATTTCTGGAGTCCTAAGGGGTATTTAGATTGTTACTGACTCAGAAGTCCCACCGTGATCGCCATTATGTTGGTGTCCAATGTTTTGACAGTTTGGCAAATCAAAAGAAAAGGCAACATCAGAACCAATCTTTAGAGTTCTAGGATCTAGTCCTCCTGTTCTTAGAGAGGGATCTCTCAAATATTTGTTTGCAAAGGTTTATCTTGTGTGCTTTGATTATGGATTTTAGACTAGTTATTAGGTGTAGATGTTTGTTTGGTTGGATTGAGTTGATACAGTAGAACATGAAAGGTCTAGGAAAGATAGAAAGAAAGAGGAAATATACGGATTTGGTTGTGTTAGAGTGGGGTCTTCCCTTTCCCTTAAATGAATCCTTCCTCTATTCATTGTTTAGGTGTCTCATTCCGCTCATTCATCTGCATTCCGTTAGGGGCATGCCATTGACTGACGGAAGGGTTTGGTCTTCTTATTTTCCCTCATATTTGTACCTGTTGGGTTGGTCAAAACTCCTCAAAATTTATCAAAGTTTAGTTCATGTCATTCACAGTCATAAATGATTATTTTGGTCAAAAAGAGTCTTTTGGTTTTTGAGTCTAGGGTTTAGTCTTTTGACATGTTCAATAAATTCCCGCAGGCCATGAGGAGGATTTCAATAAGTTTTCAATTCAAAATTTTCATCATTAAATATGCTCGAGAGGACATTTCTTGTTCAAAACTCTATTTTGAATAAGAAATTGTCGAATTCATTTTTTGTAATAAGATGTATTTTTCTGCCATGAAGATTTCAAAGCAGACTCTGGTTTTCCTTTGCCAAAGTTCAACACCAACATCCCTGCAAAAATCAAATAATTTCATCAGTCCAAACTTAGAAAATCAATGAAAAAGCAGAAGACAGAAGTTGAATTAAATGGAAAAGCCAAAGTTAAAAAAAAAACATTACAAAATGGGTTTTTGGAGAAGAAAAAATGAAAACCATCTCTATATAAGATTTTTCTCAAAGTCATATATCCATTTGCATCAAGTTTCATTCAGAAAATCTCATTGGGAAGTTGAATTTCAAAGTTGGAGAGCAAACTGTGTTTTAGAGAGGTCATGACTGTGTGTAAAGATTGCGCGCGGCGCATAGGGAAGAGGCGTGGCGCACCAAATCGACCCGGCGCATTGGGCCGAGGTTGACAGTGTATTTTTCCAAGGGTGCGGCACACCCAAAGGCCGCGGCGCATTGGGTCTGCGCGCGGCGCACAGAGCCCCAAAGGCTGAAAAACTTCACCAAAACTCATTTCAAATCGACTCATTTGCCTCCAAGTAAGTTTTTCAAAGCTCGCTTAATGATTTTTGGCTATGGTACTGTGGTTTAGAAGTGAAGAAATCAAGAGTTTAAATGGTGAGAAACAAACCCTACATTTATACCAAAATCTGCTCCTAGGGTTATGTGTAAAGTTTGAAAATTTTGTTGGTGCTAAATTCTTGCCATTTGTCACCCTTTTCTTTGTATTCCATCACTGCTGTCACTGCCATATTATCATATCACAGTCCCTTCCCCATATTCACTATCCCCATATCCCTTTTACCCTTTGTTCCCATGTTTTAAAATTCCCAAACCCTATTGTTTCCCACCACTTCATATCATTGATAAATCCTGATTACCAAAGATTCGAGGACAGTTTCCTTGACATTTCATTTATACCTATCCCTAAAAACTACAAGTCCCATCACTATCACCCATTCCCATATCATTTGTAAAGGTGCCTAATCTCAAAGTTTTCCAAAGCAGTGAGTAACTGTCTGTCCGTTCCAAAGTCACTTGACAGTCATTGTATTTACTTTAACACTCTCTGCAACCTCATTTGATACATTGGCATATTTGGATGGCATATTTGGTATTGAAAGGCAAGCACCAATTCATCATTTTCAAAAATACACCTAACTCTTGTTTTCACCATATATATATCAGCATATATTTTTCAAACACCTTGTCTTCAGCACCATGTCAGAGATAGATTCACCATATGAGCAGGGATATGATCAGGATAGTGATTCTACAGCAGAACTAAATGTGCCAAGGAGATCTCATAAAAGTGGTAGGCATGTCAGGGAGGAGCCCACTTCTTTGACCCAATTGCAGGCCTGCCCGCTTGCAATGGATTATTTTCAGCGTCAGTCATGCTTCCAGTATTGCTATATGATTGCCCGAACTCAGCATCATCATGAGTTAGCCCGCCTATTTGTCCTACATTTTCATAATGGTCATGTAAACCTTGCTGGAGTAAACTTCACCGTGACACCAGAGACTATTTTTGAGGCGACCGGGATACCAAACATCGGTGAAGAGTGGAATAAGAGACAACAGCTGGATAGAGCTTATTATGAGCCTTACATCAAACCTGGATATTTGAGGCAGTTGAGTAAGGTTTTTCCATTCCGGTTTCTGAAGGAAGGGTATGCACCACTGATGAAGCTCATCATTCATTATTTTAGCTGTGAGGGCCGTTTCTCACGTCTTTATGCATATCACATCAGACTTTTGATGCATTTTACGAGAGTGAGACTGATGAGTATCCCCTATTTCATGTGTCAAAACATAGAGCGAATGACATTCCTTGTGCAGAAGAAGACCCCAGCGTAGCAGCATAACAGCATTTATCATTACGCACTCATCAAGATCATTGTAGTGCATCACCTTGGATTACAGGGCATCTCGTGGGATGAGTTCATTTCTCGTGATTTATTTGCAGCGCCCCAGCCTCCTCTCGAGATTGTTCATGATGAGGCAACCTTCACATCAGTTTGAGATTCCTGAGACTGAGCCTATCAGTGCTTCAGTGTGTGTGACATATCAGAGAGGCCACAAAGCCTTGTTCGCAGCAGCACGACGAGTACTATCTCCACCAGGGGTGGAAGGGGTCTCTTTATCTTCATCAGCAGCGCGAGTACTATCTCCACATGGTGTGGAAGGGGTCTTGCCTTCTACATCAGCACAGGTACAGGTTCAGGACAGAGGCAAGAGGCCTATGCACGATGAGGGCCCCTTGGGAGGCCAAGATACTAATTTTGTTTTGATCGATGTTGATGCGAGCTCTCCTAGCTCGAAACTGAAAGAGATCATCCAGGAACAAAAGGCTGAGATTGACACTTTGACCGTGAATTTGTAGAGAGCTCAGTGGGTTATACATTATTTTGAGCAGCGTAATAAACAGCTGGAGGATCAGCACACACTCATAGAGTTGCGACAAATCCGTGAAGACCAGGAATTGGCCCGGAAGAGACCAGGTGACATGACACCGGTTGAGCGAGAGACTTGCCTTACGCACATCAAAATTCATCTGGAGAAGCTCTTGGCGAAGGCCAATAGGGGCAAAGACATGCTCACACACATGAAGACTAACTATTGGGCCCGTACACACGTTTGCAGAGAAAAAATGAAGATCCTGAAGGCAAGGTTGAGAAAGGCACTGAAACTTCGAAAGAGGCCAGATCCACTCCGAATCTTGGCCGAAGCTTCCTTCGCTGAGCATGAGACATGATGGGAGACCTTCACTCCAAATTTCAGCAAATTTGGAGAATATTTTGTCATTTTTTAAAATTTTGGTTGCAAAACAGGTTTTTCCGCCCGACGCGTCGCGCCACCCGAAGCACGCTTATGATTGGGACACCTTCTGGAGGAAAACTTGATATTTTTGGATTTTTCATGGTAATTTATGCATTCTCAGGAATGGCTAAGATATTTCATCAAGTTCTGGGTGGTCTTAAGGGCCAAAAACACCATGAAAATCACCTTTCGCACCAGCAGGAAGTAGTCTTGGGAGATTGAAGTTTTGGAGGGGAAAATGATTTCAAAATTGCAAAAATTCCACTTGGGTTGGATAGAATACATCCAGGGCTTTCCAACGAGCTATCATGAGCTCGATTTGGACTTCGGAAAGTGCTCCAAAAATAGGTCCAAAGTAGCGCGGTGCATAGAGCTTTTGAGCGCGGCGCATAGAGGAATTTAACCAATTTTTCACCTTCCAGCTGAGGAATTCGGCCAGTTTTGACTAGTTTTACTTTTTCATGAGAAGATTAACCTATCTTGATGTAATTTGGCAACCATGATGTAATTTTAGCATGTATTTACTTTTTCTAGATGATTCATTCACTAAAAAGTGAAAATTAAATGAATGGATCAGTTTCCTAGCATATAGAGGCAAGTTGTTTGGCTGCCTAGATTTTAGCTCCTTGTTTAGAATTGGTTCAAACTACTCCTAGAAGCATGAGCTCGACCCCTAGAGGCATGGGAAGGGGTTAGACTTGTCTATATATTGTATTTTCTGAGACATTTTCAGGGTTGGATACTTGGGAAAAGTTTGGCACCTCATTGTACATACATTTTCAGTTTTTGGCAAAGGAAAGACCAAAGTTTTGCAGCACTTGTTGGGATCCTTGTGGCTTTTGAGTTTTGATGATGTTATTCTCATATTTTTGTAAGTTTAATTAATGTTATATGTATGCCATCTCCCTTCTCTATGCTTCTGAATTAAACAAATGAGTAATTGAGGTAGAATTCATTGATTTGCTGGTGCTCTGCCTTAAGCTCTTATTTAGTTTTTTATGTTTTTCGTAATTTTGAAGAGGATCCTTGCTTTCTCTTTCCCTCTTCAGCTCCTCAGTAGTCTTTTCCATCCATTCACTCGATCTAAAACATCAAAGTCATTTCCTACCCTGCCCCAACTTGAACTCTGCAAGAATTTGGCCTCATCCCCAAGCCCAAAATTGTTTTTCCCTTTCTCCAAGAAAAACCCCTAAAAATCAAAATAAAACCCTCCTATTTGTTTATCTAGCCTAAGATCAGTTGTTTTTTTAGTCATCTCAAGCCCCCTTTGAATATTTTAATTGAGATTGACCCAGAGAGAGGTCTCTCCTGTCCTCGTAGGGCTAGCTACGAGGCTGAGCGTGGTTTGGTGTTGTCCTTCTTCTGCCTTATTTCAGCCTAAGGTGGATTTGGGAACTAACATAGTGGCGACCATACTGGGGAAGAAAATGGTTTGCTCATTGATGTTATTTGTTTCATAAGTTATAGACGGAGTCTGAAGTCATGTCAGGTAGCTTTCGAAACGCTTTTGCTATGCATAAGCGGAAGTAGATAAACGCTACTTCAGTCGATCTCCAGTTTATCTTCTGAACCTGACATTTGCCTTGTGAGTTACCCCAGTATATTACATTGTTCTGGACTTTTGGATGATTGAGTCTAGAATTTTACAGGCTGAATAGATCATTTTGTCCTTTGATTTTTGAATAGATCAACACACTGGCTTCCAGAAGACATACTAGATCGAATCCTGATCCAAATCCGCCTCCAGTGTATGAGAATCCCAACCTGATTCCAAGAATTTCTCATCAAGAAGCTCCTGTGTTTCCTCTGTTTAAATCTCATTCATACCCTACTGTATTTTAATACATCGAAGATATTGAGTTTGATGATCAGTTCGAGTTGTCCTTGTTTGAAACCAAATCTGAAAGTGCTACTAGTTCTACCGTCATAAATCCCGAATTCATTAAGTATCTTGAGGTTGAACAAGCTAATCAATCCATTGATAATTACATTCTGAATCTTCAAAACTCCATTGTGGCAACAAATATTCTTGAGTTTATTGAGTCTGCTTCTGAAACTCTTGGTCCATCAGTAATTACATCTGATTCACAAGTTCACGCTGAGCCTTCTTTTATTCCTACCATTCCAGTGCAACCATTGATATCTGATCAGCAATCAGCAGTAGTTCCTCCTCCATATCCACCACATACACCTCGCACACCTACTGCTCCTACTCCACCCGTTTCTCCAAGACAAATCATAAATCTACCAAGAACAATGGATGCTAGATTCGCACCTCTTGCCTTGCCAGGAAACTTGGATGCTATGCCCGCTGATTATCAGAGTAAAATCCCATTGTTTGATGTAACTCCTCAGAGTGTTCCCGCTCAGCATCATATTGATAGAATGGCAGACTTTTTTGATCTCCATGAAATTGATGAAGAGACTGTCACCATGAGATTGTTTGTGCAAACTTTTGGAGGTGAGGTACGTAAATGGTTCAGAGCTTTGTAGCCCAGGAGTATTGCTACATTAGCCAAGCTTCAGAGACAGTTTCTAGATCGGTGGGAAATCAAGAGAGATCCACTACAAATTACTTCTGAGTATACTAAGATCAAGCGCAATCCTGGTGAGTCCGTCCAAGACTATATTATTAGATTTAATGCGGTGTATAATGCAATTCCTGATGACTTGAGGCCTTCTATGAAGTCAGCTTTGTTAAAATTCCCGGATGGTTTTGATTCGAAGATGGCCTATTCATTCCGAGATAGAGATCCGCCTACTTTAGAGGACATGCAGAATATTTCCGTGAGTGTTGAGGCAAATTTGAATGATAAGAGAGCTAGACTGAAAGCCGAGAAGAAAGTTGTGATAAAGGAAGAAGCTTCTACATCTACAGATCAGATACTTCGCGAGATGGGAAAGATGTTCGAAAGGCTCACTCTTGATAAGCCCGAACCACACATTCGGAATCCTAACTTCTGTGGTCAGCAGCAGCCCCAATTCAGGATTAAGCAACGAGAACAGCGAGCACAAGAACCAGCAGTCCAGCAGCAAGTAAAGACACCTCTTCAGCAGAATTTTGTTGGTCAGGATTCAGATGATGAAGATGATGTGGTGGGGGAGGAAAATAATTTCTTTACTCCTGATGATTTGCCCATTTATATCACCGAAGATGAAGAGTATGCAGAATGTTCAGCGGTACAAAGAGATGAGGATTTTATCCTAGCTAATGATGCAGCCCTTGAGGAGGAGTCGGATGAGTATCAGAGAGGATATATGAATGCATTTTCAGCTCAACAGAAGCAATATTCTCTTATAAATAGAGATGTACCAGTCAATCCAATTCAGAAGAGGAAGGAAGTTTCAGCGCCTAAAAATGATTCACCTGTTGCACAAAAGAAAGCAAAAGAGGTAGTTGATTCTGCTGCCACTAAGTCATCATCAGCAGAAAAATCAAATCAGCCGATTACATCGAGAGAGAAGGTTGAAAAGAAAGAGGTTCCATCCAAAGAGATCGAAAAGACTTCAGCTTTTAGTTTGGAGAATGAAATTTCAAAATTGAAGGTATCCATCCCCTTGACTGAATTAATGAGGAACAACAGTTATAAAGGTCAAGTTTCTAGAATTTTGAATTTCGATCCCATGTCTGATATGGTGAATATTAAAGATGATCAACCGGAACTGATATTTGGACCAGCTCTAGATGGTGAGTCTCCGGACAGCGAAGTCCCTCCTTTTTATATCATTCTTCGATTGCATGAGTTTGTGTTGCATAATGCCATGTTCGATTCCGGTGCTTCCCATAACCTTATGCCGAAAGCAATCATGGAGAAGTTGGGTTTAGACATTACCCAGAAGTACCACGATATTTATTCATTTGATTCTAGCAGAGTGAGATGTATTGGGCTCATTAAAGACTTGGTTGTAAGTTTGGATCAGATTCCTACAAAGAATGTTTTGATGGACGTTGTTGTAGCAGACATTCCTCCCAGATTTGGTATGTTGCTCTCCAGATCTTGGGGACAAAAATTGAAAGGGACATTACAATTAGATTTATCCTATGTGACGATTCTCATGTTTGGCCAAATGAGAAAGTTGTACCGGGAACAAAAAATGAAGTATATGATTACAACCAAGGAGAAACCTGTTAATCATCTGATTAATTATGTACATACAGATTTAGAGTCTTTTGTTTTGTTTGCCGATAGTTTCAATGATGTAGATAGTCAGTTAGTTCAAGCAGAAGATATTCCAGAGATTACCGAGAATTTCAGAGAAGTTTTGTAGAAGGAAAGGAAACAACCGGAAAGCACGGTTGAGCAATCAACTAAAGATAGTGGACAGCAAGCAGAAAAAACAGATCTAGCACAATTTCAGCACTTAGAGGATGATGAAGAGGGTCTATGGACCATGGATTTCGATGGTGCTATGGGAAATGATGGTGCTAGGATTGGTATTTGGGTACGCAGTCCTTTTTCCGCTCCAAACAAGGTACCGAGCAATGTACGGGTATGTTCTTACAAATTAGCATTTGATTGTTCGAACAATGAGGCTGAGTATGAAACTCTGATTGCTGGCCTAAAGATTCTTAGAAAGTTGAATGTTAAGATAATTGCAGTCTATGGCGACTCTGAATTGGTGATTAAGCAGGTAAAGGGTGAATATCAAACGAAACATCCCCGGATGCGGGCTTACCGGAACGCTGTCCTTGATATTTTGAAACAGTTTTCAGATTATACCTTGACTTGTATTCCTCGCATTCAAAATGGAATTGCAGATGCACTTGCTAAGGCAGCAAGTAACTTGAAGATCCCAATGAATTCAAGCAATAAGTTCGAAATCCATGTGAAGCACCGTCCTACCGTCCCGGATAATCAAAGATGTTGGCAAGTTTTCCAAGATGATGATGAGATTAATGATTTTCTGCAAAGTAAAGGTAAGTTCAAAGATACCTCAATCGATATGGAATTTGATGATGGTGATGATGTTCAAGTTAATCAAATGGAAGTGTTACAGCTGAAAGATAACATTATTCCTAAAGGTTTGATACCTTTAGAAGAACTCTTCGATCAAGATGATGTGGCCAAGAAACCAACTTTACGACCGACTGAAAAAGGAGTAGAGGATGTAAATATTGGGACAGCTAAAAATCCCAAAATGGTAAAGTTATCCAAGTCATTGTCACCGGAGGTAAGAGCTGAATATGTGAGTTTGTTGTCTTCATTTGTTGATGCTTTCGCTTGGGATTACTCAGATTTAAAAATGTATGACACCAATATCATCCAGCATACTATCCCAATTAAGCCTAATCAGAAGCCTTTCCGACAAAAGCTAAGGAGAATCAATCCGAAGTTGCTGCCATCGATTGAGAAGGAGGTAAACAGGTTGTACAAAGCAGGAATCATTGTTCCTATCAGATTTTCTGATTGGATTCCCAATCTAGTGCCAGTGCGGGAAAAGACAGGTGAGATTAGATTGTGTATTGATTTCAGAAATTTGAACAAGGTGTCATTGAAGGACAATTATCCATTGCCTAAGATGGATCATATATTGCAGCGAGTAGTGGGTGCATCTCGGATGTCACTACTCGATGGGTATTCTGGATATAACCAAATCTTGGTCCATGAGGACGACCGTGACAAAACAACCTTCACCACTCCGTGGGGGACATTTCACTATGCCAAGATGCCATTTGGTTTGAAGAATGCTGGTGCAATTTTCCAGCAGGCGATGGACATGGCTTTTGCGAATGAAAAAGATGTTTTCCTTGTTATATAACTTGATGATTTGACGGTGTTTTCCAATTCAGATGAAGAGCATATGTATCACTTGAAAGTTGTTTTTCAGAAGTGCATAAAATATGGTGTCTCACTTAATCCTAAAAAGAGCTTATTTGCCATGGATGAAGGTAAGTTACTTGGTCACATTATTTCCAAAGATGGCATTCGTATTGATCCGGCACGTGTTGAAGCAATCCAGCAAATTGACCCTCCTAGGAACAAGAAAGAGATTCAGTCTTTTAATGGTAAGATGAACTTTTTGTGTCGTTTTGTCCCTAACCTTGCTGAGCATTTGAGAGAAATAACAAATATGCTGAAAAAGGACAGCCAAGTGAGGTGGACTGAAGATGCAGTAAAGTCCTTTAATTTGGTGAAGTTGGCACTATCTTCAGCTCCGGTGTTAATCAGCCCGGATTACACCCAAGATTTCATTTTTTTTTCCTTTGCTTCAGAACATACCATCGCAGCTGTGTTAATGCAGAAAAGAGACGGACATGAGAAGCCCATAGCGTTTTTCAGTCGAACTATTAGAGACGCAGCCCTGAAATACAACATCATTGAGAAACAAGCTCTGGCACTGGTAAAGGCATTAAAATATTTCCGGGTATACATTTTGCATTCCCATATTTTAGCTTATGTTCCTAACGCTGCCGTGAAATATGTTTTAGTACAGACTGATCCGGAAGGAAGACGTGGTAACTGGATCGCAGCTTTGCTGGAATATGATGTGGAAATTAGGCCCACAAAGCTTATTAAGGGACAAGGGCTGGAAAAGCTTATGGCTGAATCCAATTTGCACGCATTAGACATAAATCTGATTGCTGCTATGTCTGATGAGGATGAGGAGAATTCGCCACTTCAGGTATTGAAAATGTTTGTTGATTCCCCATGGTATTCAGATATCATCTATGTTCTTAAAAATTTGTCATCACCGCCCGGCATGACTAGAAACAAAGGTAGGACTTTGAAATTGAAGGCTGCAAAATTTTGTATTTTGAATTCTGCACTTTATTGGAAGGATCTAGGTGGTGTGTTATTGAATTGTTTGGTGGAGGAAGAAGCGAAGAAGGTAATGTAATATTTTCACAAAGGTGACTGCGGGGGTCATCATTTTTGGAAGACAACTGCCAATAAGATTTTGAGAGCTGGGTACTATTGGCCGACATTTTTTGCTGATGTTTATAAAATAGTCAAAGGCTGCCAAGAGTGCCAGATTTTCGAGGGAAGACAGAAATTACAGCCATTGCCACTCAAGCCTATTGAGGTAAGTGCTCCTTTCCAGCAGTGGGGTTTGGATTTCATCGGGGAAATTCATCCTCCTTCCTCAGTACAACATAGATGGATTCTAACAGCCACCGATTACTTTACGAAATGGATCGAAGCAGTTCCTACAAGGCAAGCCACCGACTCTGTAATTATTTCTTTCCTGGAGAACAACATCTTGTCTCGTTTTGGTTTTCCTAATAAGATAATCACAGATAATGCAGCGGCTTTCAAGTCAAGAAAGATGATTGAGTTTTGTGCGAAATATAAAATCATTTTGGGGCATTCGACCGCCTATCATCCGCAAGGTAATGGTTTGGCAGAATCTTCCAATAAGTCTCTAGTCAATATCATTAAAAAGTTGTTCGACATCAATAAGAAGAGTTGGCATAAGAAGCTGGTGAATGCGCTATGGGCTGATCGGGTAAGTCAAAAGAATTCAATTGGTATGTCTCCTTTCGAGTTGGTTTATGGAGTAGATACAGTCTTTCCTACTTCACTTGCTGTTCCGGTGGTCAAGCTTCTTCAAGAAGCTGATAGTGAAGAAAGCCATATGCAGAGAAGGATAAATCAGATGATTCATTTGCAGCAAACGAGAGAAGAAGTCTTCCAGAATACATTTAAGTTGCAAGAAAGAATCAAAAAGATCTATGACAGGAAAGCGAAGGCAGATAAATTCCAGTTGGAAGAGGTAGTACTGAAATGGGATGCTAGGAATGAGGACAAAGGTAAACACGGTAAGTTTGAAAATCTCTGGAAAGGTCCATTCAAGATAGCAGCATATCGAGGTTAGAACGCCTTTCTTTTGAAGGAGATGAATGGTGAAGACTGTCCAGGAGGGCTGATCAATGGTCGGCTGCTCAAGCGCTACCATTTTTGAGATGTTTTCTGCTGATCACATTGTCATTGTACATATCATGTTTTTCAATTTCATTGTAAGTGTGCACTGTAGTCTTTTCTTCAGTCTGGGGCCTGAAGTGAAGGCTATAATTCTGAAGAAGGATTTCAGTTTTCATTTGAGTTGGTTTAGTCGGTTTGGTTCATTCATTTCTATTTTAAAGGTTGAGTCAGTTTGAGTTAAAGTTTCAGTCAAATAAATTTAGTCAACAGTCTTGAGTTGTTTTGTCAAAATAATGGATTCCATAGCCCAATGGACGAAGGCACTGGTCTTCTCTCCCAAAGATTTGTCGTTCTTGGCACCTCCAAGGAGCTACCATCCCCATTGGAGCCAATGTTAGATTCGGTCTTTATAGCCCTCCATCAGAGATCATTCCTCTTATTGCATTTCATTGTTTAGGTGTCTCATTCCGCTCATTCATTTGCATTCCGTTAGGGGCATGCAATTGACTGACAGAAGGGTAGGTTCTCTTGTTTTCCCTCATGCTTGTACCTGCTGGGTTGGTCAAAACTCCTCCAAATTTACCAAAGTTCAGTTCATGTCATTCACAGTCATAAATGATTATTTTGGTCAAAAAGAGTCTTTTGGTTTCTGAGTCTAGGGTTTAGTCTTTTGACATGTTCAATAAATGCCCACAGGCCATGAGGAGGATTTCAATAAGTTTTCAATTCAAAATTTTCATCATTAAATATGCTCGAGAGGACATTTCTTGTTCAAAACTCTGTTTTGAATAAGAAATTGTTGAATTCGTTTTTTGTAGTAATCATGTATTTTTTCGCCATGAAGACTTCAAAGCAGACTCTGGTTTTCCTTTGCCAAAGTTCAACGCCAACATCCCTGCAAAAATCAAATAATTTCATCAGTCCAAACTCAGAAAATCAATGAAAAGACAAAAGACAGAGTTTCATTAAATGAAAAGTGCCAAAGTTAAAAAAAAAAAACATTACAAAATGGGTTTTTGGAGAGGAAAAAATGAAAACCATCTCTATATAAGATTTTTCTCAAAGTCATATATCCATTTGCATCAAGTTTCATTCAGAAAATCTCATAGAGAAATCGAATTTGAAAGTTGGAGAGCAAACTGTGTTTTAGAGAGGTCGTGACTGTGTATAAAGATTGCGCGCGATGCATAGGAAAGAGGCGCGACGCACCAAATCGACGCGGCGCATTGGGCCGAGGTTGACAGTGTATTTTTCCAAGGGCGCGACGCACCCAAAGGCCGCGATGCATTGGGTTTGCACGCGGCGCACAGAGCCCCAAAGGCCGAAAAATTATCCTCCTTCACCAAAACTCATTTCAAATCGACTCATTTGCCTCCAAGTAAGTTCTTCAAAGCCTGCTTAATGATTTTTGGCTATGGTACTGTGGTTTAGAAGTGAAGAAATCAATATTTTAATTGGTGAAAAATAAACCCTACGTTTATACCAAAATCTGCTCCTAGGGTTATGTGTAAAGTTTGAAAATTGTGTTGGTGTTAAAATCTTGCCATTTGTCACCCTTTTCTTTGTATTCCATCACTGCTATCACTACCATATTATCATATCACAGTCCCTTCCCCATATTCACTATCCCCATATCCCTTTTACCCTTTGTTCCCATGTTTTAAATTCTCGAACCCTATTGTTTCCCACCACTTCATATCATTGATAAATCCTGATTACCAAAGATTCGAGGACAGTTTCCTTGACATTTAATTTATACTTATCCCTAAAAACTACAAGTCCCATCACTATCACCCATTCCCATATCATTTGTAAAGGTGTCTAATCTCAAAGTTTTCCAAAGAAGTGAGTAAATGTCTGTCCATTCCAAAGTCACTTGAAAGTTCATTGTATTCACTTTGACACTTCCTTGCAGCCTCTCATTTGATACATTGGCATATTTGGTACTGAAAGGAAAGCACCAATTCATCATTTTCAAAAATACACCTAACTCTTGTTTTCACCATATATATATCAGCATATATTTTTCAAACACCTTGTCTTCAGCAACATGTCAGAGACAGATTCACCATATGAGCAGGGATATGAGCAGGATAGTGATTCTACAACAGAACTAAATGTGCCAAGGAGATCTCATAAAAGTGGCAGGCATGTCAGGGAGGAGCCCACTTTTTTGACCCAATTGCAGGCCTGCCCGCTTGCAATGGATTATTTTCAGCGTCAGTCATGCTTCCAGTATTGCGAGATGATTGCTCGAACTCAGCATCATCATGAGTTAGCCCGCCTATTTGTCCTACATTTTCATAATGGTCATGTAAACCTTGCTGGAGTAAACTTCACCGTGACACCAGAGACTATTTCTGAGGCGACCGGGATACCAAACATCAGTGAAGAGTGGAATAAGAGACAGCAGCTGGAGAGAGCTTATTATGAGCCTTACATCAGACCTGGATATTTGAGGCAGTTGAGTAGGGTTTTTCCATTCCGGTTTCTGAAGGAAGAGTATGCACCACTGGTGAAGCTCATCATTCATTATTTCAGTTGTGAGGGCTGTTTCTCACGTCTTTATGCATATCACATCATACTTTTGATGCATTTTACGAGAGTGAGACTGATGAGTATCCCCTATTTCATGTGCCGAAACATAGAGCGGATGACATTCCTTGTGCAGAAGAAGACCCCAGCGCAGCAGCATAACAGAATTTATCATTACGCGCTCATCAAGATCATTGTAGTGCATCAGCTTGGATTACAGGGCATCTCGTGGGATGAGTTCATTTCTAGTGATTTCTTTGCAGCGCCCCAGCCTCCTCCCGAGATTGTTCATGATGAGGCAAAACCTTCACATCAGTTTGAGATTCCTGAGACTGAGCCTATCAGTGCTCCAGTGTGTGTGACATATCAGAGAGGCCACAGAGCCTTATTTGCAGCAGCATGACGAGTACTATCTCCACCAGGGGTGGAAGGGGTCTCGTTATCTTCATCAGCAGCGCGAGTACTATCTCCACATGGCGTGGAAGGGGTCTCGCCTTCTACATCAGCACAGGTACAGGTTCAGGACAGAGGCAAGAGGCCTATGCACGATGAGGGCCCCTCGAGAGGCCAAGATACTGATTTTGTTTTGATCGATGTTGATGCGAGCTCTCCTAGCTCGAAACTGAAAGAGATCATCCAGGAACAAAAGGCTGAGATTGACACTTTGACCGTGAAGTTGCAGAGAGCTCAGTGGGTTATACATTATTTGAAGCAGCGTAATAAACAGCTGGAGGATCAAAACACACTCATAGAGTTGCGGCAAATCCGCGAAGACCGTGAATTGGCCCGGAAGAGACCAGGTGACATGACACCGGTTGAGCGAGAGACTTGCCTTACGCACGTCAAAATTCATCTGGAGAAGCTCTTGGCGAAGGAAAATATGGACAAAGACATGCTCAGACACATGAAGACTCACTATTGGGCCCGTACACACGTTTGCAGAGAAAAAATGAAGATCTTGAAGGTAAGGTTGAGAAAGGCACTGAAACGTCGAAATAGGCCGGATCCACTCCGAATCTTGGCCGAAGCTTCCTTCGCTGAGCATGAGAGATTATGGGAGACCGTCACTCCAAATTTCAGCAAATTTGGAGAAGATTTTGTCATTTTTGAAAATTTTGGTTGCAAAACAGGTTTTTCCGCCCGACGCGTCGCGCCACCCGACGCGCGCTTATGATTGGGACACCTTCTGGAGGAAAACTTGATATTTTTTTATTTTTCATGGTAATTTATGCATGCTCAGGAATGGCTAAGAGATTTCATCAAGCTCTAGGTGGTCTTAAGGGCCAAAAACACCATGAAAATCACCTTTCTGCCACCTTTTGCACCAGCAGGAAGTAGTCTTGGGATATTGAAGTTTTTGAGGCGAAAATGAGCTCCAAATTGAAACATTCCACTTGGGTTGGATAGAATACATCCAGGGCTTTCCAACGAGCTATCATGAGCTCGATTTGGACTTCAGGAAGTGCTCCAAAAATAGGTCCAAAGTAGCTCGGCGCATAGAGCTTTTGGGCGCAGCGCATAGAGGAATTTAGCCTATTTTTCACCTTCCAGCTCAGGAATTCGGCCAGTTTTGACTAGTTTTACTTTTTCATATGAAGATTAACCTATCTTGATGTAATTTGGCAACCATGATGTAATTTTGGCATGTATTTACTTGTTCTAGATGATTCATTCACTAAAAAGTGAAAATTAAATGAATGGATCAGTTTCCTAGCATATAGAGGCAAGTTGTTTGGCTGCCTAGATTTTAGCTCCTTGTTTACAATTGGTTCAAAATTCTCCTAGAAGCATGAGATAGACCCCTAGAGGCATGGGAAGGGGTTAGACTTGTATATATATTGTATTTTCTGAGACATTTTCAGGGTTGGATACTTGGGAAAAGTTTGGCACCTCATTGTACATACATTTTCAGTTTTTGGCAAAGGAAAGACCAGAGTTTTGCAGCACTTGTTGGGATCCTTGTGGCTTCTGAGTTTTGATGATGTTCTTCTCATGTTTTTGTAAGTTTCATTAATGTTATATGTATTCCATCTCCCTTCTCTATGCTTCTGAATTAAACAAATGAGTAATTGAGGTAGACCTCATTGATTTGCTGGTGCTATGCCTTAAGCTTTTGTTTAGTTTTCTATGTTTTTCGTAAGTTTGAAGAGGATCCTTGATTTCTCTTGCCCTCTTCAGCTCCTCAGTAGTCTTTTCCATCCATTCACTTGATCTAAAACATCAAATTCATTGCCTACCCTGCCCCAACTTGAACTCTGCAAGAATTTGGCCTCATCCCCAAGCCCAAAATTGTTTTTCCCTTTTTCCAACAAAAACCCCTAAAAATCAAAATCAAACCCTCCTATTTGTTTATCTAGCCTAAGATCAGTTGTTGTTTTAGTCATCTCAAGCCCCCTTTGAATATTTTAATTGAGATTGACCCGGAGAGAGCCCTGTCCTGTCCTCGTAGGGCTAGCTACGAGGCTGAGCGTGGTTTGGTGTTGTCCTTCTTCTGCCTTATTTCAGCCTAAGGTGGATTTGGGAACTAACATAGTGGAAACCATACTGGGGAAGAAAATGGTTTGTTCATTGATTTTATTTGTTTCATAAGTTATAGACGGAGTCTGAAGTCACACCAGGTAGCTTTCGAAACACTTTTGCTATGCATAAGCGGAAGTAGATAAACGTTGCTTCAGTCGATCTCCGGTTTAGCTTGTGAACCTGAAATTTGCCTTGTGAGTTACCCCAGTATATTACATCGTTCTGGACTTTTGGATGATTGAGTCTAGAATTTGACAGGCTGAATAGATCGTTTTGTCCTTTGATTTTTGAATAGATCAACACACTGGCTTCCAGAAGACATACTAGATCGAATCCTGATCCAAATCCACCTCCAGTGTATGAGAATCCCAACCTGACTCCAAGAATTTTCCGTCGAGAAGCTCCTGTGTTTCCTCTGTTTAAATCTCATTCATACCCTACTGTATTTGAATACATCGAAGATATTGAGTTTGATGATCAGTTCGAGTTGTCCTTGTTTGAAACCAAATCTGAAAGTGCTACTAGTTCTACCGTCATAAATCTCGAATTTATTAAGTATCTTAAGGTTTAACAAGCTAATCGATCCATTGATAATTACATTCTGAATCTTCAAAACTCCATTGTGGCAACGAATATTTCTGAGTTTATTGAGTCTTCTTCTGAAACTCTTGGTCCATCAGTAATTACATCTGATTCACAAGTTCACGCTGAGCCTTCTTTTATTCCTACCATTCCAGTGCAACCATTGATATCTGATCAGCAATCAGTAGTAGTTCCTCCTCCATCTCCACCACATACACCTCACACACCTACTGCTCCTACTCCACCAGTTTCTCCAAGACAAATCATAAATCTACCAAGACCAATGGCTGCTAGATTCGCACCTCTTGACTTGCCAGGAAACTTGGATGCTATGCCCGCTGATTATCAGAGTAAAATCCCATTGTTTGATGGAACTCCTCAGAGTGTTCCCGCTCAGCAGCATATTGATATAATGGCAGAATTTTTTGATCTCCATGAAATTGATGAAGAGAATGTCACCATGAGATTGTTCGTGCAAAATTTTGGAGGTGAGGTACGTAAATGGTTCAGAGCTTTGCAGCCCAGGAGTATTGCTACATTAGCCGAGCTTCAGAGACAATTTCTAGATCGGTGGGAAATCAAGAGAGCTCCACTACAAATTACTTCTGAGTATACTAAGATCAAGCGCAATCCTGGTGAGTCTGTCCAAGACTATATTATCAGATTTAATGCGGTGTATAATGAAATTCATGATGACTTGAGGCATTCTAAGAAGTCAGCTTTGTTGAAATTCCCGGATGGTTTTGATCCGGAGATGGCCTATTCATTACGAGATAGAGATCCGCCTACTTTAGAGGACATGCAGAAGATTTCCGTGAGTGTTGAGGCAAATTTGAATGATAAGAGAGCTAGACTGAAAGCCGAGAAGAAAGTTGTGATAAAGGAAGAAGCTTCTACATCTACAGATCAGATACTTCGCGAGATGGGAAAGATGTTTGAAAGGCTCACTCTTGATAAGCCCGAACCACATGTTCGGAATCCTAACTTCCATGGTCAGCAGCAGCCCCAATTCAGGATTAAGCAATGAGAACAGCGAGCATAAGAACCAGCAGTCCAACAGCAAGTAAAGACACCTCTTCAGCAGAATTTTGTTGGTCAGGATTTAGATGATGAAGATGATGTGGTGGGGGAGGAAAATCATTTCTTTACTCCTGATGATTTGCCCATTTATATCACCGAAGATGAAGAGTATGTAGAATGTTCAGCGGTACAAAGAGATGAGGATTTTATCCTAGCTAATGATGCAGCCCTTGAGGAGGAGTCGAATGAGTATCAGAGAGGATATATAAATGCATTGTCAGCTCAGCAGAAGCAATATTCTCTTAGAAATAGAGATGTACCAGTCAATCCAATTCAGAAGAGGAAGGAAGTTTCAGCGCCTAAAAATGATTCACCTGTTGCACAAAAGAAAGCAAAAGAGGTAGTTGATTCTGCTGCCACTAAGTCATAATCAGCAGAAAAATAAAATCAGCCGATTACATCGAGAGAGAAGGTTGAAAAGAAAGAGGTTCCAGCCAAAGAGATCGAAAAGACTTCAGATTTTAGTTTGGAGAATGAAATTTCAAAATTGAAGGTATCCATCCCCTTGACTGAATTAATGAGGAACAACAGTTATAAAGGTCAAGTTTCTAGAATTTTGAATTTCGATCCCATGTCTGATATGGTGAATATTGAAGATGACCAACCGGAACTGATATTTGGACCAGCTCTAGATGGTGAGTCTCCGGACAGCGAAGTCCCTCCTTTTTATATCAGTCTTCGATTGCATGAGTTTGTGTTGCATAATGCCATGTTTGATTCCGGTGCTTCCCATAACCTTATGCCGAAAGCAATCATGGAGAAGTTGGGTTTAGACATTACCCGTAAGTACCACGATATTTATTCATTTGATTCTAGCAGAGTGAGATGTATTGGGCTCATTAAAGACTTGGTTGTAAGTTTGGATCAGATTCCTACAAAGAATGTTTTGATGGACGTTGTTGTAGCAGACATTCCTCCGAGATTTGGTATGTTGCTTTCCAGATCTTGGGGAGAAAAATTGAAAGGGACACTACAATTAGATTTCTCCTATGCGACGATTCCCGTGTTTGGTCAAATGAGAAAGTTGTATCGGGAACAAAAAATGAAGTATATGATTACCACTAAGGAGAAACCGGTTAATCATCCGCTTAATTATGTACATACAGATCTAGAGTCTTTTGTTTTGTTTGCCGATAGTTTTAATGATGTAGATAGTCAGTTGGTTCAAGCAGAAGATATCCCAGAGATTACCGAGAATTTCAGAGAAGTTTTGCAGAAGGAAAGGCAGCTACCGGAAAGCACAGTTGAGCAATCAGCTAAAGATAGTGGACAGCAAGCAGAAAAAACAGAGCTAGCACAATTTCAGCACTTAGAGGATGATGAAGAGGGTCTATGGACCATGGATTTCGATGGTGCAGTGGGAAATGATGGTGCTGGAATTGGTATTTGGGTACGCAGTCCTTTTTCCGCTCCTAACAAGGTACCGAGCAATGTACGGGTATGTTCTTACAAGTTAGCATTTGATTGTTCAAACAATGAGGCTGAGTATGAAGCTCTGATTGCTGGCCTAAAGATTCTTAGAAAGATGAATGCCAAGAGAATTGCAGTCTATGGCGACTCCGAATTGGTGATTAAGCAGGTAAATGGTGAATATCAAACGAAGCATCCCCGGATGCGAGCTTACCGGAACGTTGTCCTTGATATTTTGAAGCAGTTTTCAGATTATACCTTGACTTGTATTCCTCGCATTCAAAATGGAATTGCAGATGCACTTGCTAAGGTAGCAAGTAACTTGAAGATCCCAATGAATTCAAGAAATAAGTTCGAAATCCATGTGAAGCACCGTCCTACCGTCCCAGATAATCAGAGATGTTGGCAAGTTTTCCAAGATGATGATGAGATTAATGATTTTCTGCAAAGTAAAGGTAAGTTCAAAGATACCTCAATCGATGTAGAATATGATAATGGTGATGATGTTCAAGTAAATCAAATGGAGGTGTTTTAGCTAAAAGATAACATTATTCCTAAATGTTTGATACCTTTAGAAGAAATCTTCGATCAGGATGATGTGGCCAAGAAGCCAACTTTACGACCGACTGAAAAAGGATTTGAGGATGTAAATATTGGGATAGCCGAACACCCCAAAATGGTGAAGTTATCCAAATCATTGTCACCGGAGGTAAGAGCTGAATATGTGAGTTTGTTGTCTTCATTTGCTGATGCTTTCGCTTGGGATTACTCAGATTTAAAGACGTATGACACCAATATAATCCAGCATACTATCCCAATTAAGCCTAATCAGAAGCCTTTCAGACAAAAGCTAAGAAGAATCAATCCGAAATTGCTGCCATCGATTGAGAAGGAGGTAAACAGGTTGTACAAAGCAGGAATCATTGTTCCCATCAGATTTTCTGATTGGATTTCCAATTTAGTGCCAGTGCGGAAAAAGACAGGTGAGATTCGGTTATGTATTGATTTCAGAAATTTGAACAAGGTGTCATTGAAGGACAATTATCCATTGCCTAAGATGGATCATATATTGCAGCGAGTAGTGGGTGCATCTCGGATGTCACTACTCGACGGTTATTCTGGATATAACCAAATTTTGGTTCATGAGGACGACCGCGACAAAACAGCATTCACAACTCTGTGGGGAACATTCCACTATGCCAAGATGCCATTCGGTTTGAAGAATGCTGGTGCAAATTTCCAGCGGGCGATGGACATGGCTTTTGCGAATGAAAAAGATGTTTTCCTTGTTATATACCTTGATGATTTGACGGTTTTTTCCAATTCAGATGAAGAGCATATGTATTACTTGAAGGCTGTTTTTTAGAAGTGCAGAAAATATGGTGTCTCGCTTAATCCTAAGAAGAGCTTATTCGCCATGGATGAAGGTAAATTACTTGGTCATATTATTTCCAAAGATGGCATTCGTATTGATCCAGCACGTGTTGAAGCAATCCAGCAAATTGACCCTCCCAGGAATAAGAAGGAGATTCAGTCTTTTAATGGTAAGATGAACTTTTTGCGTCGTTTTGTCCCAAACCTTGTTGAACATTTAAGAGAAATAAAAAATATGTTGAAAAAGGACAGCCAAGTGAAGTGGACTGAAGATGCGGTAAAGTCCTTTAATTTGGTGAAGTTGGCACTATCTTCAGCTCCTGTGTTAATCAGCCCGGATTACACCCAAGACTTTATTTTTTTTTCCTTTGCTTCAGAACATACCATGGCAGTTGTGTTAATGTAGAAAAGAGATGGACATGAGAAGCCTATAGCATTTTTCAGTCGAACTATTAGAGACGCAGCCTTGAAATACAAGATCATTGAGAAACAAGATTTGGCACTGGTAAAGGCATTGAAGGATTTCCGGGTATACATTTTGCATTCCCATATTTTATCTTATGTTCCTAACACTGCTGTGAAAGATGTTTTAGTACAGACTGATCTGGAAGGAAGACGTGGCAAGTGGATTGCAGCTTTGCTGGAATATGATGTGGAAATAAAGCCCACGAAACTTATCAAGGGACAGGGGTTGGCGAAGCTTATGGCTGAATCGAATTTGCATGCGCTAGACATAAATCTGATTGCTGCTATGTCTGATGAGGATGAGGATAATTCACCACTTCAGGTATCGAAAATGTTTGTTGCTTCCCAATGGTATTCAGATATCGTCTATGTTCTTCAAAATTTGTCATCACCGCCCGGCATGACTAGAAACAAAGGTAGAACTTTGAAACTGAAGGCTGCAAAATTTTGTATTTTGAATTCTACACTTTATTGGAAAGATCCGGGTGGTGTATTATTGAATTGTTTGGTGGAGGAAGAAGCAAAGAAGGTAATGGAAGATTTTCACAAAGGAGACTGCGGGGGTCATCATTTTTAGAAGACAACTGCCAATAAGATTTTGAGAGCAGGGTACTATTGGCCGACATTGTTTGTTGATGTCTATAAAACAGTCAAAGGCTGCCATGAGTGCCAGATTTTCGAAGGAAGACAGAAATTACATCCATTTCCACTCAAGCCTATCGAGGTAAGTGCCCCTTTCCAGCAATGGGGTTTGGATTTCATTGGGGAAATCCATCCTCCTTCCTTAGGACAGCATATATGGATTCTAACAGCCACCAATTACTTTAGGAAATGGATCGAAGCAGTTCCTACAAGGCAAGCCACAGATTCGGTAATTATTTCTTTACTTGAGAACAACATTTTGTCTCATTTTGGTTGCCCGAGTAAATTGATCACTGATAATGCAGCGGCTTTTAAATCAAGAAAGATGATTGAGTTTTGTGCTAAGTATAAAATTATTTTGGGACATTCAACCGCCTATCATCCGCAAGGCAATGGTTTGGCGGAATCTTCCAATAAGTCTCTAGTCAATATCATTAAAAAGTTGCTGGACATTAATAAGAAGAGTTGGCATAAGAAGCTGGTGAATGCGCTATGGGCTGATTGGGTAAGTCAAAAGAAGTCTATCGGTATGTCTCCCTTCGAATTAGTTTATGGAGTAGATACAGTCTTTCCTACATCACTTGCTATTCCGGTGGTCAAGCTTCTTCAGGAGGCTGGTAGTGAAGAAAGCCATATGCAGAGAAGGATAAATCAGATGATTCATTTGCAGCAAACGAGAGAAGAGGTCTTCCAGAATACAATCAAGTTGCAAGAGAGAATAAAAAAGATCTGTGATAGGAAAGCGAAGGCAGATAAATTACAGTTAGAGGAAGTGGTATTGAAGTGGGATGCTAGGAATGAGGACAAAGGTAAACACGGTAAGTTTGAAAATCTATGGAAAGGTCCATTCAAGATTGCAGCATATCGAGGTCAAAACACCTTTCTTTTGAAGGAGATGAATGGTGAAGATTGTCCAGGAGGGCTGGTCAATGGCCGGCTGCTCAAGCGGTACCATTTCTAAGATGTTTTCTGCTGATCATTGTCATTGTACATATCATGTATTTCAATTTCATTGTAAGTGTGCACTGTAGTATTTTCTTCAGTCTGGGGCCCGAAGTGAAGGCTATAATTCTGAAGAAGGATTTCAGTTTTCATTTGAGTTGGTTTAGTCAGTTTGGTTCAGTCATTTCTATTTTAAAGTTTGAGTCAGTTTGAGTTAAAGTTTTAGTCAAATAAATTTAGTCAACAGTCTTGAGTTGTTTTGTCAAAATAATGGATTCCATAGCCCAATGGACGAAGGCACTAGTCTGCTCTCCGAAAGACCTGTCGTTCTTGGAACCTCCAAGGAGCTACCATCCCCATTGGAGCCAATGTTAGAGTCGGTCTTTACAGCCCTCCGTCAGAGATCATTCCTCTTATTTCATTTCATTGTTTAGGTGTCTCATTCCACTCATTCATCTGCATTCCGTTAGGGGCATTCCATTGACTGATGGAAGGGTAGGTTCTCTTGTTTTCCCTCATGCTTGTACCTGCTGGGTTGGTCAAAACTCCTCCAAATTTATCAAAGTTCAGTTCGTGTCATTCACAGTCATAAATGATTATTTTGGTCAAAAAGAGTCTTTTGGTTTCTGAGTCTAGGGTTTATTCTTTTGACATGTTCAATAAATTCCCACAGGCCATGAGGAGGATTTCAATAATTTTTCAATTCAAAATTTTCATCATTAAATATGCTCGAGAGGACATTTCTTGTTCAAAACTCTATTTTGAATAAGAAATTGTCGAATTCGTTTTTTGTAATAATCATTTTTTTTTCGCCATGAACACTTCAAAGCAGACTCTGGTTTTCCTTTGCCAAAGTTCAATGCCAACATCCCTGCAAAAATCAAATAATTTCATCAGTCCAAAGTCAGAAAATCAATGAAAAGACAAAAGACAGAGTTTCATTAAATGAAAAGTGCCAAAGTTTAAAAAAAAACATTACAAAATGGGTTTTTGGAGAAGAAAAAATGAAAACCATCTCTATATAAGATTTTTCTCAAAGTCATATATCCATTTGCATCAAGTTTCATTTAGAAAATCTCATAGAGAAATCAAATTTGAAAGTTGGAGAGCAAACTGTGTTTTAGAGAGGTCGTGACTGTGTGTAAAGATTGCGCGCGGTGCATAGGAAAGAGGCGTGGCGCACCAAATCGACGCGGTGCATTGGGCCAAGGTTGACAGTGTATTTTTCCAAGGGCACGGCACACCCAAAGGCCGCGACGCATTGGGTCTGCATGCGGCGCACAGAGCCCCAATGGCCGAAAAATTATCCTCCTTCACCAAAACTCATTTCAAATTGACTCATTTGCCTCCAAGTATGTTCGTCAAAGCCTGCTTAATGATTTTTGGCTATGGTACTGTGGTTTAGAAGTGAAGAAATCAAGAGTTTAATTGGTGAAAAATAAACCCTACGTTTATACCAAAATCTGCTCCTAGGGTTATGTGTAAAGTTTGAAAATTGTGTTGGTGTTAAACTCTTGCCATTTGTCACCATTTTCTTTGTATTCCATCACTTCTATCACTACCATATTATCATATCACAGTCCCTTCCCCATATTCACTATCCCCATATCCCTTTTACCCTTTGTTCCCATGTTTTAAATTCCCGAACCCTATTGTTTCCCACCACTTCATATCATTGATAAAACCTGATTACCAAAGATTCGAGGACAGTTTCCTTGACATTTCATTTATACCTATCCCTAAAAACTACAAGTCCCATCACTATCACCCATTCCCATATCATTTGTAAAGGTGTCTAATCTCAAAGTTTTCCAAAGCAGTGAGTAAATGTCTGTCCATTCCAAAGTCACTTGACAGTTCATTGTATTCACTTTGACACTTCCTTGCAGCCTCTCATTTGATACATTGGCATATTTGGTACTGAAAGGCAAGCACCACTCCATCATTTTCAAAAATACACCTAACTCTTGTTTTCACCATATATATATCAACATATATTTGTCAAACACCTTGTCTTCAGCACCATGTCAGAGACAGATTCACCATATGAGTAGGGATATGACCAGGATAGTGATTCTACAACAAAAATAAATGTGCCAAGGAGATCTCATAAAAGTGGCAGGCATGTTAGGGAGGAGCCCACTTCTTTGACCCAATTGCAGGCCTGCCCGCTTGCAATGGATTGTTTTCAGCGTCAGTCATGCTTCCAGTATTGCGAGATGATTGCTCAAACTCAGCATCATCATGAGTTAGCCCACCTATTTGTCCTACATTTTCATAATGGTCATGTAAACCTTGCTGGAGTAAACTTTACCGTGACACCAGAGACTATTTCTGAGGCGACCGGGATACCAAACATTGGTGAAGAGTGGAATAAGAGACAACAGCTGGATAGAGCTTATTATGAGCCTTACATCAGACCTGGATATTTGAGGCAGTTGAGTAGGGTTTTTCCATTCCGGTTTCTGAAGGAAGAGTATGCACCACTGATGAATCTCATCATTCGTTATTTCAGCTGTGAGGGTCGTTTCTCACGTCTGTATGCATATCACATCAGACTTTTGATGCATTTTATGAGAGTGAGACTGATGAGTATCCCCTATTTTATGTGTTGAAACATAGAGTGGATGAAATTCCTTGTGCAGAAGAAGACCCCAGCGCAGCAGCATAACAGAATTTATCATTACGCGCTCATCAAGATCATTGTAGTGCATCAGCTTGGATTATAGGGCATCTCGTGGGATGAGTTCATTTCTCGTTATTTCTTTGTAGCGCCCCAACCTCCTCCCGAGATTGTTCATGATGAGGCAGAACCTTCACATCAGTTTGAGATTCCTGAGACTGAGCCTAGCAGTGCTCCAGTGTGTGTGACATATCAGAGAGGCCACAGAGCCTTATTTGCAGCAGCACGACGAGTACTATCTCCACCAGGGATGGAAGGGGTCTCGTTATTTTCATCAGCAGCGTGAGTACTATCTCCACATGGCGTGGAAGGGGTCTCACCTTCTACATCAGCATAGGTACAGGTTCAGGACAGAGGCAAGAGGCCTATGCATGATGAGGGCCCCTCGGGAGGCCAAGATACTGATTTTGTTTTGATCGATGTTGATGTGAGCTCTCCTAGCTCGAAACTGAAAGAGATCATCCAGGAACAAAAGGCTGAGATTGACACTTTGAATGTGAAGTTGCAGAGAGCTCAATGGGTTATAAATTATTTGGAGCAGCATAATAAACAGCTGGAGGATTAGCACACACTCTTAGAGTTGCGGCAAATCCGTGAAGACCGTGCATTGGCCCAGAAGAGACCAGGTGACATGACACCGGTTGAGCGAGAGAATTGACTTACGCACGTCAACATTCATCTGGAGAAGCTCTTTGAAAAGGCCAATAGGGACAAATACATGCTCAGACACATGAAGACTCACTATTGGGCCCGTACACACGTTTGCAGAGCAAAAATGAAGATCCTAAAGGCAAGGTTGAGAAACCACCGAAACGTCGAAAGGCATATCCACTCCGAATCTTGGCCGGCTTCCTTTTCGACATGAACAGAGTGGGAGACCTTCACTCCAAATTTCAGAAAATTTGGAGAATATTCTCATTTTGAAAATTTTTAGTTTAACAGGGTTTAAGCTGCAGCGCGTCGCTGTGCCAGGACAGCAGCAACTTATGATTAAGACACATAGGAAAAAATTGATGTTTTTTTATTTTTTATGACAAATTGTACTCGAGAATTTCTGAAATTTCATCAGGATGCAGGTGGTCTTAAGGGCCAAAAACACCATGAAAATCACCTTCCGCCACCTTTGGTAGGCCAGTCTTGATAGATTGAGTTTGGAGAGGACAATGACCTCAGGGGACAATGACCTCCAAATTGAAAAATTATACTTGTGTTGGATAGCACACATCCAGGGCTTTCCAACGAGCTATCATGAGCTCGATTTGGACTTTGGGAAGTTCTCCAAAATTAGGTCCAAAGTAGTGCGGCGCATAGAGCTTTTGAGCGCGGCGCATAGAGGAATTTAGCCTATTTTTCACCTTCCAGCTCATGAATTCGGCCAGTTTTGACTAGTTTTACTTTTTAATGAGAATATTAACCTATCTTGATGTAATTTGGCAACCATGATGTAATTTTGGTATGTATTTACTTGTTCTAGATTATTCATTCACTAAAAAGTGAAAATTAAATGAATGGATCAGTTTCCTAGCATATAGAGGCAAGTTGTTTGGCTGCCTAGATTTTAGCTCCTTGTTTAGAATTGGTTCAAACTGCTTCTAGAAGAATGAGCTCGACCCATAGAGGCATGGGAAGGGGTTAGACTTGTCTATATATTATATTTTCTGAGACATTTTCAGGGTTGGATACTTGGGAAAAGTTTGGCACCTCATTGTACATACATTTTCAGTTTTTGGCAAAGGAAAAGACGGGTTTTACTGCAGCGCATTTTTAGAGCTATGTAGCTTGAGAGTTTTGATGATGTTTTTCTCCATGTATCTGTAAGTTTTATTAATGTTATATGTATTCCATTTCCCTTCTCTTTGCTTCTGAATTAAACAAATGAGTAACTAAGGTAGAATTCATTAGTTTGTTGGTGCTCTGCCTTAAACTTTTGTTTAGTTTTTTATTTTTTCGTCAGTCTGAAGAGGATCCTTGCTCCCTCTTTCCCTCTTCAGCTTCTCAACAGTCTTTTCTATCCATTCATTGAATCTAAGACATCCAAGTCATTGCCTACCACTAACTTGTTCTCTGTAAGGTGACCTCATCTGACTGATGTTTCATTTTTCCAACAAAAACCCTAAAAATCAAAATCAAACCCTCCTTTAACATCTGGCTAAGATGGTTGTTTTTTTTAGTCATCTCAAACTGCTGAATATTTAATTGAGATTGACCGGAAGGCAACTCTCTGTCCTCGTGAGCTATCCAATTTTGAGCGTGGTTTGGTGTTGTCCTTCTTCTGCCTTATTTCAGCCTATGGTGGATTTGGGAACTAACAGTGCACACGGTGTGGAAAAAATTCGTCAGCTCATGCACATCTTGATCCCTTTGCTGCCACAGCTTGGTCCATCGTATATACTTGTCCTCATAGCTCCCCACGGGATAGTATTTTTCATTGATGGTGTCTCAGAAAGAATTCCAAGTGGGTGCGGCCGAGAACAAAGAGGGTTTTGTCTCATCCTTTTTCTCACAGTAGCTTTCCCACCATCCCTTAACATGGGGGTTAGCTTTGACAAGTGAAAAAATAATCTTCTCCCGGTCAGAAAATTCATGAACTAAGAAATATCCTTCTAATAGATTCAACCATATGCCTACGGCATCTGCATCTATTTGGCCCTCAAATATGGGAATGTAAAAGTTTACTTGTACCTTAAAGGGATTCGTGCCTCCAGAGTGGCCGTTGGATGAAAATGCATTGCCGGTGGGCAGTCGTTGAAGGATCTGGGAAAATTTATCCATCATCATGTTCCTTTGTTTTTCGAGGGCCTGCTCAAGCCTCCATATTTTTATAGGATATCCTACTCCCTCATATTTCTTTTTGTCCCCCATGGGCGGTCGTTGGGGTTTGCGAGGCTAGTCTTGCAAAGGTTCAACTAGATCGAGCCCTAACTCCATATACCCTGACGTCGTTGGGGACATGCAAAGAAGGATCGAGAAAAAATAGACCTCTCTTATACCACTGATCCAGGTTTATGCAAGAACACAATAGAATACACATATAACCATAAATACAAAGATGCAGTGGAAATAGCAATTCATTTCATTAATATCAAAGAACTAAAATTTGCTTACATACATAATGGAAATAAACCAACTAGGGCACTGGTAGCTTGTCTCTAAGCAGAGATGTGGTGGCTACATGCTTATGAACTGTGTTACAATGAGGCTCAAGGGCCTATTTATTATTGAGAAACAATGGAAAACCCTAAACATCAAAAAACACAACCCTAGGAGATGAAGCACCAAAAATATGGGCCTCGTTTGGGTAAATTGGTACATCAACTTCTTGGGGATGTAACTTTGGCATACGATCTCTGTTTGACGCATACCATACCTCATTAGAAATATCTATTTTAGGAATACAACTTTTGAGTGAAAAACATCGGTCCATGGACCCATGTTATTCCTGGTGTTTCCAAAAAATGTCGTTTAGGGCCTCAAAACGGCTCCAAAAGTTCATGACCCGAAAAAATGCTAAAAATAGTAAATTGTGATATAATTAAGGAAACTGAAAAAATGAAAGAGACAATGGTGGGGCCCCAAGTGGAATAGGTGGGTGACCACCAATATCCACCTAGATCAGGTATGGGAAATACGTTGAGAGATACATATTGAATAGATAGCTCTTATATGATTCAAGTAGTAACATATAGAAGGTTATTATGACACCAACGAAGGAATGGTAGAGTGATTACCATTATTCGACTAATATCTATAGTAATTGGAAAAGTTATAAGTAGTAAATTATAACATGAATATAATAGTATGTAAATATGTTTTTAATGTTATAAAAAGTGTAAGTTATTAAATTGTGAAGGGGGGTAATGATAAATAGAATAGAATACATGTGGGAGACATGTATAATAACCTAAAGGAGAGAACACATTTAAAGGTAAAATGCATATGGTACTTATGAGCTAAGTTTAATTAGTGTGTTTTATAAATAGACCTAGGAAATAAAATATAAGAGAGGAAAAATTATAAACCAAGACAGCATTTGGTGATGAGAAAAATAAAACAAAGGCAGACCTTTTTTTTCATTGTCATTATTAAAGTAATAAATGACGAGTATGTCGGAACAGGACAATCATCATGACCCGAAATAGTATTAAAAGAAAAAAAAATTGGTTAGTGGGAGTTGTTACAGTATCAACCATATCGAATACCTTAAATAGAGATATCAAAAAAAATTAAATAATCCCATAAAACACCATACTTTATCATACATTTATTCAATACACAATGGATGACCATAGAAAGCATCTCCATTTATATTAATCTTCCATTACAGCATATTACATTCAATATCAGAGTCTTCCCTGAGCTCTATTCACAACAAAACCACAAAATAACTAACTAACTCCTTCCTTCTTTGCTTTACTTGTTTACGGTCTTCTCTTGGCACTGGCACCCCTTGCTTTGTTTTTGCTTGGCTAACTTGCTATGCTCCGTCATTCCTCATTCTGTTCTGCACTTCACTCTACTTCTTGGAGTATTTCTTTCTATTTGCTGTCAGTTGTTCTTGCCACTTGTTTCACTGCTTGTCCACACTCCTCCACCTACTCAACAACCATATACAACCTGAAACAACTCTCTGCATCCCACAACGGCTCTCTGCAACTTGCTACATCTATAACTGACAATCTAAAACTCAAAACTGACTCTATCCTTTATCCAAAAAAAAGGCCCCCAAAACTCCTCACTAGACTATGTAATCTCCTTGCTACCTGTGTGGCCTCTACATTATCTTAGAGGGACTGCATATGCCTAAATGTGTAGATGTGTATCCTCTATCAAAATTGGATTTGGCTCATCTCCTAAGCAGGCATTCAAAGTCCCCTGAGGATGAGGTTGAGATCTCTGCTCAGAAATCTCTGTGCTAAAAAACAATGCAAACTCAGCTAAACAGGTCAAGTGTGCTTTCAGTCTATCAGACAGAAAAATCAGTGAATGAAAGCATGCCTTAGATTTTGCGACACATTTCCTGTCCTTGGCCAATCACATGATGCCTTCATCTAACTAATTTCACACAGTCCTTTTCACACCTAATCTATGTTTCCACCTAAGGCCAAATCGACCCCACCACTAGAGCCTCGATTCTCCCTTAGGGACTTTAGGAAAAGAATTTATTTGGCCTAATTATTAATTTTGGGTTCCCTACCTACTTTATTTCCACCCAACATTAGGATTTACCAAAATTAATCAAAATTAATATCCCAATTATCTGACTGCTAATTTGGGGATATTACAGAGGCACCTTTCACACAATTATTATTCAAATACGCAACATTCCCATTCAACTCTATGCCCCCCTAGGTAGCCTATATTGACATTCTTCATCTTTGGGATAGAATCCTTTGGCTTTGGGACATTTTTGGGATCCATTGACTTGATGTAAAGATCCATTCCTACCTACAAAAGAAAACCACTCGAGAGTTGTAGACAAAATTAAAGTGATATTTGCTTGTTCTTAACTTCCACAGAGATATTGGAAACACTTTCCATATACCCATGTCGTTCCCATCGATGAGGAAATTATTCTTGGAATAGTGATATAAATTTGAATGTTAGTTTTGATGTGCTAATTTCATCTTCAGGTTTATATTACAAGCGCTGGCCTTTGCTTCTTGTACAAGGGTTTATTGAAGTGATTGATTGACAAGTAAATTTGTGGAGATTAAGTTGACTACTTGAACATAAAATCATGGAAGCTAAATGTTGAACAACATCATATAAACACACAACAAACCATCACAATTGAATCAATAACACTTTGTTTTGATGAAGGAGTTCACCCCTCCTGGGCTAAATCTCCTTGGGCCAGCTTCCATGGCATGGGCCTTTGTATTACCTCAATTTTGGAAATAATGTTGTTTGCATTCTCCTATTGCCTCTGCAACCTACTCCATTTTTTCCAAAACATCAAAATCTACCAAGAATGACTCTTCCTAAGCCAAAATTGGTCAAACGTTGACTCAGTTATGGAAAAAACAAATTTTCCTCCAATTTCTCCTCCAAGTATGGAGAAGACTCCAGATAGCTCCGACATTTTGGCAGATTCCACAGAATTAGGAGGCCCCACTAAATCCACCACTAGTTAATAGAAGGATTAATAAGTAGATAATACTGCTTAACAGTGGTAAGCGCGTCTTAACTACATGTTTATCCAAACATATTAAACATGTTTTATTAACCCTTAATCTGTGGCTTAATGAAATAATCAAGGATTAATGTTTTAAAACTCCATCATCTAAATTGGCTCTGCACACAGTTTACGCGTTGTAGTCACATGGGAGGGGCTGGCCCCCTTCGAACCCCTGCCATCGGATCGAATGAACAATAAGTAGAAGCAGCAACCCTAGATGGTCAAAACCCATCATAGAGTAAAGGTGGAAAGGTGTTGTAATGGCACGGGGTAGGTCATGGGTTCGACCCTCACTCCTGCACCGGAATTTTGTTTAATGGAATAAAACTTCTACCCGTAGTCAAAAAATTTGGATACAAAATATGTTCGTCCGCATAATATTCAACCCACTTGTAATATGCTCTGCACTTTGGTTATGTAACATATTTTTTCCCATAGAAATTTCACTTGTGTCTGGTTTGGAAATTTGGATAATGAAAAATATATATAACTCGAAATATATATATTTGTCCAAACTTTGACATAAAATCATAAATTTGGAATTTCAAAATAATCCAAAGTTTGGATAGGTCCACCATAAGGGACATGTGGTAGTCCCTGGCTACACCACGTGTCCAACTCTGGTTGGACTATTCCAACTAAAAACAATTCTCCTTCAACCTTAGGATATTTGTAAAAAAATTTCACCTCCAAAGTTCACTGGGGAATCTGGTTGTGACACTTGTCACAGTGTCATTGGACTAAAACTAGAGAATATTCCTTGAATATACCTAGAGTGCTAACTGGGTTGTCATGTCATCAACCTATCATTGTTCTGCATTTTTTTTAGTTGTTTGATCAAACAGACAGCAGGTCATAATGTTATGAAACCAGCTCCAAAAATAGAAGAAAAGCGAGATCAATTCCTTAGAAATAAGCCACTTCGAGGGGGCAACCTCCAATACATTGCATAAATGAACAATTATTGAATGATACAAATGAAAAAACCTCATTCTATATATAGGATTCCATGGGGTCACAATATAATCCTATCCAACCTAACAATAACAATTTAAGGGCACAATAATAACAATATTGGGGTTACAAGGGTACAACAATAAAAATAAGGGGGCTACACTAACAACAATAACGGAGTACACTAGCAATATAGGGACCTAACATGCCCCTCTCCTTCAAAAAAAAATTGTCCTCAACTTTTGAGTATCTCTGGGTGCTTCTGTATAAAATTATCATCCTCCCATGTAGAATCTTCAGTGGGTAAGTTCTTCCACTTGATGAGATACTCTGAAATTGATCGATTTCGTAGCTGTCAAGTTCTTGTTTCCATGAATGATTCAGGTTCCAATATGATTTATCCTTCCTCATCAAGTTCTGTAAATATTGTTTGAACTGGAAGTTTCTCACCTGTAACCTTCTTTAAGCATGAAACATGGAAAACTAGATGCACTCGCGGCGAAGGAGGAAGCTCCAATTTGTATGCCATAGTACCAATCTTTTGCAACACCTTTTAAGGACCATAGTACTTTGGCGATAATTTATTATCCTTCTTAGCTTGCTTGAGGGGAATTTGTTTGTATGGTTGTAGTAGTAAAAATACCCAGTCTCCTACATTAAAACTTCTCTCGTTGCAATGTTCATATGCTTGTTGTTTCATTTGATTTTGTGCCAAATTTAGGTTATCCTTTAAGATTTAGAGAAATTCTTGTTGATGCTCGATGTGATCTTCCACTTCTTGAATGTTAGAATTTTCTCTTAAAGATGATGTGATGGATGGTGGATGATATCCATATAGTGCCATAAATGGGGTCATTTTTGCTGCAGTATGGAAGGAAGTGTCGTACTACCATTCAGTGAGAGGTAACCAATTGACCCATTGTGTTTTTTTTATTAGATAGAAAACAACAAAGGTATCCTTCCAAGAATTTATTCACTATCTCAGTTTTACCATAGGATTGAGGATGATAGGATGAGCTATGAGCTAGTTGAGTACCCAAGAAAGAAAATAATTCCGTCCAAACATTTCCAGTAAAAATGGGATCTCTGTCATTTACAATAATATTTGGGTTTCCATGTAGCTTTTGAATTGTTTCCATAAATGTAGTAGCAATTGTACTTGCTTTAAATGGATCAGATAATGCATAAAGGTGTGCATAATTGGTAAGTCTATCAACTACCACCATGATGACACTCTTTCCTTCGGAATTAGGTAAACTTGTGATAAAATCCATCTAAGTCTCCTCCCAATGTTGACTTGAAATGGATAAAGGTTGTAGAAGACCCGGGGTCCTAATTGTCTCAAATTTATTTTGCTAGCAAACCAAACATTCTGCCACAAAATTTTGAGTATCAGATTTAAGGGCATCCCAAAAAATTCTTTCTTCACCCTGTGGTAAGTTTTTAAAATCCTTGAGTGTCCTCATAAAGGAGAAGTGTGCAATTCCAAAAGAATATTTTGTTTTAGTTGGGAATTCTTACAAAGATATAAGCAATCTTTGTACCATAATGAATCATTTTTCCAGGTAAATGTATCAGATGTACTATGATCTTGCTGAAAATTTTGAATGAGTGTCCACATTTCTTCATCCTTCTTCCATGCATCTCTTACTTCAGTTATCCAATCTGGTCGGATAATAGAAATGGCACAAAGCAATGCTTCCACATCTTCATTCTTTCTTGAGAGTGCATCTGAAACAACATTTAGCTTCCCTTTTTGTAGATGATTTCAAAGTCATAACCCAACATCTTTGTGACCCATTTATGCTACTCTTCTGAAGATAGTCTTTGTTCCAAAAAGTGTTTAAGACTATCATGATCAGTTTTTACCTTGAAGTGTCTTCCCATTAGGTAAGGTCGCCATTTCTTTAGTGCATGTAGTATTGCTAACTTTCCTTCTCATAAATAACTGCGTGGATATGCTTGATTGACATTTTTAAAGCTAATGAGTGGAATGAGTCTTCATATTGCATAAAACAAACACCGATTCATTTCTACAGGCATCATTCCGATAAAGTTTTGTAATCAAAAGCATAACTAAGAAGGACAGGTGCTAAACACATTATATTGAATATTCAAAGCTTTTAGTTGATTCAAAAGTCGCAGTATCATTCAGCAATATTTGTTTAAGTGCTGCTATTCTCCCATAATTCTTAACAAACTTGACGAGTAATACTTAACAACAAATCTTGCTTATCTTTATTGTTGTGAAATTCCATTATAAATAGCTTTAATTTTAGGGTCTACCTTAACAACCTCGTGAGATACGATATGACCCAGATATTCCACCTCTTGTACTCAAAAGAAACATTTGGATGTTTTTTCATATAATTGTTTCTCCTCGAGTTGTGAGACCATGTCCAACGGTAGACAAATCCTACACATACAAACTTGTTGTAGGTACTTGCTTTAGGTAAAAAATACCTGCTACAAATTTCCCTGAAGGGTTTGAAAATGGAATTCATCAACCCTTGAAATGTAGAAGGTGCATTGGTAAGGCCAAAAGGCATGACCAAAAATTCATAATGACCCTCATGAGTTCGAAATGCTATTTTCGGAATATATTTAGTCTTCATTCTAATTTGATGATATCCTGAACGAAGATCCAACTTGGTAAAATAAATTTCTCCATTTAATTCATCGATTAATTCATCAATCACAGGAATGGGAAATTTATCTTTAATAGTGAGCTTATTGATCTCCCTATAGTCCGGACACATGCACCATGATCCATCCTTCTTGTGCGCCAATACTACTGGAGCAGAGAATGAACTTTGACTACGTTGAATTATACCAGCCTCTAACATTTCTGCAATCATACGTTCAATTTCGTTATTTTGGACATAAGGATATCTATAAGGCCTGATGTTTGCAGGAACACTTCCTAGAATCAAATGGATATCATGATCATGCTCATGAATAGGTGGGAGTCCTTTGGGAGTTTCAAACACCTTGGAATGATTATCCAAGACTTTTTGCAAATCTGGAGAAATAGAAGATTTTGATGTTGGAACTTCTAGTAAGAATAATTGTGCAATTACACCTCGTTGTTCTTTCTTCAGAGGATTTTTCATGACATTAGATTTTATTATCTTTCCTGGCTTCCCTGCGATACCCTGTAATTCAACTTCCTTTCCTTCCAAAAAAAAATTCAAGAAAAGTTCTTGAAAATTAAAAGCTACCATCCCCAAAGATTGTAACCATTGTACTCCTAGTACAACATTAGCACCTCCCATTGGGATGGAAAGCATTGGACTATTCAATACATATTCCCCCATGGCTAGCTTGATATTATAGCATTTTCAGTTATAGTCCTGTTTACTCATCTCATGGCATTCAAGTCTTGGATTAGAGAGCGAGTTCAATTCCTTGGCTACCTTACAATGAATAAAATTATGAGTACTACCCGAATCAATAAACACTATTACATTTTTCTTCTTGATATGTATTCTATCTTGAGTGTGAGGAGTGGTAATTCCTGCCAATGCATTACATGATATGGTCGGACTCATTTCTTCTTCTTCTAGGGTTGGTTCATGGTGTATGTCCTCTTCTTTTGAAGTTTCTTGTTCATTTTCTTCCTCCTCTTCACAATCTATGTAAAATAATTTCTTCTCAACACACTTATGACCTTTAGTGTATTTTCTATCACAACTGTAGCAGAGGCCTTTTGCTCTTTTTTCTTCCAATTCTTGTGGTGTCAACCTTGTAGGTTGTGGAAGTCTAGGAGTAGAAATACTTCCATCTTTATATATGTGAGTGGTAGGCTTCCTTGTCGCCATAATTTTACATTCAATTTTTCTTGCCAACCTGCAAGCCTTCTCCATTGAATCAGGTTCCCAAATGCAAACCTCATGTTGGATGTTATCCTTTAAAGTCCCTATGAAGACATCAATCTTTTGTTCCTCTGGAATATCAGTTACCCTTATATTCAATTTTTGGAAGTCCTCAATGTGCTCCACCACTGAACCATTTTTTTTTAGATTTATCAATTGGCTAAAGAAGGTGTTGCTCTTTTTATCCTCATAATGTGCTATCATTTCCTCCGTAAAAATTGAACAAGTGACAATTTTTTTATGGGAGCAAAGCCAGCGATACCATACAAATGTATTTTATTCTAGATGTAAAGTTGCAATACGTACCTTTTGTGTGTTTTTCACATTATTGAGATCAAAATATTGCTCCATCTGTAGTATCCATGTTACGAGATCCTTGCCGTCAAACTTCCTCATATCCATCTTTGGAATATGGTGGTTCTTCCATCCAACATTAAAGTTTATGAAATCACGATTAACATTTATTTTGTTCTCATCATGAGTTTCCTCTACTATCTTTTCGCCATTAGGAAACATTTCTTGTATCAACTTTTCCAAACCTTTGATGTCTACTTTTAGATCATTCTTCATTTTTTCCATGTTGTCTTTCATTTTTTCATTGATCTTAGCTTCAATGTCATCCATCTTAGCTTCCATGCCAACTTCCATGCCATCCATCTTAGCTTCCAAACCATCCATCTTAGCTTCCATGCCTTTCTTCAAACCATCCATCTTATTTTCCACATCTTTATTAAAAACTTCCATTTCATTTTTTGTTTCTCTTTGCGATAGCGAAATTTGGTGCACTTTCTCATGTAATTTTGATATTTCATGTTGCATTTCTTCGTCTTCATGAGTCATAGTAGAGCCTTCTGAATGCTTAATGGGTGTTGAATTATTTTTAGGGGGCATTTTAGAACCCAATACTAATATCTATTCTTCAATATGCCCTTGGAATAAATTCAAACTAATTTTTCAAACAAGACATGTAATTTGAAAAAAATACACACATTTTTCTTGCTTTTTAGGAGCTCGATATTGAAACTAAATTATCTCTGTGATTTCATATCTTCAATATTTGAAATTCGGTCTTGTACTAGCCATCTGAATATTCTTTCGAATGCCACAGATCTGACCTGATTTGGATTCTTCAAGGCAATGTTATGCCCAATCTCCACAATGACCTAGTTATGGACTAGTTCAGTACAGCGAACTTGTACGTCATGCCACGTGTCACTGTTTCCTCCTTAGGCTCTAAAATTGATACCCAGAAAACTAAATTCTATGTAATTACGGCCACTTTTTATAGAATTCCAACCCGATTCTCAGAGAGATATTTATGACAATTTTCCTACGGGCACCTCTTTAAGATGAAATTCGGGAGCCTGAACAAACCCTAACTTACACGGATCATATCTCCGAAAATATTACGAACCAATATTTGAAATATTTATAAGACGTTCCTCAAGATTTCGTCTTCCCTCTGTAAAAATTTCAGCTTTTGAACCTTTGTATAACAAAAGTTATAGAGAAAATTCCATGATGACCTATTTAGGTGAAATTCGGGAGCCTGAAAACAAACCTAACTTCCACAGATAATATCTCCGAAAATATTGTGAACCAAGATCTGAAATTTTTACATGACGTTCCTTAGGATTTCAGCTTCGCTCTATAAAAATTTCAGCTTCTGAAACTTCGTAGAAGAAAATTTATAGTGAGAATTCCACTATGACCTGTTTGGAGCAGCGAAACCCTAGAATCCAAAGCTCTAATACCAAATATTATGAAACCAACTCCAAAAATAGAAGAAAAGAGAGATCAACACCTTAGAAATAAGCCACTTCAAGGGGAAACCTCCAATACATTACATAAATGAATAATTCTTGGATGATACAAATGACAAAACCTCATTCTATATATAGGAGTCCATGGGGTCACAATATAATCCTAGCTGACCTAACAATAATATTGTAAGGGCACAATAATAAAAATAATGGGGTTACAGAGGTACAAAAATAAAAATAAGGGGGCTACACTAACAACAATAAGGGAGTACACTAGTAATATAGGGACCTAACACATAACTTCCTCATTTGAAGTCGGATTTTGATGAAACGAATTGCATCAGATTCCTTGCGAAAAGCTCTTTGCTATCATTCTAGTTTGGAAAATTTCTGATCACTTTCATTTTTGAGCTTAATACTGAGCCTCTGATCATTCCTCGCCACTAGAAGTTTTTTTGACCCCAAAAGATACTATCAATTGTTTAGCAGGTGAGGGTACAACTCCCTCACCCTTTCAATCCCCGTCCATTTGGCCTTGGAAGGATTTTTTCGCTTGAGTCCCACTCTTAAGGTATTCGACATTCCCTCTTCTTGAAGTTTTGGTTCTTCTTTGAAGTATAATATCTTGCTGAAGTTCATCAAGATATTCTGACAAGAAATCATCTATTGATGGTAGCTGAAAATGCTCTCATTGATCATCAATCAAATGAGGCTCAAACAATCTCAAATTTTCAATATTAATGACAAAATATATTTTCATATAAGGATACAAATCTAGGTTAAATGCATTGTTACCAATCTTTTCCATAATTTTAAAAGGACCATAACGGATTGGCTTAAAATTTTTACCTTCACCTTGAAGTCTTTCTTTTCTGATATATAACCAAACTTCATCTCCAACCTCGAATTTGTGATCAACACGATGTTTATCATGCCTTGCCTTATAGTTTCTTTGACTCTTTTCAAGTTGTTCTTGCACTATGTGATGTACCAACCAAATTTTCTAAATTAATTTCCTTGCCTTATCTATGTCACTATCACCATCTATATTGAAATATTTCTCAAAGATGAAGTCGAAAGGCGATCTTGGCCAGTACCCAGGACATGCCTCAAATGGTGATGTGTTTGTGGAAGAATTCTTTTCCTTGTTGTATGCATGTTGAATGTAATGCAAATTTTCATCCCACAACTTGGGAGGTTTGCTGCAATAACCTCTAAGAAGATGAATGACTATCCTGTTAACCACCTCAGTCTGACCATCTGTTTGCGAATGAAAGGTTGAAATATTCTTCAACTCAGTTTCCATCATGTCCCACAATTTTGACCAAAAATTCCCAACAAATCGGGAATCTCAATCACTTACAATAGTAGGAAGACCAAAATGAACCCATACATTTTGAAAGAAAAGATGAGTTGTTTGTTCAACTGTAATTTTTTTTTACATGGCATCAAAAGACACATTTTGTTGAACCTATCTACAACTACATACAAGTAATCATGACCTTTCCTTGACATTGGAAGACCTCCTACAAAATTTATTGAGATACTCTCCCAAGGATGTGAAGGTATCGAAAGTGGAGTGTATAATCCTAGTTTCCTATTTCTAGGCTTACTTATTGCACACAAATAACATCCTGTAATGAAACGAGATACACTATCAATCATGTGTGGCCAATAACAATACCTTTGGATATTCGCTATCGTCTTGCCTACATCGAAATGTCCAGCAATGAATGAAGTATGCACCTCCCTTATGATACAATTTCTTTCTCCCTGTGGAATACATAACTTGCCCAAGTGATACAAAAAAAAATTATGCACATGATAATCTAACTCTTCAATTTGGTTTCCTTGACTCAAGCTTTCACACACATATTTAAAATCACTATCATATGCATATTGTTCAATGTAACTTTCATGCATAACTGAATCATGCTTGAGTATAATAGATGAATTTACAATAGGCCTAGAGAGCATATTAGCTACCTTATTGTAGATTCCCTTTTTATACCTAATAACCAAATGGAATTGTTGTAGAAGTCCCATCCATCTGAAATCTCTTGATTGTTGCAACTTTAACTCTGACTGTAATTACTGCAATGCCTGATGGTCACTATGGATAATGGTCTCTTTCCCCATCAAATAGTGCTTCCATTTCTTTACACTTTGTACCAATGCATATAACTCATTGTCATAGGTGGGATATTTAGTCACAGATCCATTAAAAATTTCAGAATAAAACAAAATAAGCTTATCATGTTGCATGATAACTGCTCCCATGGCGTAATCACTAGCATCTGTTTGGATCCCAAATGGCTGTCTAAGATCCAGAAGAGCCAATACCGGTGCTGAAATGATATTTTTTTTTTAAGCATAAAATTATTTTTGCTACATATCTCCCCAATGGAAGGCTTTCTTGACACTTGTCAATGCATGTAACGAAGCTGCAATGGAAGAAAAATTAGCAATGAATTTCCTCCAATACTGTGCTACCCCAAGAAAGATTCTTACCTCTGTAACTGTATTGGGCTTGGGCCAATTTAGACTGACCTCAAACTTGGAAGGGTATATCTTCAACTCACCTCCTCCAACAATGTGTCCCAAATACACTAAAGAATTCTTGCCAAACTCACACTTCGACATCTTTAAAAATAACTGCTCTTTTTTCAAGACATCAAATACCTTGTTCACATGCATGACGTGTTCATCTGTTGATTTGTTGAATATCAAAATATCATCTAACTAAACAATGACAAAGTCCTCTAGAAATGGTCTTAAAAAATCATTCATAACTCTCATGAAAGTAGCTGGATCATTTGTTAGACCGAATGGCATAACTAGCCACTCAAAAAATCCTTGTCTAGTTTTAAAATGCATTTTTCCAAATGTCCTTCTCAGCTATTCTAACTCGATGATAACCACTTCTTAAGTCTATATTAGTGAAATAATTTTCATACCTTAACTGATAAAGAAAATCATCAATTTGTGGGAGTGGATAGCGATTCTTTACCATGATTTTATTCACTGAACAAAAATATATGCACATGCGCCAAGTCACATCCTTATTTGGTACCAAAAAAATCGGTGAACCATATGGAGAAGTATATGGGAGTATGATACCTTTGTTTATAAATTCTTGGATTTGCTTCTTGATTTCCAAACTCTCCATGATTTATATGCGATTCATACCAATGTTTGGAAGTGGAACATCTTGCTATAGTTGAATCTCATGAATAATTCCCCTCCTGGGAGGTAACCCACCTGGTTCTTGAAACATCTCGCCATGCTAACTTACCACATCAAAAAAATCAGATTTTAATTTTTCATCACATCATTCAAAAGATTCATATTCAATATCATCCTTTTTCTTGGTCACGAGAAGCACAAAAATTTTACTTGCATTAACTAGTCTCTTCATATGCCCTGCATTAACCAAAGAAATATTTAGCTTTTTGCGATGAGCTCTTGCAATATACTCCACCCCATCCTTGAGAAAATGATATTTGTTCTCATGGCGATAAATTACCACTTTCATGTCATACAAATATGGACTTCCCAAGATAATCCCTGAAATTTCAAGTGGAATCACATCTAACTCAACTTCATCAACAAAGTTTGCAGTAATGGAAAATCGAAATATGCATTTCCCTGTAACCTATAAATTGGAATTCTTGACTATCCAACCCAAAGTGTATGGCTTATGATGTGGTACAGTTTCAAGGTTAAGATTTTTGACCAAGTCTTCTGAAATCAAGTTTACTTGTGACCCACTATCAAACAATGCATCAATATTTGTATGATTTGAAATAACCCTTACATGGAACAATTCTATCATTGTTTCTTCATTTGGAGTGTTGTTGTGACAATTTGAGGAACTAGTACTTGTTATGGCTTCTTTTCCCTTTTTGGCCATGGCTACAATCTTGGTCTCATCACCGGAATCAGATCCAAGAACATGTTGTGTGGTGGCAGTCATATTTTGTTTCCCCTTATTGTTTGGTTTCTTAGGCCTTAGTTCGGGATGTAGTTTCCAACAATGGGCTCCATCATGCCCTTCTTTGGAAAAATGTTTGCATGTAGTTTTCTCCCCTTATTTCTTAACACTTGCATTCTTTTTTCCCTTCCATTTTCCTCCCTTCTCTTTCCCCTTACCCTTGAATGGATTCTTCTTACTACCCTCTTCCTGAATATTCTTTCCCTTTGCTTCAATATGTGTGGCTTGCACACATACTTCATCTAAATTGGTTGGGTTAAACATAAGGATAGTATGTTTCAAATAGGAATGTAAACCCCCAATGTATTTCAAGAGTGTGTCTCAGGAATTCAAGTTTATTTCTAACAACAAATCCCTTTTCCTAAACTCATGGGTATATTCTTGAACTGTTTGACCCTTGAGTTGCCTAAGTTTTGCCAAATCATAATATATTTTTTCATATAGGTTAATGGATAATACTTTCTTCTAATTGAATAAATAAACTCAACCCAAGAAATGGATATCTTACCATGGATTCACATTTCCTCTTAAGTATTTGCTTCCCATCAGACTAGTGTTGCTCCTTCTAGCCTCAATGAAGCCAACTGGATCTTTATGTCATATTCTTTTAGGTTTTGAATTATGAAGTATACCTCCAATTGATGGATCCAATTGTGAAACTTCTCTGCATTTACCTCGCCATTGTACATGGGAATTTCAAACTTAATGTCCAATTTAAGTAATGGAGTTTTTCCTTTTGAGGTTTTTGAATGAGTATGGGTTCTTTTTATGGTGGAAGTGGAAGATGATGTTGATGAAGATGATGAAGATGAGGATGGTGGAGATGGAGGTGGATTTCCTCCACTGCCCTTTTAACTCTTCTCTTCATCCTTCTTATCATCTGATGTTCCTTCTCCATGTGGATGCTTAGAACCATCTCCAGCCCTTTCAGCAGTGAATGCATCAAACATGATTTTAACCATCCTCTTTATGTCATTGAAGTCTCTCTTGAAATATTCCTCTTCTGAATGTCCTTGAGTCTCTCCAACACCTGACATGATGGCTATAGATTCAACATTAGCTTTTGATTCTTGTACCTCTTTAACCAACTCAGCTTCTTGTGCAATTTGTACCTCCTCAATCTCAACTTCTGGAGATAAAACTTGAGGTGATTCAAGTGCAGGTATGAGTGGAACTTTGGGTGACATTGACGCTCTTGTAGCTCTCCTTCTTCTGGTCCTAATCATAGGACTAGAAACTAATATTTTTCGTTCTCCTCTCTGCAACTTCAACCTTGTAAGCATCACAAATTTTCAACTATTAAAACCATTCTTGCACAAAACTCAAGAAAAATAGGCAAATAACCTTTGATGTGATACCATATTGATCTAAATTTGAATGTTAGTTTTTTTGTGCTAATTTCATCTTCATATTTATATTAAAAGTGTCAATCTTTGTTTCTTGTACAAGGGTTTATTGAAGTGCTTATGATTGATTAACAAGTAAATTTGTGGAGATTAAGTTGAATACTTGAACATAAAAGCATGGAAACTAAATGTTGAATGGCAGCATATAAACACACAGCAAACCATCACAATTGAATCAATAACACTTTCTTTTGATGAAGGAGTTCACCCCTCCTGGGCTACATCTTTGTGGTTCATCTTCCATGGCATGGGCCTTTGTATTAGCTAAATTGTACAAATAATGTTGTTTACATTATCCTATTGCCTCTGTAACCTACTCCAATGTGTCCAAAACATCAAAATCTACCAAGAATGACTCTTCCTGAGCCAAAATTGGTCGAAAATTGACTCAGTTATGGCCAAAACAAATTTTCCTCCAATTTCTCCTCCAAATCTGGGGAAGACTCCAAATAGCTTCGACATTTTGGTGGATTCCGTTGAATTAGGAGGTCCCACTAAATCCGTCACCACTTAAGAGAATGATTAATTAGTAGTTAAGACACCTTAATAGTGATAAGCGTGTCTTCACTGTGTGTTTATCCAAATGTATTAAACATGTTTTATTAGCCCTTAATCCGTGGCTTAAAGAAATAATCAAGGATTAATGTTTTAAAAATCCTCCATTAGAATTGGCTCCGCCCACGATTTATGCATTGTAGTCACATGGGAGGGGTTGGCCCCATCCTAACCCCCGTCATCAGATCGGATGAACAATAAGTAGAAGTGACAACCCTAGATGGTTAAGACCCATCGTAGAGCAGAGGCGGTAAGTCATTGTAATGGCATGGGGTAGGTTGTGGGTTCGACCCCGACCCCTGCACCAAAATTTTGTTCAGCGAAATAAAATTTCTACCCATAGTCCAAAACTTTGGATATAAAATATGTTCGCTCGCATAATATTTAGCCCACCTATAATATGGTTTGCACTTTGGTTATATAACATATGTTCGCCCATATAAATTTCCACCTGTTTATGGTTCGAAACTTTGGATAATGAAAAATATATATAACCAGAAATATATATGTGTGTCCAGACTTTGACATAAACTCATAAATTCATAATTTGAACATAATCCAGAGGTTGGAGGGTCCGCCAGAGGAGGCACGTGGCGGCCCCTCACTATTCCATGTGTCCATCTCTGGTTGGACTATTCCAACTAAAAAAATTCTCCTTCAACCTTAGGATAGTTGTAAAAAAAATCACCTCCAAAGTTCACTAGGGAATCTAGTTGTGAAACTTGTGAGAGTGTCATTGGGCTAAAACTGGAGAATATTCCTTGAATATACCTGTAGTGCTGACTGGGCTGCCATGTCATCAACCACTCACTGTTCTGCATTTGTTTTAGTTGTTTGAGCAAACGGACAACAGGTCATAACTTCCTCATCCGAAGTCAGATTTTGATGAAACGAATTGTGCCAGATTACTGGTGATGAGCTCTTCACTGGTGTTCTGGTTTAGAGAATTTCTGATAACCTTCATTTTTTAGCTTAATACTAAGCGTCTGATCAAATAGATGGAACCAACCATTTTTTCTTTGTTAACGAAGATACTGCTTCTCGCAATGATTCTTAGGGAGCTTTCAATTCTTTGGCATGTATTGAGGGCACCCTAGGAATGTAGGGGGTTACTTGTTTCATAAATGCATATGTGAAACATGTCATCTATAGAAGAAATTAATAGGATACGGGATAAGAAAGATCCTCATAATACATAGATGTATTAAATGGTATTATAAGTCTTTTCATGGCCTAATAACTCCCTCTCTAAACCATAGGCTATGCTAGAATCCTCAGCAAAAAATCACACCCTTTATTAAAAAACGTAACCCTAAATCATGTCCTCCATTAGGAAACCTAGCTGCAAATCACGTACTTTATTAGAGATTTGGACCATAAATCATGCAATATATTATAAAATACAACCATAAATCTTGCAGTCTATCAAATAACTCAACCATAAATAATGGGATTCTCAAGTTGAAGCTTAGACAAAGCATGTGTGATTTTGATGGAAATGAGGCAAACATCAAGTTAGTATCATTTTACATCAAATGTGTTATTTTACGCTCTGATGGCTTCATTTTCTGTTTCTCCTCTTCTTCTTTGTAAAGGAATAAATCTCCATTTATGTCGTTTCATGTAACATAAATCTTAGGATACTAAAAAATGGAACTCAGATGCAATGCTTCAACATCTGGATAGGGAATGTGCTTCGGAGAATTTGAGCCCGAGTAAAGTGGGGCTCATAGATATTGAGATGGTAGTGGAATATGGTGTAGTCCTAGTGGATCTATGGAATTCACTCACAAAGCATCTTTGCAATTTTTTCAGTTACATGGTAGTCACCAAAATCCTGAATTGGGTTCAAAAGAAAAAAAATTGTTACTTTACAAGCTCATGTTCACTATCATATTTCACTAAAGGCAGACATACTATGTGAGTAATTTCGGTTAACAGACAAGCTGAGAGAGCATGGAAACCATTTGGAGCCTTAACTTGCAATTCCTAAATCAATATGAAAATACTCTTAGTTTACTCTCTAGAATGAGACAAAAAGGCCTACAACCTAATATTGTCAATTATAGTCTTGAAATTGAGGCTTTAGCTAGAGAAAAGGTATAGTTGTGTCTTTATTAATTTATACAAATATATGCCATTTGAGCTTGCATCGATGCATGAAGTAAGGTTGAGGATGCAAGTTAGACTATGGGTTTAAATCCCACAATGATACATATAAGGAGATTTGGAATTCACTACATGGTGATACATGCTTAGATATGTTCTAATTCTAGTCAAGGCCTATACATAGTATGAACCTAGTTCACCAGGACTCCTATGAGCAATAAATTGTCTCACAATTTACAAACAAAATTATGGAATGTTTTTAGAATTTTCATCGATAAAAATGAGGAGAAAATACAATATCACTGAGGTTAAAGCATGATATTTCAATTTTATAAGCTATTGAAAAAAAAAACATTTTTTGTGTGGCATATGTACTTAATGTTGACAGGTCCATAGGTCTTGGAGGTTGAACCTAATCCTTTGATACCAAGTGCAAGGACCTTCCCTCTGACACTATTTTTTTAAATATAAATAATGCAGTTAGGAATACAACCATAAGAAAAGAAGTATTTTCAATTTAACTAATCATTTTCTAGTGACATATATACCAAGATCACATAATACCTTAAACAACCACCAACATTGGAAAGACATAGTTATTAAGGAATTTACATCAAACATCCGTAATTTACAATGATTTATGCATATCATCTATATTTTTACATTCTGTTAACTATACATACAAAAAAAAACTTTCATAAACATCATGAATACAACATGTATCGTTCATCCCAGAAAGGAGATTCGATTATCGCCTTGACGCTACTTGTACTCTATTATTATTGTTTGCATCCAAGTTTGAATGTTGATGTGCTTCAACCGAATCTTAGTGACCCACCAGTTGACCTCCCAACCTAGTACTTGGGTACTCTTCTTCCCCGCAGACCCCCAAGCTACAATGGGGTTGTACATGAGGAAGAAAGCTAATTTATGGAGGTGAGCACTCTTTGACTCAAGAGTCCCCTCTGTAAAAATCGCCACCTCACCAAACTCACTATAGTTCGTAGTCACTTACAATAAAATAATCTCATCCATCTAATAATAGGGTAAGAAAAACTCCCCTCTCCCATAGCTTTCCCCATATTTTATAGGAGGTTTCATGGGCGACACTTGACACTTCATGCACAATTAATTATTTTTATTAATCCAGATCTTTGATAATTCACCCACCCATGTGTCACCCTCTCACCAAGGCTATCCAAAGTTATTTACTTAAATCTTGTTTCAAAAATAATATTTTTCCTCACCCCAATAAGACTCATTATTTCTTCTCCTAGTTGTCTCTTTATCCCCCTTTATTACTCCTTAATTTGTGTTCATTACTGAAGTCAACTAAGAAGTCTCAAATTGGGCCCCCTAACTATCTCCTAATTTAACCCAATTTTCCTCTTAGATGGATATTCTAATGTTGGCTCTTGCCACTTGGAGGTTCTCCAAATTTCTCTAATTTCATTCATTAATCTTTATTTTTACTCACCACCCTCTTTTCTTAAAGAAGTTTAAATATTTTAGGATTAATTTTTCTAATTAACTCTATGTCCCTCTTATCCCTCGTTTACCTATTAAAATGATTATTTGCATTATTTACCTAATATTTTCCAACATGTGGAGAGTAGAGTTCGTAAGTTGTACACTATTTTTATTTCTTCCTATCCTCCTTTTACTCCAACTTTTATTCTTTTTTTAATTGCTTTGGTTATAAAACCTCATTTACTAACTTATGTGAATTAGTAGGATTTTCATATGTTCATTATACTCAATACTTTCTTCTTGATGTCAAGGGTTACAAGTTATTCATTTCCTTTAATAACTTCACTTCGAAGTTCGAAAGGTGTTGCACGTAACAATTCTTGCTTGATGCCAAGGGTGTCAATTCAGTCGTCCCCTTCAAGAAATTCCCTTAAATTTCCAAGTGTGCCACATCGCTTGCCCTTCAAGCATCAACTAACTATGAGGAGAAGATATAAGTGAAATGACAGAGACCTCTATCATCTCTCGTGTTTCCCTCTATAGTGAGACTAATGGTGCTAGGGATCGAGGAATCTGCCTTGATGCAAACCCACGAGTAAAATCCTCATGAGCGACCCAATATGGGGTCTAGCCCCACAACATCGTGATCTTTAAGGTGAAGGTATTCCAGCCCTTCTAGCCCAAGTCACACCGAGAGTGTTATTGGGTGATCAAGGACACTATCCCAACCCTCCCATTAAGTTCCATGTATCTATAACCCTGTCACCCATGTGTGACTGATCCGGCCAAAACAACTAGCCTATGCCTGCAACCACTAACATGTCATTAGCACTTACAGCAAAATTCAAGCTAAACTTTAAAATTTCAAAAACAGAATATTTAATCCATCAAATCAGATGTCGTCGACTTATCACATGTGGTTGTATCTGGTGGTCTCCTTCCATACTCAATAAGGATAAGTAATAATATTTCGCAATGTTAGTCATTGGCATAATAGCATATGTTAAATCGTCAACATGACATAGTCATCCACATCATTATTCACCATGAACTAGAACTAATGTAAGTAGCCAACATAATGAATACATCCATGACGACTATCATCATCATAACATCTGTAGAAACATACATATCCATCAAAGCTATCATCATCATAACACTAAATAGGAAATAAACACATCCATCGCAGCTATTATCATCATAACATCGACTTGGAAACAAACACATCCATCACATCCACTAATAATAGAGTCTAGTGTCAAGATCCTAAACCTATGGTTCTCAAAGAAGAATGAGTGAGCCTTAAGGTTATATCAATGCTAGTGTCATAGGAGTGTCATTCAACTAGAGTGAGGAACTACATATAGCTTTGAGCTTTAGCTTTGGTCGCCAACTTCGAGTCTGCAATTTTGACCTACAATCTTCGGCCTTGTAAAAGCGACATAAACCCTAATTCCTTTGCATATGTGAGAGAATAAGACTCAAAATCAGACTTTCTTTCTTCTTCTCAAATTCCCCTTGCTTCCTTGACCTTCACTCTTTCTTCCCTCTTGTTCCCAACTTCAAATCGAACTTCTTTCTTGGTGTGGTCGAATTGGTGCAGTGACAAATGAGGTTGAAGATGCTTCTATTTATAAGCTTTCCATGAAATCAACTACCCTTCTCTAGGCTGACTTCTAGCTGGTAGCGCCGAATTTTTCTAAGAGGCTTATTTTGACTTTCTAGACTCAAAATAAATTATTTTACAAGATACAACTTACCCAATAGGGTCTTATACAAATGATATTCACTCTCTTGACTCATGACAATAAATATTATGACATGAAAAAACATAGAAGCATGAAGAACATGCTTTCCCTACAAGACCAATTAAAAGAAACATGAAACCCATGCTTGAAAGTAATAATTTTTTTTTTCTTTTTACATAAGATATACATAATGACACGAGTACAATGATAATTATGAAAGCTCAAACTAATTACAATGATAACTATGAAAGCTCAAACTAATTACATTTTCCAGTAAGCTTTATTTGGGAGGTTCTTCATGAAAAAAAAAAACTTTGTTACAAGAAATTGAATCAAGGTATGTCGTAATTAAGGTTAATTGACCGAACTAGTTGCATATTCCTTCGCATTTACAGTCTTACCTATGTTAATTTACAAGTGAAGTTGTACCCACTGATACCAAGAAACAGTGCAATCTTTGGATCTGCCTAAGATTTCAGAATTCATTTTATTATTTGGATTCCAAATATCAATTATATCTATTCTAGGGTATTCCTTGGTTTGGTGATATAGTTTTAGTTGCTCGTTATTTATGTCCTTCTGTCATTTGGAAATGATAGCAATGTTGGGTCAGAACTATATACAATGAGAGAAGTGGCGCCAATATCTAGATTTATACTGTCAAGCTTAGTATATATTCAACGAGTCTAGCTTGATTCAAACGCTATTCATTGAGGAGATGGATTTTATAGATAAAAATTCAGTATGCAAACTATATTATTAATCAAGATGTTACACACATTTATACATGAATTAGTCTCAAGATAGGAAATCTATCTTGGACGCACAATAATGTGGTTGAGAGAATATCTCAACCACACACTAAAATAGGAATATTTATAGTTCTAGCTACCTCCTATAATGTAGGAACAGACTCCTTATATGGAGAGTTACAACCACAGACAAGTAGGAATTATATATTCCAACTCCCTCCCTTAATGACTACTTGTCATGATATCAATTCACAAAGTTTAGTTGTGGTAAATCATAAAAAATGTGTCTACAACTCAGATCCACCACCAACGGGCAAATCCCATGTCCAGAACCAACAAGAGATGTTTCTGCGACTCAGATCCACCACCAACGGGAAAATCCCATGTCCAAACCCACCAACAAATGTGTCTGCGACTCAAATCCACCACAAACGGGCGAATCCCATGTGCAGAACCGACAATACTGTCTGCGACTCAAATCCACCACAAACGAGCGAATCCCATGTGCAGAACTACCAAAAAAGAGAGATCAGCCCCTTTCTAAGCCAAATATTCATGTCCAAATAACAATCCCTAAAAGTCGTGCTAATTGCGCCTTTCGACGCGACTATCAGATAGAAAAAATGCGCCGACCCTCCTGTGCTCAAAAACAACAATATTTGAGACGTGTGAGTGAGGTGTCTACTGCAGTCCACCTACTTCTGTGAGCATTCAAGCTCCTGTGAGCATTTAAGCTCCTGTGTGCATTCAATCTCCTATGAGCATTTAAGCTCCTGCATGCACCCGGGGCACCTGTAGCCACGAAGGCTCCTGTAGCCATGAAGGCTCCTGTATGTAGTTTCTGGTTCACCACAAACCATCACTTTAAAGTGAAAAAATATGGTTTCCGGCTTACCATAAACCTGTAATTACGAGGTGGTTTTAAGATTACCACGAACTTTACACATGCCTTTACAAGGCTTACATTCCATACTCCAACTCTTGGAGTCTCCAAGTACATACAATGAACACTTAAAAAATCTTCCTAGACTTGCTTATCACATGCTAGGAAGTCTATCCCACAAACCCACACTAACTCAAACAAACATTTACTTTGTTATCCATCATAATAATTGTTACTGCTTCATTACCTCCTCTTTCGTTGCTCACATCTTGGGCATCCTTGTCAAATAAACTCTTGGAACTCCATGCTTAACTTGTCATTTGTTAGAGTCTCAAATTCTAACAAAATAACTTTACCTACATTGAGTTAGCTAGGCTCAATAAGGCTCAATAACTTTAAACATGATTCCAAGAAGCTAAACAAAAAACATACACTCTTCAGATTAATTTCTCTATCTCTTCCCAAAGATGATTATTTTCCAAACATACCAGCAACCATTTTTCACCAACGATACCTGTGAGGGGTCCACTCATAAAGAAATGGATTGACGACATTTCAACTGGTCTCAATGCACTACATTCTAGCATAGATGATCGAGACATAGGAACTCACAGCCACATGAAGAGAACCAATTTTCCCTTCTCAAAACAATAATACAAGACTCCATGGTCTGATCCTTTGTCGTCCACAAATTCACTGTCAACATGCATAAAATTCAACAATTTTACACACAAAAGATCTCGTTTCAGTATCCAATTCCCCTGGCATCACAACGTAATGCCACTTCCCCTGTTCACAATATCAAGGCTGGGTAACTACTTTCACGCATGCCTCCTCATGCTCGCTACCAGACTGCAACAACGAAAATCCACTGTCAAGCTAATATCTTCACAATTGAAGATGCAAATATGCAATCTCTTAACATCTTTCAAACAAACAACTGAATTTCTATCTACTTGTTACACAAGAAACTTCAGGCACATTGTTTCCAACTTGTTGCACACACAAAATCGATTGTCCAATCTCTGATGCTCCCATCAATATATCTGGTAGATAATAATTTTCCTGCAAATTTGTGTATTGTTGGAATGACTAGTTCCAATGCACACTAATAATGTGACAATAGTTGGCTAGACCAATGCACTTAAATTAAAACCAGATTTACATCGTCATGACAATTTTAAACATTTAATAAAATAAGAATGCAAAGTACTTCCACTATTCAAATATTCCAATGAAAATTACTTCCACTATTCAACGACTCCAAAGCGGACAGATCGTTGATATCATCCTCATACTCTAGTATCCCGTGCACAGGTTGTGTTACCACGTAAAGGTCACAAGAATACTTGGGAATGAGCCAAATATTGAACATGAAAGCCCAATCTTAGTTTCCCTTGTTGCTGCAGGTAATGACCATTCATCATGATGGCGGAAGCTCCGGATATCAATCCTCATATCAATATTGTTGTTACCGCCAGAATAAGTTATGTTGCAGCACAAACCTCTCCATCTTCACGTGCATCCACAGGAAATACACAGAGATCCCTCAGATCCTTGCATGTTGTAGCTGTTGCCTGCAAACCTTTGTCTCCTACCGAATCCAGAATCGAGAGTAACTGCAATTTACGACAGTGACATATTATTCCTTCCAACTCTCTGCTGCCAATAACAGCATAGATGAATTTTACCTTTCGATGGTCAGGCCTTTGCAATCCCAGAAACCCACGAGGTGCCACCAGCGAAGGATTTGACATGCTTCTTCTCCTACTTACCAAAATGATGCATTTGTTAATCATTGATCTCAGTTACTTCTTTTCCCATCACTGTCACACTCGGAGTGATTTTCTGGCCTCGCCATCGCCCTAATTTGTCGTAGCGGTGGCGGCTCCATTCCATGGAAGCTCTAGCTTGTGTTATAAAATCAGAGGTGGGCAGAGGACGATGCTATCTCGCTAGAGGAAGCAGAAAATAAAGATGCCCCACTTGCAGTTCTTGCTCTGCAGAAAGGGGAGAAACGTAATCATGGTAACAAATGGAATCGGCATGGCAGATGAAGAAGCCGGGTCTCTCGTTTAATATCTCTGCTATTTTCACCTGGATCGAGGATTCCAGTAATATTTAGTTTCGAATGAAATTAAGGGTACAACCCCACCATAATCACATCACGCTCGAGTATCTGTGATTCGATAAAGATATCGAACATGCTCAGCTTCACTCTCCACTTTATTTCATGGTCCAGTGCTTCGCCATGTCTAATTGATTGCACGGATCCTCTTCCAGCCAGGCCAAAACGCACGTGGCTCAATCGCATGCAAATCTCCATTGCTCTGCCTCTTCCAGCTTGACCTTGGAGTCTCCTAACAACCTGTGAGCAAGCCTCCAATTATTTTAACAATTAATCCTGTCATTGTCATGGCCACGTCTGGGGCATATTCCAACCACTGGGGGTTCAAGGATTGCACGTTCGAGTCTGTGCTTGCATCTAGCTCGACCCAGGATTGGGCCCGATGCGAGCACACGATTCAATTAAAAAAAAGAAACCAAAATGAAAACCGATTCAACGCATCAAAAAGCTCCTGTAACAATTGTGCGTTTTTCTTAACCTTGTTGGAATTTAATTCCAACTGCCCGCATTGATCAATAGACGACATAAGTAATTGTGAAAGGATTGAAAGATAGCAGAGTAATGGCTGATGGGATTGGAAGGGACATCAATGGCGATGGAAACCTCCAGTCCAAAACTTCACGTAACCACGATCTTATCTGCAGCAACCACCAAAAATTAAATTCTCTGCCAACCATGTTAAATACTCAGCCATCAAGCAGTTCTAGAGGGGTAGCAAAGATGGGCAGCAAAGGATGAAGGTGAACCCCCGGAATGGGTGACGTCAACCATATTTTGGAACCCACCAAAGTATTAAGAAAAGAAGGTTTTTAAACCTTAGCATAAGTTTAATGTCTTTTGACTTAGTTTTATATTCACGCATGATATTTTATTTTTACCGTGGGTTAAATTGTTTTACCGCGGTACATGTTTTTTACTTTGGTTAAAAGAGTTATAATATATATTGTAAATATTTTATATATATATATATATTGTAATTCTTAATATACATATGTCGTGAGAGCATTGTTTGTTGAGACAGTTGTTGTGCATTGTAGTTTGCCCGAAAGCTGAAAACAAAAAAGAAGTAGAGTAGACAGAGCATTGTTAAAACACAGAGCATTGTAATTTCTAGCTAGAAGGCTGAAAAAAAAAGACAGAGATACAGAGAGCAATTTTGCTGTGAGTGAAACAGTGAAATAGTGAGCTGCGTGTGTAGGTGCCAGTAGGAGTTAATTTTTTGTGTGAATCCAAAACAACAAAAGTTCTGAAGAAAATTTTTTGTAATAGAACAGTAGTTTATTTTAATGAAATAGCAGTGTTTTACTTCTCATCTCTGTCCAAAATTTTTATTTTGTTTCAATCTCTTTGTTGTAGAAGAGGAACTTTTATTCCTCTGCTTTGTTAGAATTAATCAGAAAATTCCAACAAACCTATAAGCCACCGAAATAGCTCCTGTAACAATTGTCTTACCTAATTCAATGGGATTTGTTTGCAAATACAAATATTGGAAACATCTAAATATTGTTCATGCATCTCCAGTACAAAAATATATTTAAATGAATTTTAGTTGTCTTCCTATGTATTCACCTCGGCTATATTGTCCTTTCGACAATGGAATTTGTCATGGATTCAAACAATTTCATTTTTGGAGTCTCCTTTCGACAGACTTGCTTGACAGTTGAAAATGAGGCCAGAATCTCCCACTTCGCATCGATCTCGCTCTCGGCTCATGGGAGGCAGAATCTCCCATTTGTCCCTTAAACTTGATTCAAAACGATCCTCAATATCCATGACTGCTCACGCTATTTTCGCGTCATCCACACTTGGACGAACTTTGACGCTATCCAACCACGTCCACGGCTAACTATTCTGGAACAAGGTCTAGTCAAACATTGTTCATGTTGATCCTCCACACAGCGCTGCTACATGTTATCTGTTGCAGCTCCACACTCAACTGAAATCACGCATACTGTATCACTGATCAAAATTCACCGCTGCCTTCCAACCTCCTGATCCGAGGCACCCTGACATCGACCATTGGACAGAGGCACGCTATTGGGAAGGTCCACCTTAGCTACGATCTGACCACACCATCGAAGGATCTATGTTCTGCCCACAAGATCTCCTCTGTGCACTCGGATCCGCAGCTCGTACTGCCACCAGTGGCAACGCACGTACTGGACAAACAAAACTTAATAAAACTATATAGATACAGTCATTTATTTTCCTATGCCCAAGAAGGGCCAAAGGCCCTTACGGGCTTTGATGCCAAGAAAAAATTTCAGTATGCAAACTATATTATTAATCAAGATGTTACACACATTTATACATGAATTAATCTCAAGATAGGAAATCTATCTTGGAGGTACAATAATGTGGTTGAGAGAATACGTCAACCACACACTAAACTAGGAATATTTATAGTTCTAGCTACCTCCTATAATGTAGGAACAGACTCCTTATATGGAGAGTTACAATCACAAACAAGTAGGAATTACATATTCCAACTTTTATTGAAGTCTAAAAAGTTTCGAAATATTTCATACTTAAACCTACAGGTGTAGATGGTATGGGAATTAGCATGGAAAGAATAAGCCCAATAGGGAATTTCGTTGACAGGTCTTCAAGGGTGCAGTTTCTTTAAGCAATTCAAACGAATTGAAGGTATATATATCCTGTAGCGAATCTGGGAGGGTTAAAACAACGTTGTGAACTTATGTTCATTGCTAATAATATATCATACAGTGTTTCATTATCATACTATAATCAGTCAATCACGCCTATGTAAATAAATAATTATCATTATAAATAAATCGACAACGCATTAAGAGCATTGTTTCAGTGGGGCATTGTGTAGTAATGATTGAGGTATTGTTCAGACGGTTAATTATTTCCTTCGGCCCGTAAAAATGTAATAACCATCATTTCACGGCATGAGCAATAGGGAAGAAGTGAGAAAATATAACGTAGAGTAGTGTAATCGCAATCGGGAAAGAGCATGGGGAATCTCTGAAGATTGCGATGGTCACTTAACAACAGATAGCCTGAACAAGACATGAAAATAATAATGCTCCCAAAATTCAATTATATCCTGCACATAGGGAAAAAGTTAAATCAACTAATAAATATCTCAGCCCATCATATTTTACAAATATTTTGTATTGGTTAGCTGGATATACATATATATATATATGTATATGTATATGTGTGGTTTTGGTTTATTAGGTCAAGTCATCATATTTTACAAATAATAAATAATTTTTATTGGTGAGTTGAATGTATATTTTTTGTTTTGCTTTTTTAACATATTTGCCGGTTAAAATTTGGTTGAAATTATATAATTTAATGGGTGAGCTGAATATAAATATTTTTGGTTCTAGTTTTTTATTATATTTATTGGTTAATTTTGTTAAAAATTTAGGAAAAAATTGTAAAAATTATAAATTAGAATTATTAAATTTATACTATTTAAATAAGTTGTTCAAAGTGATGAATACCAAATATATATATATATATATTAAATTAAAAAAACAATATAATTTCCTTAAAAAATTTTAAGGGAAAAAATATAGAATACTTTGACTATACCATTATATACATGGTTATAAGAAAAGAAAAACATAAAATAACTACACTACATTTTATAGTCTAATATCAAAAAGAAATGAAATTATATAAATGTAGGATAGATAATTTTTAATTATATAAAATATTTTTGATAAATGGTATACTTTTCCAATTATATATATATACATAATTTGAGTGATAAATTTGTTTTGTCTATTTTTTTCTTAATTGCGCCAAGAGACTTATTTTACAATCTAGTATAAAGGAGATGTGTAAGTAAGTTTTTTTTCAACATGGAGTTGAGAAACCACGGATGAGTAGAGAGATCAAATTTCTTCACGAGGAAACTTATTTTAGAGTGCAAAAAGAAATGTGTAAATTGTTATTGTTTAAATTGTATTTACAGTTTGGTCCTCTATATACTCTCTATAGCATTCAAAAATACAATTTAAACAACTAAAAATTATAGGTTGTATTTTGCACTTTAAAGAAGTTTGTGTTACTTAAGATGAATTTATACTGGTTATATTTTTGGATCCTTCTGCTAAAAAAGATTGAGAGAGATTTGTTGTAATGGTAGATTTAATTTATGTAGTTTGCAAAATCTACATAGTCCAAAAAAAAAATTAAGTATTAAATTCATTTATACATTCAAAAATACAAAATTCAATGTTTAAAAAATTTCTAAAATATTCAATTCAAATCATTTTAATAACTCAAATTTATAATTTTAATTATATTTTAAAATTTCTATCTAAATTTACAGTAAATTTGTGAAAAAAAGTTATATATATATATATATATATATATATATATATATATATATATATATATATAATCGATTTTAATTGGCTAAGAGTTGATTTTATTTAGACTTAAAGAAATAGGTTAATGACTTACTGTTCAAAGAGATATGGAAGGAGTGAAAACTTGCCCCTTATAAACTCCCAGCGAATAATTTTAGGTAGCTTGATTTTTCTTGAATAACAATAATGAGTAAGCTTATTTTATTACTAATTTAACAAATAATTTATAATAAATTTTCCCAAAATTAAAAAAATATCTATATATAAACCATTTCAAAAAAAAAAAAAAAACTAAAATGACATAACTACACAACTTGTAAGTCACTTCCGTTCATCCACAACATTCAAGCAATACAGCAGCTAGAGTGACATAACTACGCAACTTGTAGGTCAATCCACAACATTGAATAGCACTTTCCACTTGCAAGTAACGCAAGAATTGATTTCATGAATACGACTTTATAGTGTAGGTGTATTCAACTGATCTTTTCATCCGATTGCCAGCTTTGCTTGAAACATCTCACTTGTCGACTTTGTATAATCAATAATTTTCACAGTCCAAACCATTTGAAATCTATGGTCGAAAATAAATATTTGAAAGTAACCATCTATGTCATGGAAAACAAGTCTTAGAAAAAAGCTATTTGAAATTTATGGTCGAAAATAAATATTAGAAAGTAACAATCTAAGTCATGTAAAATAAGTCTGAGAAAAAAGGTATCCACCTCCGGACTTGAAAATAACGAAAAGATTTTCCGGACATTTTGAAGTTTATGGTAAAAAAAAAATATCAAAAGTGACAATCCATCTCATGGAAAATAAGTCTTAGAAAATAACCATTCCCTTCCGGACTTTGGAAAGTAACGCAAAGACTTTCCGCGCTTCGGTGATGAATCTTTGCATGTGACTAGCACCTTACGTGACTCAGGTGGGATGTGTATTCAAACTATCTTTTCATCTTAATGGCAACCGGCCTTGAAACGTCTCACCAGTCGACTTTCACAGTGGAGGACAATACAGTAATTGAAAATAAATATTACAAATAGATTTGACAATACATATTAAAAATAACAATTCATGTGCGCCCTCAGATTGAGGACTCGGTGGAGTCCACATTAGCGGTGCGGTGGATTCTTTCTGATCTTAAAATGGTACAGGTAAATAATGTCCATTCTCCATATATATCTATATCTATCTATATATATATAATTTTAAAACTAGCACAACTACATTAGTAAAAACTAATGTGGTTGATATACGCCGATAGGCATATATGAAGTCTCTGAAATTATCCTACTTTCCAATTTAACAGAACAGAGAACTACTTAAATCCCAAAAGCAGCCCTCTTACCTTGTTTGTGGTCTCGTCTTTCAACATGATGTGTCGCTCTTTCAGAAGTTGACGTGTGGTTTCTTCCAGCTCTTCACTTATTCTCAAGACGGAGAAGAACACTCGATCTGTGGGTAACCCAGCGATTTCTGCTATTGATATTTTAAGTTGTTCTACATTCTCCACGCTGTACTCAGCCCATACGGGAGAATTCCTTGAGCCATTCAGGACAGAATCCACCCTGTTAATAACGAGAACTACATTTTTGCACATTCGGGAACGAGCAATCATAGGAAATACCTGCGCTGCTCGAGAAGTATCTCCCCCAAAATTAAGCACAACCACGCACAAGTCTGCCACATTCTCATATTCTTCCCATATTTTGGATAGATGTGCCCTGTTTCCACCCCCATCGGTGCCAGGAAAATCAACCACAAATATATCATCTCTGAACCTGTAAGGAGTGGCTGCCGTTGTGTGGATAGTGAATCCTACACCTCCAACATCTTCACCTAAAATTGAATTGATAAGTGTATTCTTACCAGCATTTTCTGAACCTATAAAGGTCACAAATCTCAACCTTTCCAACGAAAGCGCACTCTACAACCTGGTTCTTCCTATGGACTCCGGAATACAAGTCATGCTTATACCGTTAAGCATCGAAGGCACAGGATCAGTACCATTCACAAATGTGAACATTCGCCTACCCAGTTCCATTGTTTTGTGACAAAACCTCTGGGCAGCACTGTCACAGAAATAAGGGGAGCCAAACCCAATAGAAATGTGTTTTCTGTTCTCTTCCTGAGTTTCTAACATGTAGCAGATGAGAAACAAATGGGCTAATGCCCCAGCCAAACCATGACCTGAAAATATTATCCTGTTTGATTTGTAATGCTAAAAATGAGACATTTTTGGCAGTTCAGATGTTATTGTCTGGAAAAGCTCATAGTGAAACAGTCCCTCCACATTCTTCGCTGCTTCCCCGTAGCTTTCAATGAATTCATTTCGATCTGCCACTTTCAGGGCAAACATATCTTGAAAGGATAAACACCTTCTGAATGATACATTCAGCGTCATGTTATAGTCAAAACCCACTATAAAATTCTGGGCCATTTGTATCCATTGGAAACCAATATCAGAGTATTGAGTTTCAACGTCTGCCATTGCCTGTTGATCATCCATGTAAGCCAGTGAAGATAATACCACTGCTTTTGCAATTTCATCGGATTTGGGTTGAAAATCTTTGGCACGCGGAGTTATGTTTGAACTCATCTTGATGTTGAAGAAGCAACTGACAGAAATAGATAGCGGGTTATAACATCAGCGATTAAATAGAGGAGCAAAGGACAAATTGTTCCTGCAAACGACTCACGATTGTTCTTGGGGCCGTCGCCATCTCTACTACAGCTTCTATTAAATCTCAATGCACATTCCTTACCGATTGCCAGTATAATATTCGGTCTGTGATTGATTGTCAGTATAGTATTCGGTCTGTGATTTATGGGAATGACTTATTCACCATGGCAGGATCTCGGCCCGACGACAGATGGAAGCGTCGTTCCGGTCCATGGTATCCGTCCAAGAGGTGCAGAAGGGCCTCCAGATTATGAAAGCACGAGAGATCGTTCGTGGGCTTCAAGAATGGGGAATGTGTGTGATCAAGAGCCAGCTCCACACCTACACGACTGTTACCATTTCTTGGCCTTCACACCACCCTTCTGCGTCAGCCAGATGTCGCCGGTGGCTACAACCCCGCCCCCTCCTCAACGTTCACGAGAGGCATGAGGAGACCCTTGGGAACGTGCGCACCAATGTGGTCAAGTCGTTCTGATGCCTTCACCGCCAAGTGTATACCCAGTTTCAACACTTGGAGAAGATTTAATGTTTTGGTTTCCTTCTAGTTGTTAATCTTGATAGGTGGCGGTGAGCAAATGGCACAGTAAATTTTTAATCAAGATTTGTAAAAAATTAATTTAAGTACGGTTTAAACACGTGATTTAGATATGCAAGGAAGTTAGTGGGGTAGATTTCATCCATGGATTGAGTGGCGACGACCAGAATATACCGGCATCTTCCAATCGTGACCATCAGATCAAAAAAATTAATTAGTCTAATCACAAAACATGCTCCTTCCGATAGGGGGTTACGCCTATCGGCGAAATTATTATAAATATCGAAATTGAAAAATAAAATTTATTTAAAAATTATAAAATAGTAAATAATAGTTAAATTTAAAATTACAATTATTATTATTAATTTATTTATAAGTGATAGATGGATAAAGAAGAAAACCAAAAAATTAACACATTCAAATGAGAGTTGTTGTTAAATTGCTTAAGATTACAAAATTATAAAGACTTAAAATTGTTGAAAATAGACATCTTAATCTTTCTCACACATATGACATATAGATAGTAGATTTTAATTTACCTTTCTAAATTCATATTGTTATTGGTGAGGGGTACCATTTGTGGCAGATTGTTATTCACTATGTACAAAAACTTTTAAATAGACAACCTCCAAGGAAAATAATGAAGAGTTTGGCAGTTGAAAGCACAAATGTCTTGCTCTGAAATTTGGAATTGCCCTGAGTGTGTTGGAAATTAATTCCAACTGCACACATAACTCAGCAGCCGGCAGAATTAATTGAGAAGGGAATGAAGAGAAAGCAGAACGACGGAGTAATTGCTGATAGCAAGTTGAAGGCGGTGGAAGAGCTCCATCCTATCTGTAGCAACAACCACATTAAAAACCCACCAAACATATTTAATACAACAGAGTTGAGGTGGCAAGCCTTTCCGCGGGGGTTAGCAGAGCCCAAGCTGCTGGAGGAGTGGAGACCCCCGGAAAGCTGATGTCATCCTCAGCTGGGCCCACCTTTCACCACTCACAAAGGATTTCGGGGGAGTATGAGAGCTCAGGTGAAAGTCTTTCACGAAGCCCCCGGAATACATAAATGAAAAGAATGAAAGGGAAATAAGGTTTTAACCTTATGTAAAAGTATTTTGATTTAAAATTGTTTTATTCACGACAATGTATGATGTTTTAAATTTTTACGCTCGGTTAATGTTTTATTACCGTAGTAAGTTAAGGCTTTTACTTTGGTGAATATATTATAAATATATGATATTTAAAATATATATATTATGTAATGTTTCATATAAAAGGGAATGCCATGAGCATTGAAGTAGAATAGCTGTACATTGTAATAGACAGAAAGAAGTGCTGTGTAATGTTTTATTATTGCTCGAATGATAAAATAGTGAAACAAAGTAAGAGCACTGTGTTGTGCATATCAGAGATACAGAGAGGAATTTAGAAGCGCTGTGTGTGTAACAACCAAGTGATTTCTGTAGTGAAGCCAGAACACCAGAGTTCTGAAGAGTTTTTATTTTGTAACAGCAGTTTGTTTTATGAAATAGAATTTGTATTTCATCTCTGTGTCTGTTTGAATTTCATTTTTATTTGAAGTTCTGTGTTGTTTAAAAGGTTCAGGAATTACCCAGAAAATTCCAACATGGTATCGGAGCTAGTCTAGGCACTCAGTGAGACAAAACAGAGTTTGTTTTTCCACTGCAGGAGCTGAAAGAGTTGTTTGAAGCAAATTTCTCCATCAGAGAGAAAGCTTCTATTTAATTCTTTTTAATTTACACAGTCAAAGAAATTATTTGATTTGCATAGTCAAGATGGCAGATGCTGGAACTGGTTTGACAAATTCCCAACTTCCACAGTTTAATGGGAAGAATCATAGTTATTGGTCCATAACTATGAGAGCTTTGTTTGCTTCTCAGGGATTATGGGAGCTAGTTGAAAGTGGCTACCCTAAACCTACATATGCAGCAACGTTCGTTGCTTTGACAGTAGCAGAAAGAGACCTGTTGAAGAGCGACAGGAAGAAGGACTCCAAAGCCCTCTTTTATCTCTTTCAATCAGTACATGATAGTGTTTTCCCACGGATTGTAGTAGCAAAAAAGTCCAAGGACGCATGGGATATTCTCAAAACTACCTATCAAGGCATGGAGAAGGTGAAGACTGCAAAGTTGCATATATTGAGGAGAGACTTTGAAACACTCAGCATGAAGGAATTTGATACAATAGATTCATTCTTCACTCATGTTATTGGGTTGATAACCCAGATAAGATCTCATGGTGAAATTCTTGAAGAAAAAAGGATTGTAGAGAAGATCTTGAGAAGTTTACCCTCAAGGTTTGAATCTATTGTGGTAGCAATAGAAGAAACAAAGGATCTCTCACAGTTCACAGTAGATGAACTGAGTGCTTCTCTTATGTTTCATGAACACAGACTGAGTAGAGGAACAGATTCCTCTTTGGAGCAAGCATTCAAGACTCAGATGTCATTCGGCCGAGGTAGAGGTCGTGGCAAAGAAAATTACAGAGGTCGTGGAAGAAGCCAAAACAGAGGCAAAAATAATCTTGCTAGCACAAGCGAAAGGAGCTGCAATCAGAACCCAGATGAAGGTTCAAGCAAACAACAAGCTCATGGACAAAGGTATGGCAAATCCCAAGTCCAATGTCATTATTGTAAGAAATATGGGCACTATGCCAATGAATTTAAGAAAAATCAAAATGACATGAATAATAGGAAAAATGCTAATTTTTCAAATGAAGAAGATAAGAATCCAAAGATTGTGTTGTTAACATGTAACATTGCACAAGACAAACAAGAATATTTTTGGTTCTTAGACTCAAGTTGTAGTAATCACATGACTGGAAACATTGAAATGTTTGCCAATTTGGATGAAAATGTTAAATATGAGGTAACAACAGGAACTGATAGTAAGATATCTTTCAAGGGTAAAGGCAGAGTCAGTATCTTAGCAAGAAATGGATAACAGATGATTGTGCCAAAGGTATACTATGTACCTGGTTTGAAATGTAATCTTTTGAGTACTGGACAGCTCATTGACAAAGGTTACAATGTATTCTTCAAAGATGATGTGTGTACAATCAGAGACATACCTCCAAGTAAGAAGATCATTGCAGAGGTGTAGATGACCAGCAATAGAATGTTTCCTCTCAAACTTAGGGCAGATTTGAAGGAAGAAAGAACTATTGCAGCTGTAACACAAGAAGTCTTTCAAGAGGAAGTGAAAGATGAGAACTGGTTATAGCACTTGAGATTTGGACATCTCAATTTCGGAGGCTTGAATCTGTTGCATAGAAAGGGAATGGTAAAGGGATTTCCATTGATTGAGAAGTCGGACAACCTTTGTGAAGGCTGCATCTTGGGCAAACAACACAGAGAAAAATTTTCAGCAGGAAAGAGTATAAGGGCAAAAGCACCCTTGGAAATTGTTCACTCTGATGTGTGTGGACCGATGCAAATACCATCATTTTCTGGAAATAAATATGTTTTAACTTTCATTGATGATTACACCATAAAGACATGGGTGTATGTGTTAAAACAAAAGAGTGAATTGTTTGAGAAATTCTGCCACTTCAAAACTCTTGTTGAGAAGCAGTGTGGGCATTATATCAAAGTGCTCAGAACAGACAGAGGTGGAGAGTACATCTCCAAAGACTTTCTGCGATTTTGCAGAGAGAATGGCATATAAAAGAAATTTACTGTGAGGTATACACCTCAGCAAAACTATGTTGCAAAAAGGAAGAATAGGACCATTTTGGATATGGTCAGAAGAATGCTGAAGGCAAAACACTTGCCGCATGAGTATTGGGCTGAAGCTGTCACTTGCACAGTTTACATCTTGAACAGATGCCCAACTAAAGTTGTCATGAACAAAATACCAAAAGAAGCATGGAGTGGACGAAATCAAACCGTCACTCACATGACAATATTCGGCTGTGTAGCATATGCACATGTACCGGATCAGCTAAGGAAGAAGCTTGATAGTAAGGGGGAGAAGTGTGTCTTTATTGGCTACTGTGATGAGTCAAAAGCATAAAAACTCTATAATCCATCCACCAAGAAATTGATAGTAAGCAGAGATGTGCAGTTCATTGAAGAAGAAGCTTGGGATGGAAGTCTAGAAAATACTGTGAACGTGAAGACAACTCTGTCTCACGAAGAAGAAGAAGAAGGAACAACCGCTAATAATTCTTCTTCGGTGGCTCCTCCTCCACCACCGCAAGCACAACAAACCACACCACAAGCTGGAATTCGAACAGCCTTGAGAAGTCAAGGAAGTGCTTCTCCAAGCACACCGCAGGGATCTGAAACGCCCTCAAGTTCGAATGGAAATCCAAGCACACCAAGAAGACCAAGACTCATAAATCTGAATGAGATTTATGAACAAGGAGAGGTAAGTAACAATATCAGTCTGAATTCTTTATTCGCTTTATATTGTCATGTTGATGACCCAATTCATTTCGAAGATGTTGTAAATGAAGATAAATGGATTGAAGCAATGAATGAAGAAATTGGTGCAATTGAGAAAAGTAAGACATGGGAGTTAGTGGATCTCCCTAAAGGCAAAGAAGTCATTGGAGTTAAGTGGGTCTATAAGACCAAAAGCAATGCTGAAGGTAAGATCGAAAGGCATAAATCAAGACTTGTTGTCAAAGGCTACAAGAAGCAACAAGGCAGAGACTATGATGAAACCTTTGCACTGGTTGCAAGGATGGAAACAGTGAGAAGTATGTTGTCTATTGCAGCACAACACAAATGGAAGATTTATCAGATGGATGTTAAATCTGCATTCCTGAATGGAGTGTTGAAAGAAGAGGTTTATGTTGAACAACCTCCAGGCTATGAAGTTGAAGGCCAAGAGCATAAAGTATGCAAACTGAAGATAGCTCTTTATGGGCTGAAGCAAGCTCCAAGAGCATGGTACATCAAGATAGATGCTTACCTGATTGAGAATGGGTTTGAGAAGTGTGAATGAGAACCCACACTCTACATAAAGGAAAATGACGGTAAAATTCTTATTGTTGTTTTATATGTGGATGATTTAATTTTTACTGGCAATGATGCTTCTCTCATTGTTGATTTTAAAGCAGTCATGAAAAATTAATTTGAAATGACTGACTTGGGTTTCTTAAGATATTTTCTTGGAATTGAAGTAGACCAAAGTAAAAATGGTATTTTCATTTCCCAAGAAAAATATGTTGATGAAGTGTTGAAAAGGTTCAACATGCAAAACAGCAAGGCAGCTGTGACTCCAACATTCATGGGGTCGAAATTGAGTAAAGAAAATAACAGCAAGGATTTTGATCCAAGATTGTATAAAAGCATAGTTGGCAGCCTTATGTATTTGACTGCAACTAGGCCGGACATTATGCACGTTGTTAGCTTAATCTCTAGATTCATGGAAAGACCGAAAGAAACTCATTGGCAGGCAGCCAAGAGGATTCTAAGGTATGTGAATGGAACGAAGGGGTATGGTATTTTATACTCCTCTTCTGAAATTTTCGTGTTGACAGGTTACACTGACAGTGATTGGGTTGGAAGTGTTGATGATAGGAAGAGCACATCAGGATATGTGTTTCTTTTGGGATCGAGAGCAATTTCATGGGCTTCCAAGAAGCAACCGATAGTTGCTTTATCTACAGCAGAAGCAGAATATGTGGCAGCAACAGCAACAGCATGCCAAGCAGTATGGCTGAGAAGAGTTCTCAGAGATTTTTGTCATGAACAAGAACAGGGCACAACCATTTATTGTGATAATAGCTCGGTGATAGCTTTATCTAAAAATTATGTTTTTCATAAAAGAACAAAGCACATAGACACCAAGTTTCACTTCATACGTGAATTGGTTAACAATGGTGAAATTGTTTTGTAGAACTGCAGAACAGAGGATCAATTTGCTGATATCCTCACAAAACCATTAACACAGAACAGTTTTAATTATTTCAGAAAATGCCTGGGTATGCAGGAAAACCCAGCAGTTCAAATTAAGGGGGAGTGTTGGAAATTAATTCCAACTGCCCACATAACTCAGCAAACGACAGAATTAATTGAGAAGGGAATGTAGATACAGCAGAATGGCAGAGTAATTGTTGATAGCAAGTTGAAGGCGGTGGAAGAGCTCCATCCTATTTGCAGCAACAACCACATTAAAATCCCACCAAACATATTTAATACAGCAGAGTTGAGGTGGCAAGCCTTTCCGACGGGGTTAGCAGAGCCCAAGCAGCTGGAGGAGTGGAGACCCGTGGAAAGCTGATGTCATCCTCAGCTGGGCCCACCTTTCACCACTCACAAAGGATTTCGGGGGAGTATGAGAGCTCACGTGAAAGTCTTTCACGAAGCCCCCGAAATACATAAATGAAAATAATGAAAGGGAAATAAGGTTTGAACCTTATGTAAAAGTATTTTGATTTAAAATTGTTTTATTCACGACAATGTATGATGTTTTAACTTTTTACGCTCGGTTAATGTTTTATTACAGTAGTAAGTTAAGGTTTTTACTTTGGTGAATATATATTATAAATATATGATATTTATAATATATATATTATGTAATGTTTCATATAAAAGGGAATGCCGTGAGCATTGAAGTAGAATAGTTGTACATTGTAATAGACAGACAGAAGTGCTGTGTAATGTTTTATTATTTCCCGAAGGCTGAAAATAGTGAAATAGAGTAAGAGAATTGTGTTGTGCATATCAGAGTGACAGAGAGGAATTTAGAAGCGTTGTGTGTGTAACAACCAAGTGATTTCTGTAGTGAAGCCAGAACACCAGAGTTCTGAAGAGTTTTTATTTTGTAACAGCAGTTTGTTTTATGAAATAGAATTTGTATTTCATCTCTGTGTCTGTTTGAATTTCATTTTTATTTGAAGTTCTGTGTTGTTTAAAAGGTTCAGGAATTACCCAGAAAATTCTAACAGAGTGCAATGTTTGTTGGTGGCATTAAGGGTTCTGAGGGCATTGTCATAGCTTATCTCCGTTAATTCTATGTATAAGGAATTTTCCTTGCTTCTTTTTTTTGGGTTGTGTCAAGTTTTTTTTGTTGTGGTGAGCTCAAGAATTTTCTGGAATTTGCTTATGTAGTGTAGCAATTGGGCGGCGATTTAGTACTCTTCAAGTGAGGAACTCAGGGTTTTGTGTCTTGTCCTTCTACTTGATTTATAAGCAGAGGGTTTTTCAGTGTTTTTCCTTATTCTTCCCATGTAGATGTGTTCATGTCTCATAGGCAAATAATGAGTAGTAGGAGGGATGGTGGAGGCAATATAGGGTACAAAAGGGTTCGTCCTTTCACCTATGACTTTGTCGCTACCTTATATCAAACTGTAGGCAATGCACGCACAACCTTGATCCTTAAAAAAATTCTGGAAATCACTAATTCGTAGAAGTGACTACATCTTGCAGTGATACAGGTCTTCACACTTGGGGCTTCGGCCTTTCCAACAACAATGGAAAACACCAGTAGGAGATCTGACTATGATCTCAACCAACGAATATAAAAAAAATGGAGAGCAACCACTTGAAAATTTCTGAAGTGGTATGAATTTCTCCTAAATTCACAATATAAAAAACAAAATAGAGGCAATAATCATTTATATTGTGTCTATTTCAAAATTTGTGTGCCTCTATTTTCATTTTTTAAGTCTTGTATTTTTAATTTGTTTTTCAATATCCCAACCTTATTCGCTCATCCTCCTCCTGAAAATAAATCTGTATTTTAGGTATCTCTCAAAAAGTAAATATTCCGAAGCCTCCAGTGTTAAAATGAATTCTATGTAAAATTGAATAGAATAACTAATATTTTTTAAATACACAAATCCATGTAATATAGTTTAGATAATTAGTTGAAAAAAAGTGAACAGTGAATTATTATTAATATACAATAGCCATGGTTCCATGTTTGTATCACTATAGAACTTATGTTTCGCCTCAAATTCTTCTCTCTGAATCTTGCCAAGACCCATTTGTTACAAATCATCCCTAAAATCATTTCTGAGTAGTTAACTATTCCTTATTATTATTTCCTCGTAGTTAGCTATTCATAATTATGGTTTATTATTTAATGTTTTTTATATCGATTAAAATTGTGAGACATGAAACATAGATGATTAAGAATATTTTTTTGTATTTTGAATTAAATCAATTTTAAATTTTAATTAAAAATAATTATCTATGTTGTTACAAATTATTATTTAGAAGTAAAAGTTTAAAATTTTAAATGAATGTAGAGTCTAGAAGTTGGATAGAGAAAGAGGGCTAGAGAGATAGAGTGAGAAATGGGAAAGAGATGATTGTAAATTAGTGGGGTTTGTTTGTGTGTGTGTGAGTGAGAGGGAGAGAGAGGGGGGCAAGGAGAGAGGAAAAGGTAGTTGGGAAGTGAGTGAAAAAGGTGTTATAGGTAGTGAAAGATATATACTTGGGGATAAAGAGTAGGGGGAAGAGAGGGAAGTGGTGGATGATAGGGATTGAGGGAATGACAGTGGGGAATATGAAAATACCGAGATAAATAATGATTAATTGAGTGACAGAGAATGTGTGAGGCAGGAAGATAATGAGCCAAAATCATTGAAGGGTAGAATACATAGATAAATGAGAGGGTAATAATGGGAGGGAAAGAGAGTAGGAGATATGATGTCATTGTTTCCCAGAGGATGAAGTCCTGGCATATAGGCTCTTTCTCAGAGGCTGGGAGCCTCTTCCTCACTAGATTGGTTTTCTCGAGAGGACTAGTTGAGTACGTTGGCTGGGGATGAATGAATGTCCCCTGAAATTGTCTAGCAAAGTGAGAATGAATGATATGAAAGTGTTCTCCTCAATATTAGTGGACATCTTCCTCATGCATTAGCACTGATGTTACAAGCCACCTTTAAACAGAAGAAAGGTTGAAAAGAAGCAGAGAGACAAATTCACAATGGCGTAGTTTAGAAGTTTCTTAGTATAGTGACCCTCTCTTGCTTGCGTGGGGATTCTCAAGATGAAAGAAACAAAATTTTCCTTGATGTTGTCCCTTTATGTTCCTTAGTATGGAATGTAATATGTGATTTTAGTGAATTTTTAAACAATGCCAGCCATTTTTCACTTAGAGTTCATGTAATTCACACGAAAAAGCAACTTTACCTCTTCCTCCTTTAGTGTTTTTGTCTATACTTGTCCCTTTTTTTTCCTTAGTGTGGAATGTAATTTGTGTTTCCATTGAATTTTTAAACAACCTCATCCATTTGTCACTTAGATTTCATGTAATTCATGCAGAAAAAAGACTTGCCTCTTCCTCCACTAGTGTTTTTTTCCTATACGAGGAGTTAGGTAAGACTATGTTTTGATTTTCTCAATTCAACTTCATATATTATGACTTGATATGTACTGAAATGTTCTTAATATTTTTTTATATTCAACTTCCAGAAACCCTTCATCACATTTCTTAAATCTTTGGCATTCCTTTCAAATCAAATTGGTCGTATTTCAAGCATTTAGGAATGCCAATTTCAAATTGTCTTATCAAAGCTAAGGTATGGATAGAATCTATAGACAAAATGAAGAGGAAATGTAGGACTGAGGAACGTAATGGCTTAATTTGGCTCTAAGGATAACTTTGATTAAGTCAATTATCTCTTCCCTCCCTTATAGCAATACACAATTTTACAAGCTTCAACTCAAATCCAAAAGCAAACTGAGTTAATCATTAGGAAGTTCCACTGGCAGGGAGGGAGGTAAAACAAAGACAAAATAAATCAGTTTAGTAAGCTGGAATCAAGTAAAAATTACTTGTGACAAAGGACGAATATCCATCCAACATCTAGGTTTGATGAACTCAGCTTTGGGAGCAAAAATCATATGGAGGCTAATAACAGGAGAAGCTTCATGGTGGAAGCAAGTTTTATAACATGCATACATCAACACTTCACGGCATGAGCTCCTCACCTCCCAGATTCCTAATAGACCATGTTTGAAAATTTGGAAGCTATGCAAAAAAGCTTTGCCCCTTATATAAGAAAATTCTTCTAGAATCCCTCGAGGAGGAAAAGAAATAAACACATGGCAAGATAGAATTATAGGTAAGCCTTATCTCTCTTCCTTACAGGACATTCAACATCTCAAGTTCTCGCTTCAAAATAAAGGCATTTTAAAATTGGATCAAATATCATCATGGAATAAACATGAAAATATATGGGATGGATGGAATATTCCTGTAGTCCCCCCTGAGCTTCTCCATCAAAGGAACCTCCTCCTCCACCATCTCAAGGGAGCGACCCATATTTTTTTTTTTTATCACCAAAAAATGATCACCTATTCATTTCTAACTAGGTGGATCAAAATATATCATGTGAATTTAATTTTACCATGGTAAAATCACTTTCAATATAAGAAATAATATAACAAACCATTTTTATTATGACCAAATCTTAAAGATGTGATTAATCCGAAAGACATTTATCTACAATATGGATCACAAAAGTCTTCGATCTAACAAGTTATTTTCGATTAAAACCCATAAGAATAATTAAATAAACCATTATTTATTTAATTTTCTCTAGGAATAATTATTAAATCATTGTTTGATTATTATTCCTTGTCACATTTGACCAAATCACCTAGGAATAATTAAATAAATCATAATTTATTTATTTTTCCTTAACTCCATCCTTGGAATAAATATTAAATATTTATTTAATAATTATTCCATTTCACACCTTTCTTATTATTCAGGAAATAATTAATAAATAATTGTATTGGTAAATTATTTAGAAATAAATATATTTAACCATTTTAAATATCTTTTCCCTCTCCAAAAATATAATAAAGTATTCCAAGCGGTTAGATCTAGATTTTGGTCAATAATATTTTATTATTCTCAATCTTCAAGATAAAATCAATACTTTACTATAAATAAGAGGGGTTTTCATTCATTTCTCACCATGATCATTATCATCGTCACCATTAGCATCTCATGCCTTTTAAGCTCCCATTTTGAGTTCTACATATTGTTTGGGTTTTCATACATTTGAGCCAGGAAGATCTGAATACTGAAGCAACACGGACATCAAAGGACCCATCCCACTAAGGAGGACTTACGACCTTTTGTAAATCTCCTTCGCCAAGTGTCATTAATAAATTATTTTTCTTTCAAATTTTTTCCATTATTGGTTTATTACATCATATTCATTTCTGTAGTTTGTTCTTTTATATTTGCATACATCTATTTTTCTGTGGGTTTTTCTCACATATTTGTTACATATTTGAAGTATAAGTAACCACAATTTTTGTTAGGGTCACTAGTCACTCGTGACCTAAATAAGATATTTTTGCTACACCTTCCAAGAAATATCGTACTAAGAGTTTTAGGCATCAAGAAAGTTTCAAATGGAACCCATCTAAAAGGGATTACTCAATCAAATCTAGATATGGAAAACTCCAAGATGTTCTTGAGCAGCAGCCCATATGGCCCCTTTGGAAAATTGTTTGGAAATTTGAAAGTCTTCCCAAAATAAAAGTTTTCATATGGACAATGCTCAAGGGGAATATTCTCACAGTTGGCAATCTCAGAAAACGAGGCATCCATGTCCCTTCAATCTGCCCCTTTTTTTTTAAGTTAAGGAAAACATTCATCATATTTTCATTTCATGTGAATTATCAAATAATTGTTGGCAAACCTTGGTAAGTCCTCTCCAAGTCCTATTAAATTCCACTCTTAGAAAATTTGAATTCATTGTCAATTGGAAACACAATTATCCTTATTCCTTGAAAAAAAAATCATGTTGAAATGCTTCTGGACTAGCCTCCCTACTTTTTTTTTATGTTGGAAACTCTGGTTAGCAACGAACAAATATATATTTCAAGACAAAAAACCTGAAACTAGGAAATCCTTGGCCAAAACTTGGAGTCTTTCCATGGAAACCATTTTCTCCAAAGGTAACAATAAAATATATATCAAGCTATTAGAAAATGAAGAGTCATTGGTTCAAATTAGTCTTGGATATATCACCCTGCATTGTTTTTCTACCCATGAGAAATATTCTTAGTTAAGTTAATTGGAAGGTGCATCCGAAAGATCAGGCTTTCAGGGATTGGTTAAAATCTCGCAAGTGGACCTGCCTCTTATTTGATGGTGCCTCTAAATCGAATCTCGATTGAGCTAGCGCTGGAAATTTCATTATCGATCATCTGGGATCAGAATCAGTGTCATTTGAGTGGGAGTTACGTAGTAAATCTAACAAAATTATGAGGGCTATGGCTTCCCTCTAGGTGCTCAAATCCTTTGTGAGTGAAATTTCAAAAATACGATAATAATTGGAGATTTTTCCATCCTCATTCATCATATGATAAAAAATATGATTCCCAAAATTGATGATCTTGGGAAAATAGTCTCCTATTATCATGTCTTGAGAGAAAAGAATGGCAGGGTGGACGAATTGGAAAACGATGCATGTTGTAGATCCCAAAGAGAGGCCAGGATCAACGAGGAGATTTTTATCAAGTATATTCCTTAATTTCTCATTTGATCACATGCAAGAAAGAGCTCAAGTCATAATAATTTCCAAAAATTTTCCTTCCCACTCTGACGATAGACCCTTCATAAACCCTCAGCATATCCTTATCGGTCAAAGCTCTAACTTCTGAGCGGATAGGAGTATCTTCTCGAAATCTTCTCCTTTGCAATTTACTCAGATCACAATTTTTCACTTGAATCTTCATAGAATTCTCGTGACTATGTCTTTCTCTCTCCCTTCCATAAATTCACCTCATTGCAGATCTTTGAGCCCATTCTCTCCTCGAGCGTGCAACCTCCCTCTCAGTCTCTTTCCTTATCTTTTTATTCATTCTCTCTGCCCTATGGTGCTTTTTGTCTCTGTTTCGGTTCATTTTCAGTGGCAGTGTTGTGCTCTTCCTTCTCAGTCTGCAGCCCCATTACACTCAATTCCATCAAAATCTCGATAAATCTCAGTTCACCCCCCTGGCCTCTCCTCGCTTCATCCAATGGCTTCGATTCATGTTTGTCCCCATTGTAGCTCCCTCAAAGAAGAACTGGAATAGGTCAAATCTCTGCATAATTAGTGGAAGGAGTGTTTCTCCTTAGAGTTGGGGTTCTTATATCATCAATGTACCACCCTCAGATATTCTCTTGACAAAATTTTCTAATGTTTCTCCCATATCGAACAAGCCCTGCACTCTCTGCGAGACATGGTCGAATTTTTTTATTTCTTTATTTTTTTCCTGAGAGTTCAAGCTCCAACAATCAATTCATCATGCATCAATAGAAAGAGTAAAAATCCACAAATAAAGAGCAGAAGGAGTAGACAGACCCACCTCCGCCCCAGACCCCATGACTTCTTTTCTCTCTAGTGTTTTTTTTCTCATCATAGTGAACAATGAACAATAAATGTATTCTTCTACTACAACAATATGTCAAAATCTACAAGTTAAATGTAGTAGGTATTAAAACAAGTGTTTTTTAGTTTCATGTAAAAGGAGGAAAACACAGATCTAAGAGTTTTTCTTCGGTTCCCCTCTTGATCTAGTTAAAAGCATTGTACTAAGGCGCTAGCCTCTCTCCTTTTTTTGAATGAATATATAATAATCGACCCTATTTATATATATATGAAAGTAACTTGTTTTGTTTATATTGAGTTATATGTTTTTCTTTTAATTTGGAAATGATGAATATTATATTTCAGACCGTTGGGTCCATTTGTGACTACGCCAATGGAAATTACCATTCAAGTGATGGCACCATCAAAGCGATCCAACAATCAGTCTCAATGCTCAACCTCGACTAGGGTATTTTTTTGTTATCTTACAAAAAATATATGTTTTTGTCTTTAGGAATAGTGGCTAGGGTATTTTTTTGTTATCTTACAAAAAATATATATGTTTTCCTCTTTAGGAATAGTGGTCTCCGACCATGTCAATGGAATTTGAGATATTGAAAGTCATTTTAAAAAAAAATGAGTTCTTTAATTTAGGATAATTGATTTTGGCTTTTACTGTTAAAATCTATCATATGTTATAAGAAATTGAATTTGCTAATGTTGACTTTACTCTCAATTAAGGATTGAAAACGAAATATTGTAAAACACTCAGATTCTACTTGTAGGATGACATGGTGCAAATTAGGATATTGTTGGCACATATGCATTTTAGTTTTAATTTACTCATCTTTTGTATTTCACCCTTTTTTTTTATTTGACATATACAACAAAGAAACAAAGTTCTTAATATTTTGCATGCTTTTGTAATGTTTGAAATTGTTGAATTGGTTTTTAGTATCAACCATATCCATGATTTTCGCTAGCAGGTGACACCTTCACTGTCATCATGGAAGAGTAATAGTTTAATGGTACTTTTTCCCACACCATTACCTTATTGCATTTCCTTTACAATATATTGTGTAATTACTATTTAAAATTTTTATAAAAAAATATAACACTAAGAATATAGAAAATTCTTATTTCTAAAATTCTCTTTTAAAATAATAAAATAAAATAATTTTATTTTAGTGATAATTCAATTAATAATGATTCAATGTATTAAATTTAAAAAACAATATTAAAAATATTAAATTTATACCAATAATCATGTATCATGTTAAGGCTACATAATGAATATATAATAATCATGTGAAATGTGTATAATGAATTTGGTTAAAAACCAATTAGAAAAATATGATTTTGAAAAAACAAACCATTAATATTATAAAACAGAGGGACAGAACATGACCTCGATAACAATATCTTAAGTTATAACACTTTCCAAATTATAAAAAATGCTTCTTAAATTTCAAATAGTCAAATTAATAATATAAAACATATGATTATAAATGATGACTATTATTTACCATAAATAACAACAAAACAATTATTATTTATCTCAATTCTTCCTAATACTAAATATTTAAATATTCAATTTTATTTAACAATATATAAAACTAAAATTCTAAAATAAGTTTAATTTATTCCAAAATTTCATATCAAAAATATATTCTCAAATAAAACCACTCATTAAAAAGTAACTTACACCGAGTCTTTACTCCACCTCAGTTTCAAATTTCTCAGAAAAATTAAACCATCATAAACCTCAGTTTCGAATAGCAGAAAATGAATGCGAATCGAAAACCATTTTTAGAAAACAAATAAAATAACGAAACAAAAATAATCCATCCAAACTTAATCAAGCCTCTTCATACGATATATTTGTGTAAATGTATCTCATTACAAATACCCGCACTCGGTACTCCGCTAAATTTGAAGGCACTGCACTGAGCAATATATTTGTATAGATGTATCTCATTAACATGTAGCCGCACTGGTACTCCACTAACTTTGAATTCAAATTTAAATCTTTAACCATAGAATGTGTCAAACTCTCGGCGCCGAAATGTTTGAGAACAACATGTGTTGCATTTAGAAATGGAGTTGTCTTGACTTTTTGAAATTTCAGGTGTCTAAAAATTTTAAAGTAAAATCTTGGTTTTTGTTATTCATATTGGTGGTTTTTTGACTTTATATATGGATTTAGTATCCTCAAAAACCTCTAGACACTTTCATTGTGCAAAGTTAGCAATCAAACTTCTCTTTTCAATAAATTCCTGCCAAAATTTAGAAAAATTACATCATAAAAAATCACCGTAAAAGCCTTCAAAAAAATCGCACTAAAAACTGCTCCTTTAGAAATATGTAAGAACATGAATCATGGGAAGGAAGACAAATTACCCGTATCACCTGGGTGACAAGTCTGAAGACAAATTACAAATTACCCGTATCCGGCTATTAAGAAACTGAGATGAAACGGCTGATACAGATGATGTGGTCGCAGCAGATGCATGTGACAACGCAGACCCAGATTCGTTAGTTTTGGAAACATTAGAGTTCACACAAGCAGGCTTTGTGGGATTTGGTAAGGTCACGGAAGCAGATGAAAGCATCAAAGATATTGTACAGATTGGTGGACGAAGTGATGGATCGGCTTGCGTACACAAAAGACCAACATGGATGCATCTGCACGCTTGCCCCTCATCACATCTTTCAATTATCGAAGGATCAATCATCTGCACAATATTTCCTTGTTTATATAAGCTCCAGGCCTGCATAATCACAAGGAATTGTCATTTTGATATTCAATATATACACAATGGAGATCAGATCCATAAGATCGGCCTCAATTTAATTTTATAGTGGACGAGTACGGAAATTCATATCAATATAGATCAACAGTGAAATCCCTAAACTCATGCTGCAATAAAACAATTTATATATCGAACTATATAGCATAGCTTGTATAACGTAGATATTCTTAGCTGGAAAATACAATAATAACATTACTATAGTATCTTACCCATCTTAAGACAAACTATAATCCGCGTTCTTTCTCCCCGTGATAAGTTCCAGGAGAAGAACTCCAAAGCTATAAACATCAGCTTTTGCAGATAATTGCCCCTGCAGAGTATCCATATACCCGCTGCGTGTACAAATTACATTGTCGTGATTATATAGAAATGGAAAATTGAGGAACAACAAACTGAAAATTACTTGTGAATGAAAGCCAGCTAGTTCTGGAACTGAGAAAATTAAAACATAAACCACAAGGGCGCAAATCCCCAAATGAAAAATAGTCATGAGTGAAATTACAATATTGTCGATCCTCTTGAAATCAAATCAGCATGATATGCATCCCTACTGACAGTGTGTGAGAGTGATGATTACTGTTTTGAGATCTTACTAAGTTCCAGCAACTCCTGTGCTGACGTGACTCTCATCTTCACGAAAAAGTCTTGCTAGGCCGAAATCTGCTATCTTAGGATTCAGTTCCTCGTCCAACAAAATATTGCTTGCTTTAATATCCCGATGAATAATGCGCAGCTGAGAATCCTCGTGCAGATATAGAAGCCCACGAGCTACTCCAAATATAATCTTGTAGCGCTTCTGCCAGTCAAGCTGGTTGCGTTTGTTTGGATCTGTATCCATGGATGCAAGCAAGAAAATAACTAACTAGCACAACCACATTAGTAAAAACTAATATGGTTGATATACGCCGATAGGCGTATATAAAATAGATTTACAACCACATTTACCAATGTAGTTGATATACGCAGATAGGCCTATATCCACTACCCATCACATTAATTTATATATCAATAAATAAATATTATATATAATAAATTAATAAGAATAATAATATATACATACTATAAATTATGATTAACTATATACATACTATAAATTAACTTGAAATATATATAATATATATTAATATAAAAAAATATTAATAATATATAATAATTTAATATATCATACATGGCTATACTATTAATAAAGCAAAAGAACTAATAATATATTAATAATATATATTATATCATAGTTGGTTATATTATTAATAATATTATAATATTACAAATATTCATTATTAATAAATATTAGAATATTTATTTATAATGATTATTAGTAACATTATAATCTAATATTTCTTAATAATAATTATTAGTAATATTATAATAGTATTTATATTACTAAATAAATATTAAAATATTATAAATCTATATTATTAATAATGAATATTAATAATATTATAATATTACTAATAATCATTATTAATAAAGATTTCAATATTTATTTATAATATATAATATTAATAATATTATAATATTACTAATAATCATTATTAATAAATATTTCAATATTTATTTATAATTATTATTAGTAATATTATAATATTATTAATATTACTAAATAAATATTAAAATATTATAATACTATTAATATATATTATTAATAATATATATTAATAATATTAAAATATTAGAAATAATCATTATTAATAAATATTTATAATGAATCATTATTAATATTTATTTATAATGAATATTAGTAATATTATAATATTATTAATATATACAAAAATATATTAATAATATTATAATATTATTATTCATTATTAATACTTATTATAATATTATAATAAGCATTAATAATATATATTAAAAATATTTATTAATATATTATTAATATTAACTATATACATACTAATAATTATCTTGAAATATATATAATATATAATAATAATATTTATTATTATAAAAATAATAAAAATAATATTTAATATTTTAATATTTATTTTTTATATATTAATATCATAGATGGTTATATTATTAATAAACCAGAAAAACTAATAATATATTAATAATATTTTAATAATATTTATTATATATTAATAATAATATTATAATATTACTAATAATCATTATTAAACTCAAGAGAGTAATAAACCATATGAAACAAAATTTAAAAACAAAAAACCCAAGAGATTAATAAACCCTAACAATTAGTATTTGAAAGTGAAGATATTAATAAACCCAACGGATAATTAATAATACAAACCCAATGTCATCATAAACCAAAGGTTTAAATATTATAAACCATAGGAATTGGTGAACCCAAGGGATAAATATTATAAACATAAGGGATCAATATTAAAAACACAAGAGATTAATAAACCGTAAGAATTGATATTTTAAACTAAAAAAACTAATAAATTAATAATCCATAAGAATGAATATTTTAAACATAAGATATTAATAAACGAATGAGATTATTAACATTATAAACCAAAAGAACTAATCGACCCAAGGGTTTAATCTTATAAAGCAAAGGAATCAGCGAACCCAAGGGATAAATATCATAAACCTAACGGATGAATATTATAAACAATAAAGATTAATAAACGCTAAGAATTAATATTTTAAACTGAAAAATCTAAGAAATTAACAAACCCTAAGAAATAGTATTTTAAACTCAAGAGAGTAATAAACCGAATGTGTGATTAAAATTATAAACCCAAGAGTTTAATACTATAAACCAAATCAATTGGTGAACCCAAGCGAAAACCATTACCCAAAAAATTATAAACCAAACGAATTGGTGAACCCAAGGGAATTGATTTAAACATTGAGACAATTGTTGTCACAATGCGACGTTGGACCAACTATGACCAAGGTTGGCCATGGGTGACTTTCCTATTGAGACAATCTTTGTCAGAATGTGACATTTGATCATGGATGACATTGATCAAGTATTCATATTATAAACCAAAAGAACTAATAAACCCAAGGGTTTAATATTATAAACCAAAGGAATTGGTGAACCCAAGGGACAACCATCACCGAACAAATTATAAACCAAAAGAAATTGGTGAACCCAAGGGAATTGATTTAAACATTCAAAGAATTGTTGTCACAATGCGACGTTGGACCAACTATGAGCAGGGTTGGCCATGGGTGACTTTCATATTGAAACAATATTTGTCAGAATGTCACATTTGATCATGGATGACATTGATCAATTATTCATATTATAAACCAAAAGAACTAATAAACCCAAGGGTTTAATATTATAAACCAAAGAAATTGGTGAACCCAAGGGACAACCATTACCCAACAAATTATAAACCAAAAGGAATTGGTGAACCCAAGGGAATTGATTTAAACATTGAGACAATGGTTGTCCCAATGCGACGTTGGACCAACTATGACCATGGTTGGCCATGGGTGATTTTCATATTGAGACAATGTTTCTCATAATGTGTTATTTGATCATGCATGACATTGATCGATTATTCATATTATAAACCAAAAAAACTAATAAACCTAAGGGTTTAATATTATAAACCAAAGCAAGTGGTGAACCCAAGGGAAAATCATTACCCAAAAAATTATAAACCAAATTTATTGGTGAACCCAAGGGAATTGATTTAAACATTGAGACAATTGTTGTCACAATACGACGTTGGGCCAAGTATGACCATGGTTGGGCATGGGTGATTTTCATATTGATACAATGTTTGTCAGAATGTGACATTTGATCATGGATGACATTGATCAATTATTCATATTATAAACCAAAAAAACTAATAAACCTGAGGGTTTAATATTACAAACCAAAGGAATTGGTGAACCCAAGGGACAACCATTACCCAACAAATTATAAACCAAAAGGAATTGGTGAACCCAAGGGAATTGATTTAAACATTGAGACAATGGTTGTCACAATGCGACGCTGGACCAACTATGACCATGGTTGGCCATGGGGGATTTTCATAATGAGACAATGTTTCTCATAACGTGTCATTTGATCATGGAT
>JAXQQM020058557.1:0-42753 GCA_034641835.2 Pinus albicaulis | reverse complement strand
GGTGGATATTAGTGTCCACCCACCTATTCCACTTGGGACACCACCATTGTTTCTTTCAATTTTTGAGTTTCCATAATTATAGCATAGTTTAGTATTTTTAGCGGTTTTTTGGGTCCTGAACTTCCAAAGCCATTTTGAGGCCCTAAACGGCATTATTTGGGAAACGAGAAAACTTATAATTATATAAATAATGTTCAAAAAAATTTGTTTTCCTCGGATATAGATACTTATAACGAGGTATAATGTGTGACAAAAAAATATTGTATACCAAGATTCTAGGCAAGGAAGTTGATATACCAATTTACCCCAACAAGGCCCATAATTTTGGTGATTCATCTCCTAGGGTTAAGCTTTGGATGTTTAGGGCTTTCCATTATTTATAAATAATAAATGAGCCTTTAAGACACATTTTTTTTGGGTGTACGACTTGATTATATTGTTTATTTTGTATCACAACGTTCGGACCCTTGTAATTAAACGCGCGGGGGGTCGAGGGGGGCGAGAATGCGACTTTATGGAGCTCTGGTAAGGGGGTTTCGGGGGTGGCGCCCCCGAAGCTAAAAAAAAATGTAAAAATGCCTTGTAAAAGTATAGTAATTTCTAGTCAATCTGGGCCGTTCAGTAGGCCAATGATCTGACGGTAGAAGTTATGTTTAGTTTAGGGTTTTTTTTTCCCTAGAAGGAAACCCCTCGCTTGTATGAGGGTATTGTACTGCAGCTGTGTATTGTATTGTGGTTGTGATTGTGTGTGTATTCTAAGAGCAAGAAAAAGATAGGGAGATTGTGAGAGATAATAGAGGATATTACAGTGGATTTGTTGTAGGTTGTGTCTCTTCATTTTTGCTAGATAATAGAAAGGAAGGACTGGCTGTTCGGGGTGGACATAGCCCAAACTGGGTGAACGATGTATATCTGTGTCTCTCTGGTTTTATGTGTTTTGTGTGCTTGTGTTTTCCGCATATTTTATATGTTGCATTGCTCTATAATATTTAATTTTCTGTGCAAGTTTGGTATCGAGCCGAAGGTATATTTGGGATAAAATCGCGAGGAAAAGATTCCCGGTTCCAAGTGGGAGCGATGGCGAAAGATGAAGCAAAATGCAAAGTTTCGGAGTCGAGACTCTTATTGGCAAGAATTTCCCCGCGCGGGAGAATGCGGATGGAAGGTCTGTGTCGAGAAAGATCTGTACCTACCATTGAGCGGAAAAACAAAGAAGTCGGCGGCCATGACAGACGCGGAATGGAACATTCTCGATAGAAAGGCACTCGGAACAATACGGTTGTGCCTCGCGGCGTCAGTCGCCTTCAATATTTCGAAGGAAACAACAATAGAGGGTTTGATGCAGACGTTGGCGAAACTATATGAAAAACCCTCGGCCTCAAACAAGGTATTTCTTATGAAACGACTATTTAATATGAAGATGTCGAAAGGTGGATCTGTTGCAAACCATTTAAATGAATTTAATACAGTTACCAGTCAGTTAGGTACTGTAGGGGTAAACTTTGATGATGAAGTTAGAGCTCTGTTATTCTTGTGCTCATTGCCAGAGAGTTGGAATGGTTTAGTAATGGCCATTAGTAACTCTGTCTCTGGATCTAGTACTTTAAAGTTTGATGATGTTGTTGGTGCTATCCTTAGCGAGGAAATGCGACGAAAAAGCTCTGGTGAGACATCAGGTAATGCTTTGAGTGCAGAGTCTAGGGGAAGAAGAATGGAAAGAGGAAAGAGCTCGGGATATCGCAGTAAATCAAGGAAAGGTAGATCCAAGTCCAGATCAGGAATAGTGTGCTGGAATTGCAGAAAGAGAGGACACCTAAAGAAATACTGTAGATCTCGGAAGGGAAGAGAAGGAGACACATAGCAAGAAAAAAATCATGAAGCAAATGTGACGGGTGATGTGTTACAAGATGCTTTGATTCTTTCTTTCGAAAATGTTACTGATTCTTGGGTTGTAGATTCAGGGGCTTCATTCCATGCCACACCTGATAAGAAATATTTTCATGACTATGTTCAAGGAGATTTTGGACAAGTGCGTTTGGGTGATGATAAACCCTGTAAAATTGTTGGAATGGGTAAAGTTCTTGTAAAACAACAGAATGGAAACCAATGGCTACTAAAGGAGGTAAGGCATGTTCCAGATCTGAAAAAAAATCTGATTTCAACAGGGCAGTTAGGCAGTGAAGGTTGTGTGACAAATTTCACGGATAAAACTTGGAAGGTCACCAAAGGAGCCCTGGTAATAGCAAAAGGCGAAAAGGTTGGTACATTGTATTTATGCAATGGTATTTCTAACTCTGTTAATGCTTTAACTTCCAAAGGAGCAGATGCAGCATTATGGAATCATAGGCTCGGACACATGAGTGAGAAGGGGATGAAAATTCTTCACTCAAGAAATTTGCTGCCAGGTTTGAAGAATGTTGATTTGGATTTCTGTGAGAATTGCATTTATGGAAAATAGAAGAGAGTCAGATTTCTCAGAGTTGGGAAAGAAAAGAAGAGAGAAAAATTAGAGCTTGTGCATACAGATGTATGGGGACCTGCTCAGGTATCATCTCTTGGTGGCTCTCGTTATTATGTTACTTTTATTGATGATGCAACTAGAAAAACTTGGATTTATTGTATTCAAAATAAATATGATGTATTTGATACTTTCAAGAAATGGAAAGCTTTGGTTGAGATTGAGACAGGAAATAAGTTAAAGTGTCTCAGATTAGACAATGGAGGTGAATATTGCAGCAAAGAGTTTGATAGGTACTGTTCAGAGCATGGAATTCGTAGAGAGAAGACAGTTCCAAGAACACCACAAGAAAATGGTGTGTCAGAAAGGATGAACGGAACAATCATGGAGCGTGCAAGGTGCATGAGATTGCATGCAGGATTGCCTTTACAATTTTGGGCAGATGCTGTAGATACTGTTGTTTATCTAATAAACAGAAGGCCTTCAAGTTCCTTGGATGGTGGTATTCCAAAGGAAGCATGGACAGGTAAAAAGGTAAACTACTCTTTTTAAAGCCTTTTGGTTGTGAGGCCTTTGTCCATATTAATAAAGAAAATAGAACAAAGCTTGAGGCAAAATCAAAGAAATGTACCTTTATTGGATATGGTGTTAATAATTTTGGTTATCGCTTATATGATTATGAAAATCACAAAATCATTAGGAGCATAGATGTAATATTCAATGAAAAGGTCTTGTATAAGAATCAGTTGCAGGAAAAGAAACAGGAAAAAGAAAGCAAGGAATACGTGGTTCTTGATGAGATATCTGAAAAAGTAAAGGTGCCTGAAAATAATAATAATCAACAACCACAGCAGCAACAACCACCACAATAGCAACATGCACCTCAAACACCTGAAAGTGGTGTTAGAAGATCTACCAGGATAAGTAGACCCCCTGAACGATACTCTCCTTCATTATATTATTTATTGTTGACTAATTCTGGTGAACCTGAATGTTATGAAGAAGCAATGCAGGTTGAAAGCAGGAAGAAGTGGGAGCTAGCCATGGAAGAAGAGATGGACTCCTTAATGCATAAACAGACTTGGGACTTAGTCAGGTTGCCTGCAGGTAAAACTACATTGCAGAATAAATGGGTTTACAGGCTGAAGGAAGAAGATGGAGGAAAACAGAGGTACAAAGCTAGACTTGTGGTGAAGGAGTTTGCACAGAAGAAAGGTATTGATTTTGATGAAATATTTTCTCCTGTTGTTAAAATGAATTCAATCAGAACTATTTTAAGTCTTGTAGCAGCGGAAGATTTACATCTTGAACAATTAGATGTAAAGACAACATTTCTCCATGGAGATTTGGAGGAAGAGATATACATGCAGCAACCAGAAGGATATGAGGTAAAAGGGAAAGAAAAATTGGTGTGTAGGTTAAAGAAGAGCTTGTATGGCTTAAAACAGGCTCCAAGGCAGTGGTATCTAAAATTTGACAGGTTTATGTCTGAACAAGGTTATACTAGATGTCACTCTGATCATTGTGTTTATCTGAAAAGACAAAATGATGGCAGCTATATTATATTGTTATTGTATGTAGATGACATGCTTGTTGCAGGGTCTAACATGCAGGAAATAAATGTGCTCAAAATAAAATTGGCAAATTCATTTGCAATGAAGGATTTGGGAGCTGCAAAACAAATCCTTGGTATGAGGATAACTAGAGACAGGAAAAATCACAAATTAACACTGTCTCAGAATGAGTACATAGAAAAGGTGTTGAAAATATTTAATATGAAGAATGCAAAACCAGTTAGTACACCTTTTTCTAGCCATTTCAAACTTAGTAAGGAGATGTGCCCAAAGACCCAAGAAGACATGGATTATATGTCTAAAGTTCCATATGCATCAGCAGTTGGAAGCTTAATGTATGCAATGGTATGCACAAGGCCTGATATTGCACATGCAGTGGGAGTTGTAAGCAGGTATATGAACAATCCAGGAAAAGAACATTGGATGGCAGTAAAATGGATTCTCAGATATTTGAGAGGTACCACAAATCAAGCATTACGCTTTGGTGGTTCAAACATTGCTCTACAGGGATATGTTGATGCAGATATGGCAGGTGACAGAGATAATAGGAGGAGCACTACAGGATATGTATTTACTGTAGGTGGAACAACTTTCAGTTGGGTTTCAAAAATCCAAAGTGTTGTTGCACTTTCAACAACAGAAGCAGAGTATGTTGCTGCTACAGAGGCTAGTAAAGAAATGATTTGGTTACAAAGGCTTATGGGTGAATTGGGTAAGAAGCATGATATGGGCACGTTATACAGTGATAGCCAAAGTGCCATTCATCTTGAAAATAACTCAACATTTCATTCCAGGACTAAACACATACATCTCAAGTACCATTTCATACGGTCAGTATTGGAAGATGGAGAGTTGAAGCTGGAAAAGATACACACTAGCCAGAATCCTGCAGATATGCTAACAAAAGTTGTAACCAGGGAGAAACTGAGAATGTGCTCAGTTTCAATTGATCTTCAAGGATGACGATGAAGATGAGAAACAACCAGGTCCAAAGAGGAGTCATTGTCCAGCAAATGAAGCAGCGGTGGAGTTGCTACAATCAGTCTCCAAGTGGGAGATTGTTGGGTGTGGACCCTAATTATCTTGTTTATTTTGTATCACAACATTGGACCCCCATACCTTAATGGGCGGCAGTCTTGTAGTAAACGTTGCCTAGATCCGGGGGGGGTGGTGGCTGACTTTGTGGAAACCCCCACGGTGAGGTTTTAGAAATCGCCGCCACTGACTAAAAATAGATGTAAAATTTCCTTGTAAAAGTATGGTAATTTCCTGAGTGATGAATGAGTCGTTCACTAGGCGGGATGGTACATTGGTAAGTTATGTTTGGTTTATGGTTTCCCTAGAAAGGAAACCCCTCACTTTGTGAGGGGTATTTTATTGCGGCTATGATTGTATGTGTTGTGGGAGCAAGAAACAAATAGGGATCTTTTTGTGAGAAAGAACGAGAGGGATATTATGTTGCGGATGCTTTGTGGGTTGTGTCTGTTCATTTAGTTGGATAATAGAAAGGAAGGATTGGTACATGCTTGTGTTTTCCACATATTTTTTGTGTTGCATTGCTCTGTAATATTTAATTTTCTAACATAACACAATTCAAAGGCATGTAGCTGCCACTTCTCTTCTCAAAGAAAAGCTACCATCCCCCGAGCGAGTTTATTTCCATTATGTATATAAGCATATTTCAATTCTTTGATATTAATGAAATGAAATTTTATTTATGATGCATCTATGTGTTTATGTTTATATCTGTATTTTTTTGCGTTTCTACATAAGTCTGGATCCGTGGTATCAAAGGGTATTCTCTTTCTCTATTTTTCTTTGCATGTCCCCAATGAGGTCAGGGTATAAGGAGTTAGGGCTCGAAATGATTGAACCTTTGCAAGAAAAACCTCGCAAATTATGATGCCCTCCTATGGAAGAAGAAAATAAAGATGAGGGAGCAAGAGATATTTTCAAAAATATTGTTCGAAGAATCCCTTGAGCGACAAAGGAATGTGATGATGGAAAAATTTTCTCAGATCCTTTGGCGGATGCCCACAGGTGATGCATATTCATCCGGAAACCACTATGGAGGCACAAGTCCCTTTAAGTTATAATTCAACTTTGACATTCCCAGATTTGAAGGCCAAATAGATTCATATGTCGTAAATAAATGGTTAAATATGTTGGAAGGATATTTTTCGGTTCATGATTTTTCCAATAGGGAAAATATTACTTTTTCACTCCTGAAAGCCACCCCCACATTAAGTATTGGTGGGAAACCTACTGTGAAAAGAAGGATGAGAGGGAACTCTCACTATTCTTGATCGTGACCACTTGGAATTCTTTCTGAGACACCATCAAGGAACAATACTGCCCTGTCAGGAGCTATGACAACAAGTACATACAAAGGACTATGTTGTGATAGCAGAGGGATCAAGGTGTGCATGAGATGATGAATATTTTCCATATCCTGTGCATAAGGATGGGTATCAAATATTCCGAGAAACATTTGGTTCTCAAGTACCATAGTTGTTTTCACAAATACATTCAATAAGATATGGAGTTCCTGGACATATCCTCGCTTGGTGGAGCATAACGATATGCTACCAATATTGAGCATAAATTCAATATGAAGAAGTGAGATTTTGGATCTGTGAACCCAAAGAACATAAAAGGCACCCCCAAAACACAAAGCAAAGGACAGAGCCTAGCCGGGACACCCCAGGGCAACTCCTCGAAGTCGCAATCCAAGGGTGACAGGAAGGAAAAGAAGGACACAAACAAGTGGTGTGAGTCTATGAAACTACCACTCACAAAACGAATGAATGTCGCACAAATCAGGTGCTCGTGGAGAAGCTAAAAGAATATGAGACAGATGTATTCTATAATTCTGAGATGGAACTCGACAAGGGAATCAACAAGGGTAAGCAGGCCATAGACACAGAACCCACTGCGAAGGTAGCTAACATCAAGATCCAAAAGGCGGAACTCAAAGATCTAGAGGAGGGGGAGCACCTATTTCACTTAGAGATGTGGGTGAAGGGTTCGTCACTACAATTCATTGTCATCAACAGGAGAAAAAATAACCTCATTTAAGTAGAGTTCATCGGCGGTTGGAGCACTCACAGAGCCACACTGCACGGTATGCCTTTTTACATCATAGAGGAAAAATGCATGCATGTGGATCCATTAGCTCCAAGTCGTTTATTATTGTCCCGACCTCGAACACTCTAACGGAAGCTTCCCCAAATTTTTTTCGGTACAGAGGTTCATGTTGGGATTCTCCCATATAACTTGGCCTTTGGGTCAAATTACCAAGGGTAGAGCAAAAGAAATTTTTTCTTGGTCTGAGTACCAACAGAAAGAATTAATTGAGTTGAAGCATTTCCTCTGCTCTACACCAGCACTCACATTTCTAGACCCGCAACATCCATTTAAAATTGAGATAGACATCTCTGACTATGCTATTATTTCTATCCTCACCAACACGGACATTCGGTGGCCTATTTTAGTGAGACAATTTCTGAATCAATTCGGAAGTACCCCACCTATGATAAAGAGATGTATTCCATCATGTAGGTTTTCTGACAATGGAACCATTACATTCTAGGGAAGGAGACGGTCATCCACACCGATCACAGACCTCTCCAGTTTATACAGACACAAGGGAAGTTGCAGAATGATTGCCATAAGAAGTGGTATACATATCTGCAAAAATTCCACTTGAACATTAAATACAAAAGGGAAACACCAATCATGTTGTAGACTACCTCAGCCGCCCCCTAGTTGTAGCACTGACTATTGTTCTCAACTCTTGTGGCCACGAGACTTATAGATGGTCGCAACTATACAAATATGATCTAGAGTTCACCTCCACATACAAGATTCTAGTATACGACAAGCAAGTTCCTGATTTCCACCTCCAAGATGCATTATTATAATATGCTATCTGGGCCACCTTTGTGTTCATTCAAGCGAGTGTGAAAATATGATTTGGGAGGCGCACTACATTTGGGTAGCAGGATAATTTGGTGTGGATGAGACTGTGGCCGTACTACAAAAGTAATTTTATTGGCCAAAACTATGACAGAATGCTGGGAAATATATTAGATCCCGCATTTCCTATGCCATTGCGAAACCAACCATCAAGAAGTAAAGCTTGTACACTTCTCTTCCTACTCCTGGCAAGCCTTGGGAATCCATCTTCTTAGGCTATATGTCTGGCCTCCCTTTTACCAAGCATGGTAATGACTGTGTATTTGTGGTCATGGAAAATTTTTCTAAGATGGCTATATTATCGGCTTGCAAGAAGAGTATCAAAGCAAAGGATGCTGCCAAAGTATTCTTTGAACAAGTGTGGGTACATTTTGGGACCCCGCAGACCATTATATCTGGTCGGGATAGAAGGTTCCTGAGCACATTTTGGTCAAGCCTCTGGACACTATTGGACACCAATCTCACCAACCTGACTACATTCCATCCCCATTATGATGGACAGATAGAGGTCATCAACAAGATGATAGTGCACAGAATCTGCATGTACAACTAAAAACATCCACGAACCTGGGATGAGAGCATTCCCTATGTGCAACACAGTTATAAAAAATCTCTCCATAGCTCGACTAGTTTCAATCCCTTTCAAGTGAGTCTAGGATTTCAACCATTGTGTTCGATTGATGTTGCCATACCTCATGCGACTACACAGATAGAATGCACACATGTACTGTTCGAGGATGATAAAGAAACTTGATTTATTGAATGCATCCAATATTTTTCCAGTAGGTTCATGACATATTGGAGAAGTAAAATTCTAGGTACAAGCAGCGACACTATCAACATCAGGTGCCACACAAGTTTTTGGTGGGCGACAAATTTTGGTTGCATTTGTAGAAATAATGCCTTACCAGAGCCCATCAGAAGCTCAAACCACTCCGATATGGGCCTTACAGCATCACCAAGGTTTTCAGAGACACTTCTTTTGAGCTCAACATTCCCCCATTCCTTGGCCTGCACCCAGTGTTCAATGTGGACCACTTTCAACCATACTTTCCACCATTACTAGACATATCAGACATTGCAGAACAACTCACAGTAATAGAGCTAAATCTTAAATGCATGGAAAAATCCAAAACTGATCGGATCATGGACACATAGATCAAGAAAAATTGCTAGCATAAGATCCAATTGTATCGGGTTTCAAAGATGGCCAACTCCTGCACTAAGGAAAGTGGCTCACTAGGGAGCAAGTTCAATAGAAGTTTCCCCATCTCATGAAGGCACTAGATGCAATGGGGACCATTGCTTCCTAAGGGGGTAGAACTAATCCAGGTGGATATTGGTGGCCACATGCCAATTCCACTTGGACCCCCACCATTTTTTCTTTCAGTTTTTCAGTTTCCTTAATTGTAGCACAATTTACTATTTTTGGCAGTTTTTCGGGTCCTAAACTTTCAGAGCCATTTTGAGGCCCTAAATGACATTTTTTTGGAAAAAGGGAAAAAGGATTTTCATCAAATTATGTTTGTAGTCAAAAGTTGCAGTCATCGGATAGAAATTTCTAATGAGGCATCGTGCGCGTCAAACAAAGATTGTATGCCAAAGTTATGACAACGGGAATTTGATGTACTAATTTACCCCAACGGGGCCCACATTTTTGGTGATTCATCTCCTAGGGTTAGGTTTTTAGATGTTTAGGGTTTTCCATTGTTTCTAAAAAATAAATAGGCCTTTGATCCTCATTGTAACACAATTCAGAGGCATGTAGCTTCCACATCTCTTCTTAGAGATAAGTTACCATCGCCCGATCTAGTTTATTTCCATTCTATGTGTAAGCATATTTCAGTTCTTTGACATTAATGAAATTACGTTTTATTTCTATTGCACCTCTGTGTTGATGTTTATATCTGTATTTTTTTAAGTTCTTCCATAAGTCTGGATCAAGCTAGTACTACAATATAACATGTTCAAATTCAAAATAATTAGATCATTATTTGTGAAAAATAAACAATATGGAAATAAATTATATTGAACCAAATTTTTAATTGTAAACATATATACATGAATCTACTAACCTCAGTCGATTCCAAATGAAATTACGATAGGACGGGGCTCTGATCATGAATTTGGGTTTGGTGCTCCCCTACATGTGGCTCGATGATTGGGGCTTGCATCGATGGACTTGGATCATTGGTGCCTCTAAACCCAACATCCCACTCATGTCTCCACATAACACTAGCATCAACGTCACTTTTCATATGGGATTGTGTACACAATGGCAATTACAAATTATAATTAGCCTACAAATTAATAAGCATATTTATTTAACTTAAAAAAATAAAATGTTGAAATCTTAGGAATAAATAAGTTTCCCTCAATTGTTGGTCCATGTGGTTGTACATAATAACTCTTCTCCGCATTAGTGAACATATAATGTGGAGGTGGAGGTGGAGGAGAATCCATGGAAATGTGCTATGGTTGAGGATGCCCTGGATGTTCAACTACCCCCTTGGATGACCTTGTAATATCATCCACATAGCTTGGACGTGTCCACATGTTATCATGAACTTATTAGTATAAATTATGAAATCTAATATGGACTAGAAATTTTAATATAAATAATTATGCATAATTTGACAATAAGAGTGAAAAGTTTCGTAGAAATATGTACCTGGTCTATGTCACACATGCCATGCACCCTCTAAGTCTCATGAATGGCGTCACGATACATACATGTATGTGTTAAAAGTTTCTCAAAGGTTAACCTCACTATAAATGCGTCATCATATAAGGGCACTGGTGGGTCACGAGGTAGTGGTCGTGGTATCCGTATCTATCCATGAAATGCAACATGTGCACTAGCCAATGACGCCAACATGCTATCTACAATAGTCTCATGCGTCTCACCACTGAGCTGCGACAACTCTTCTAGATTTCTAGGTAATACCACGCTCCGTGACGGTAGTGTCAAGAATATCAGAGGTGGTGGTACATGCCTAGGGTCCCTACGAGCCCCCTCATGCTCATAGGTACTTCCCCTACCGGTACCATAAAAATGAGATCCAGTATCGGTGTAATCCGACCTCATATGTAACAAAAACTCAACATGTAAATGCTTAGAAAAATAAAATGCAACCTGGTCATGGTTGGGGAGCTTTCCCCAAGCTCCAATGAATCTATCATATATGAAAGGGGTTGCATGAACATTATTAAAATATTTTAGTGGGATTAGACCTTTATATCTAGTAAGGTGATCCAGAGGGACGCCTACCAACCCCTCATGAATATTAATGTCCTTGGTGGCCTCTTTCACCACCTCCCAAGAATTTGGGCCTCTAACCTCATGCTTCCTGACCTTATTTTTGAACTGTAATATGTGGCTATGTTGGCTCCACCTCTGGTATGTCTCGATCAACCTAGTCATGCTATCCAACATAAAAGGTGATGCAAGGCAAGTTGGTGAATTTCCAGAGATATGTTTTATTTGTCCTGTGATCCATGTATGATAGGTCGTAACATATTCTAATGATCTGAGCTATAGCATCATCCCACAAGGGGATCGATGTTGCACTATGATCCTCAGATTTGGCTTGCTGAGGACCTGTAAATCATAAACATAATTTAACATATATGTAAATTAACAAACTAGAAGCATAATAACATATACATTAAATTCAAACACACCAGTTGAAGACAATTTAAAATTAAAGACAATTTCAAGAAATAAAAACATAAAGTTTAAAGAGGATTTAAAAATGCAGGAGGTGTACCTGAAATGGGTGAAGACGGTTCACTGGATGTACAAGAATGGTCATCAATAGAGACAAAAACACTACCTTTAACACTCCAGCTGGCTTTGGAGGCAAGATTTACTAGGGGAACATGAACCCTTGGTGGTACACGTGATCTATCATGAGTCCAAACATGTATAACAAACCCTCTTGCAAAACGATGGCCTATAATTGGGGCACGTATATGGGATGCCTCGAAATATTACATATAATACATATAAAATAATCCAAGAAAAACTGTTGACAAAAAAACCATTTCTAAACTCAAGCAGAATAATCTAGCCTGAAGTCCTAAATTTTAGAGTGCATTTTTTTTATAATTTATCAACCAAAGTACCATGAGTTCCATGTAAACAAAATCAAAAGAAGTGATCAAATATACACTCACATTTTTTCTCGTTTATAAATAATATGTTTTATTCATAGCGCAACTATATGTAAAAAAATCAAATAAACCTATTTAAAAAACTAGTAAAATTTCATGCCAACCAAGTACTACGATAGACTTTACGTTCTTAATGTTTGACTTTGACACATGACATATATTAGGTGCAAGCATATGAAGACAATGTTTCTTGTACAACACACTAGATAATGAAACAATATGGTAAACATTAGAAAATAATCTAAATGCTTTTATTTACTAGACCAAATGCACTTTTTATGATGAATTTAATTTATCTATCAATAATGCATTGTTGATATATATATATATATAAAACAATGATACTATATAAATAAATTATAATTTACTTAAAAAAATATACATAATTATATAGTAATTATGTTATGAACTATAGTTATAGCTATGTTTTAACATGCTATATATATAATTTTATGTTATGCTATATAGCTATATATGTTATGTAAAATGTTATAATTATATATAGCGACATAATGTTATATATATATATATAATTTTATCTTTTTAGATTTTTAATTTTAAAGATTAATATTTTAATTTTAAAGTTGGAATCATATTATATTTATTATTAAAAATATATTTAAAATATAAATGAATTTAAATTTAAAATCATAAAATAAAATTGAGTGATTGGAGACTTCCACAGTTATTCATATTATTAGAGATATACAGAATAACACTGTGTAATATGAGTGATCCGTCGAACGTTTATGGTAACTCCATCCATCATTAGGGGCCAAAAAGAGCTTTGGTCCCTCATGATGGATGAAGTTACCATCTAAAACTTTGGAAGGATCACTCATATTACATAGTGCTATTATGGAAATCTCCAACAATAAAATAAAATTTATTATTTTATAAATCGAGGTTCACTATGAGCAACCATATTCATCATGTGAATCTCAAACTCCTAATTTGCTTATTTATTGGTTATAGTTTTGTTGTTTTCTATTTGGATTTTTTTGCGGTATATTTTCAGTCAAATTTGTTAGAAATTAAAATGCATTTTAAATAACAAAAAATAAAAAAACAAATTGAAAATTTATTTCACAAGACCCTAAAGAAAAACTTTAAAACCTAAAATAATTAGAAAATAAAAAGTTGTTTTCACCATTCAAAATAAGAAAATATGAAATACACAAAACATTGCAAGTAAAAAAAAAATTAAAACGTAAATTCTAGTTAGTTAGTTTTTTGTTTTTTATTTTGTTTTGTTTGAAGTGTTTTCGAGGTTTCTTCCCTTTTTTAATTGTTTTTATTTTTTATATATGGTTTTCTAGATTGGTTTTGTGATTTTGGTCCATGTTTTGAAGGTTTTTCCTTTTTATGATTTTCTTGGTTGGTTTTGTGATTTTCTAAGATTTTTTGAAGGATTTTTTTTGTGGCTTTCTTTTTGTATGGTTTCATGGTTTTTGCACATGGTTGTTTTTTTTTTAAATTAATTTGTTACATTTTGCAAAAAAGGATGAATAAGAAAAACAAAGAATATAGTACCTACCTTCATTTGAGCCTCTGGTGATTGTTGAGATTGGTTTGAAGGCTCCATTGCTCGATCGAGCTCCAATAATCTCGGCCGAGCTCTTTTGATATATATATATATATATATATAAGGCTTGATCGAGCCCTATAACTTGATCAAGTCGTAAAGCTTGATTGAGTGCTATGGCTCAATTGAGTGTTATAGCTCGATCAAGGGTTAGTTTTTAACCCTCGATCAAGCCTATGCTTTAGCGCCTAGGGAGCTCGATCGAGCGCTCAAAAAAGGCTTGATCAAGCACTTAAATGGCTCGATCGAACCCTATGGATGGATCAAGGCCTAAAGCTTGATTGAGCATTATGGATCGATCAAGTGTTATACCTCGATCAAGGGTTAGTTTTTAACCCTTGATTGAGCTTCTATTTTAGCGCCCAAGGAGATTGATCGAGCACTAAAAAAAGGCTCGATTGAGTGCTTAAACGGCTCGATCGAGCCATTGGTTTTTCCACCCAAACGTGCCCTCTTTTGCCAAAAAGTGTAACCCAACTCCATGCTTTCACCCCATTGTTATTAGTTGTTTTAAGATGTATGAGAGTGGTTTAGCTGAAAAATAGTTTGTTGCTATGACGACAACAATTTTTTTGGAAGAAGCACAAAAGGACCTCTCTGATGGAAGGAATCCAGGGAAACAAAAAGAAGATGAAGAGCTCGAAGAAGGTGAAATATATGGGGAGTGACGAGAGATTTCACATTGTGCACATTGACATTCTTAAGTAGCCTTGGGACCAATGTTAGACACAATTGAGAAGTTGTCAAGAGATTAATTAAATGAGAACATGATAACAAATGATCTCATGGAGTGGGAGTAGAAAATATCACGAGCAACGAGATTCATAGTATCCAGAAGATGGAATATAAGGAAATATTATGGCTTTCAATTAGGAGTCACATGTTTTTCTGCCTTGTATAGTCATATACTTAAAATATGTTTAAAGTGATTTCAATGATGTTTTGCTAAATTGCAATAATTGGGTTGACTTTTGTACCAAATACCCTTCTTGATACCACCAATTTATACTCCAAATTTGTTACTTAGATTTCTAAATTTCTGTTTTGAAAACTACACTACTAATGAATGAACATATGCAGTCACTAGAATACTAGCTTATACAATATAATTAAACCATTTGGTCGTCATAAATTTAAAATGCAGACTTAAACTTTCAAATAGAATTGAAAAAACTAGAAATTAATATAATGCATTCAACAAAACAACATTAATGCAACATAATCATAAGTTGTGAACACTTACATTTCTAGGCAGTATCTACTAATAGATTGTAAAAATGCACACTCTACCCAACTATAGGCTGCCTATTGCACCAACTCTCATTGGAATAGAGGCTAGCCCTTAAGCCAAAACTTTGAATCCACACAGGTGATTTACCTATGGTTGAATTTAACTCTCTTCACATAGTCCAATTCGGCTATTCACAATCAATTTTTCATTTACAATAGCCCTAATCCATAACACTCTTTCCCATTAGCTTGTAATCTAGGGAATGGGATCGGTTTTACCAATCAACAATACATTAGGCACGCTTTCCTTCAGGGCTCCAACATACGATGGCCAACAATTTCCACTGTTGGAATTCCAAATATTTTGACTTCTAGATAAGTTTCACAATGTTAGCAATTTTCATTACACTAAGTATTCATTACATTCATAAATATTGCACTATAACTCAACATAATTTCTACATCAATTTTGTTGTTGCTTATATAGTCAGTCTATCGTGTCCTTAAGCGAATATACTCTATATATTATCTATAGTGGCCAATTTCTTTATCCAAACAATTCTCCAAACCTAAAATTTATTTTTAAATAAAATAATCCATATTTATAATTTAAATATTCAATTAAATTGCATAATATATCACATCTTCTTTCTTTTATGCTACTCCTTTTTATACTACCACCTTATGGAATTTCCTTTGCAACATGTAATGCAATTACTAATTTAATATCTTATAACTTAAAAAAAAAACCCAAAAATGACAAGTCATTAATAAGATTCTAAACCCTTCCAAGGCCTATCCCAATGAAGATTTAAGGCCTTTAAAAATATTAAAATAAATTTCTACCATAATCATGATGCCAACCCTTAAAAAATTGTTTGCACTATGTCATTAGGTCATAGACGGCCATTACTACTATGTCATTAGAGAAGGGTTTTGTTTTTATTATTATTATTATTATTTATATTTATTTATTATTATGTTTTTTAAATATTTTAGTTATTTAAAAAAATAATTTTATCAACACTCTATATCTATTAAATTTTATTTTTTTATAGAAAAATAAATAATAATATTGATACATAATAATTGATGATTTATTTGAAATTTTTTAATTAATAAAATTAACACAGGTTTAGAATTACATGATTGTATCAACTTTATTATATATCTAAAATTTTAATGAGTTAAATTTAATTAGAATATAAATTTAATTTCATAGGAAATTAGAAAACTGTTTTTTAAAAAACTGCTTTAAAAGTCACAAACAATGACAAAAACTACCTTAATTGTTTTCAAGGTCAAACCTTGAACAAAGAGAACTTATTGACCCTACACCTTGCATACCTTCGATGCATAAATATAGTGCATGAGGTTACACATCCTCAGTATGTAAAAAAATCTATGATTCTTAACACCTTAGTCCAAGAAAAATACACTTTTAGCCAATTAAAATCAATTTAAGATCATACTCGCAAAAATATATTAAAAAACCAATATTTTCTATTATAATTTAATTTACTATTAAAAAATTAAATAACTAATTAACTGAACTAATTTTCGTTTAACTAATTAATTAAATTATTTTATGTTAAAAAATAATTATATGTGAAATTAAAATAAAAAATAATTATGTAAAACTAAAAAATCAAAATAACATCATTTGAAATATAATTAATCTATACTTTTAATGAAAAGCAACAGGACATTTAATTTTCTTTAGATTGTTTTATTAGTTTGTTATTGCCAAAAAAATATGTTGCTTATCCATAATTTAATATTGATAATTCATTTTTCTTGTTATTTTTTTGTTTTATCAATTTTTTTTAAAGGTGATTGATTTATGTCTTATTATAAATGGTTTTAGTAACTTCCATTTTTATTAGTTATTATTTTGTTTTATTTTTTATTTAACTTTTTTTTTCCTTTTTCTATTGTTTCCATTTTTATGAATTATTGTTTTTTCTCTATATTTTGAATTTAAGATGACTTATTATATTATTATAAACATATTTTAATATATATATATATATATATATATATATATATATATATATATATATATATATATATATATATATATATATAACACAAACACACTTAAACATATGTTAAAATGTATATATGTTAATATAAAAAATATTAGTTAATCATATTTCTTAATTTTTGGTGAGGATATTCAAGAATACAATATTTTATTAGTTGTTTTATTTTTGTGATGAAATCCTAATATTTTTATTGTTTTTTAGTTTAATTAAGCTGTATTTAAAATCAGCAATAGGTACTAACTACTATGTAATCCTTGTTTAAATATAATATATTAATTTGATCATTTCATATTGTATGATTTAATTATTTTAAATATAATATACTAGTTTGATCTTCCCCTTTTTGTCATTTAATTATTTTAAATATTGTTTAAATATAATATATTAAGTTGACTTTTATCCTTTATCTTAACTATTATTTAAATATAGTAGATTAGTTTGACGTTCTCCTTTTATGATTAGATAATTCATGAGCACATCATGCCACGCGAGTTACGTTGAACAACGAACCACCGAACCCAAAGTCAGAATGAACAACGAACCACCGAACCCAAAGTGGAAAGAGCGAGGGCCTAACCTACTTGCTCGGTGAACAAACCAAGATGAGAGAAGAGGGACATAGAGGATGAGTCTAGAAAACTTACCTCCCGCAAGTGACGAACAAGGAGCCGAAGGATGCCAAGCCCTTTTGAATTTCCAATGCCTCACCCTCCACCACCACTTTTCCTCCTCCAAAATCTTGACGTCCACCCACAGAAAGAAGACCGTCGTCACTGAACCTTCAATCCCTACACTTGCAATCACAAAATAACCTATCTCTCACCACCACCTGCATTAAGTTTCCAGATTTTGACTGCCTTCCCCACACTAACATATCACAAGCACGCGCAACGACAATCACCACTACGAAATACACCACATGGGGGAGGGGGTAGATCCCCTACTTTCCTTGTCGTCCGCAGTATGCCCCATGTCATAGCCCATGTGACAGTGGATAAAGTTTCTCATCCTAGGGATCATAGACCCCCATTGTGGAAGTGTTGATTAGAATTTATTTATGCACTAAAAAACCATTTTAAATACACAATTATAGTTTCAACCCAAAACACTATTTTTTTAATTTTAAAAAAGAAAACCATCAAATTGTCATCCCATTAGAAAAATCACAAAAACATCAAATTACACTATATATATCAATTCTGCTTAAATATAATAATTAGGATTGCAAATTTAAATTGTTGCCTAATAATGATTGATACATTTTTTTTTTTCCAAAGAAAAAATCGTAATTATATTCAACCTGAAAACCAAGGAACAAAATTACATTATGCATATGCTTGAAAGCATTCGATCAAGTCAACCTTTCGACTCCTACTCAAAACAAAAAATACTATAAATATCTCATAAAATTTTTGGGGCTAAGTATGATAAAAATTACTTAGCTTCCTCTTTTTCATTTTTTTTTCACCTTTCACAAACCTCCTTGATTGGGAGTGGTCGATACTATTGCCATTTATTCTCCTTCCATCTTCATGGGCACTTCTATGTTTGAGTTATAACTCTTAGATATATGTTCCTGCTTTATTCCATCCGCTCCTTGAGTGTCATATATTTCCTGATGTTGTTGTTCTGGTACATGGATCACTGTTAAAATTCAACGCCTTTATCAGTGTGATTTTGATGTCTTTGTGTTTATTTTCTCCCTCCTCAGCTTGAGGTCCTTATTGATTCCGTTCCTCCACTTTTTGATGATTCTCGTATGTTTCTTCTTCTTCATCTTCTGAAAAATGCAGATTTGGAACCCGTCATCCCTTTGGATTTTGGAGTCTTTTATTTGTCATTTTTGTAACTTTTTTAGCTTGTTAGCACGCATTCTACAAATGTCTTGTTTGTAGACAAATTTGACACCTGAATGCCATGTTTTCAAAATCTAATATTTGAGTCCACTTAACATCATTATGAGCCTGATGGATGCGGTCTGGTAGGTCTTTACCAATATCTGTCTCCACAGAAATCCTAACAAAGGTAAAAAGGCCTTTTTCAATTCTTTCTTTATCCGTCTTCAAAAACCTCCCCAATGTGTTTCCAATACCTTCTAATACTGGGTGGTTCCAGAAAGGGAGAGATATATATTGTAGTCTCACCCATACTGACATCTTTGTAACCACCATTGTTGTAGCATCAAAATCTGGAAACCATGGGGTTACGAAGAGGCGTTCCTTGCCCCAAAACCATAACCCCTCATTTAAAAAAAATTCCAGATCTTTATGAGTGTAAAAATGTACAAAAAAAATCTCCTTAGAACACAAGTATATATCACAGTTATTGGTGCAGTTGGTGAAGACCCACTGATGTAAGGCTTCTGACTTGGGCCAAAAACCATTAAATTTACATATAAGGGATCTAGCTTGGAGGGTTGTGGAGAGACCACTTGTCTTTTACATATTTACTATCACGTCTGGTACTTTTTCCATCTTCTAAAAAATGTAAGGACCCAAGGTTGCAATATTTGGGGTTTATTCATGTGGCATGATAACTTTCCCTTTCCTAGTATCCTTGAATGAAGTTGAAATATTTGCGGATCTAGCAGATGAAGTTGTTCCATTTGGATTACTTATTCCTGGATTTCCTCCTCGTAGCCTTAGATTGATTATAATAGTGAAATTAGGTTCAATTCCATAGGATTTCAATTGATTGACATCTTGTAATGATTAGCTTTCATAAATCAAGTTCTGTAGATTTATTGGTATACCCATTTTATATTGGAATTTTTTTTCATACCTTTCACAAGATCCGAGGCTTGAATCCCTAAGAGAAATGATTTCCCATTTAAAATTTTTACAAATATTTGAAAAGAATCTTCTAGATCCAAATCCAAATTTGAATTATGAAAAGAAAACCTCTGAGAAAAAAAAGAGAGGCTAGATCTGAGACCTATGAACCAAATTTGAAACAAAATCCTTCTTTCATACCCATAATGCAGTTGCAATATGTTACGATCCGGTCCCAAATCTATTGGACTATGAGGAAAGTGATACCAAATATGTGTATACCATAGAGGCCCCTCATCCCAATCTAAGAAAAAAAATGAAAAAAGAGAGCATATTAAATTTCCAGATTTTCCCTACGCTTTCTAATTCCTCAAATCAAATTGTGACAAGTCTTGTGCACATATAAAGGACAAGTTGTAGGATAAAGGGAAAGTAGGTTTTAGACCTAACATTCCATAGTTGATCATTATATAACTTTAAGGCACATCATTGAAAAATTTTAGGAGAAAAATGAAGAAGCCTTTTGTGCTTTGTTGATTTCAGAAAAAGTGTTTGACACGGTTCCTAGGGATAAGCTTTGGGATGGAATGGAGGAACTTGGGGTTCCTAGAAATTTGTGAGAAGTTGTGCATAGGCTATCTTAAGAGGTGAAAGTAAAAATTAGAACTTCAACAAGAATTTCTGAAAGTTTTAGAATCGATATCAGGGTCAAGCAAGGTTGCCCATTGTTTCCTACCCTTTTTGGTTTATATATCAACAAGCTTGAGGAGTGGATAAATTCACAAAAGGGTGATGGTATCCATTTGGGAAATTTTGTTATAAGACTTATTTTGTATGCAGATGACCTTATTATAATTTCTAAACCTGCTCTTGGTTTGCAAAAACACTTAATATCCCTTAAGCATTTTTGTAGAATGGTGGGGATGCAAGTCAATATTAGCAAAATGAAAGTAGTTACTTTCTCTAGAAAAAGAAAGCATAACTAACATAAGTTCTACTTTGAAGGCAACATTATGGAAGACGTTGTGGATTACAAATACCTCAGAATTGACTTCAGCATAAATATAAGATGGGATGGTTGGAGGAAGAAAAGAACTTTGGGGGGTTGGAAAGCATTTCATGCTTTTCAAAATAGGTGTAGAGAGGCAGAGTTATGGGACTGGAAATCCATTCACTCTTTTTGGGATTCTAGTGATTCTGGTGATTCTCTATGGTTGCGAACTATGGTCCAGCAGTACATCCGACATCAGTGGAAGCAAATTGAGAAAATTCAGAAGCATTTGATCACAAACAAATTCAAAATTAAAAATGCAATTCCATATGCTATCTTGTTAAGTGAAACAAGGGCTTCCCCTATTGAAGAAATTTTGATGGCGCGAGTCATACGACATTTAAAAAAAATTGAGCAAATGAAGGATGGAAGATGGCCTAAGGTTGTCTTTAATGACATATTGTGAAAAATAAAGAAGACTTGGATGCAACAAAATAACAAATGGTTTAGTAAATGAGGTATTTGCTTGAACATGTGTCCTATAAATAGTAAAGAGATAAAATTTTTTGTTATGGATAAGTTCCACAAGCATACTTGGGATAAGGAGCTAGGGAGAAAGAAAAATTAATGTACTGAAGTGTTTAATCCCACACATAATCATCAACAAAAAGCATACATAGAGGCCAACATTTCTTGGAGAGCCAAAATTATTATTGCCCACTTAAGGAGTAATTCTCATTAACTCCATTGTGAAACACGATGTTGGAAAAGTCCAAAATAAGGGTGGGAGGAAAGAGTATGTACTTTTTGTTCTTCCAGAAAAGTGGAAATATAAAAAAATATCATTTTAGAATGTGAGGCCTTCAAATACAACAGGGAAAGTTATGCAGATATTCTAGAAGCTAGCTCTTGGGATAATCTATTCAACAAGGGTCTCGTCGAGAAGTTGTCAAGAAGCTGTGAGCGTTTATTATGAAGCTTCACAAGAAAAGGGACGAATAAAACAACCAAATGAAGAAGTCATATGTCCCATAGGATATCTTTAGCCTCGTAGACGTTAAAATAATTTCTTTCTTTGAAAAGCAGAGATTTCTGATGGCCGAGATAAAACCAAGAGCCGAACCCCAACTTTCTGTGGAAAAATTTAGCAAATGATATTGATCATGCCATATCCCCACCTCGATTTTTTCAAAATGGCCGCAACCTTACACTATCCCGCTGAGAGAGAAAAAGAATAAGGGAAAAATCTTTCAAGACATTGTACGTCGAGGGTATCTAAAGTAATCAGAAGCTTGTGAAAAATGACATATTCTGATTCACAATATGATGAAAAAAAACCTGGCACTCAACATCTTTCCTCCTCCCAAAAATCTAAAAGTAAAAGATTTAAACTATTATCTCAAAAATGTGTGTTCAAAATTTGTATGCTAATTTTAGAAGTCGCAACAGGCAAGGTGTTATTTGTGAGTTGTACACATCATAATTTGATAAGAACCTTTCAGTCATGGAGAAATGGAGATTTTTTTAGAAAATTATATATTACAAAGGAACGAAACACATAAAATATGCGGAATCACAAACACATAAAACATATAAAACAAGAGAGACACAAATATACGTGGTTCACCCAATTTGGGCTATGTCCACCTCGAATAGCCAATCCTTCATTTATATTATACGGAAAGATGAATAGACACAACCTACAACATATCCGTTGTAATATCCTCTACTCTCTCTCACAGTCCCCCTTTCTATTTCTCGCCATAATACACATACCATACCTAGCCGCAATACAATACCCTCATACAAAACAAGGGGTTTCCTTTTAGGAAAATAAACCCTAAATTAAACATAACTTCTACCATCAGTCATCTGCCTAATGAACGGCCCAGATTAACTACGAAATTACAATATTTACAAGGAAATTTTACATCTGTTTTTAGCTTCAGGGGCGCTACCCCCAAAAACCTTGCTAAGGGGGGGGGGGGGCGCTCCAAAAGGTCACACCCCCCCAGAAGCGATTAAAATATGTGTGGCATTGGAGCCTCATTAAGAATAGGCGTCTAACGCGGTGATACATCTAAATGAAGAAGATAATCAAGATCTACACCCAACAATCTCCCACTTGGAGACTGATTGTAGAAACTCCACTGCTGCTTCATTTGTTGGAAAATTACTCCACTTTGGACCTGGCTATTTCTCATCTTCATCATCATACTTGAAGACCAATTGAAACTGAGAAGAATCTCAGTTTCTCCCTGGTTACAACTTTTGTTAAGATATCTGCAAGATTTCTGGCTAGTGTGTATCTTTTCTAGCTTCAACGGTCCATATTCCAACACTGATTGTATGAAATGGTACTTGAGCTATATGTGTTTAGTCCTGAAATGAAATGTTGAGTTATTTTCAAGATGAATGACACTCTAGCTGTCAGTGTATAACATTCCCATCTCTTGTTTCTTACCCAATTCATCCATAAACCTTTGTAACCAAATCATTTTTTTACTAGCCTTTGTAGCAACAACATACTCTGCTTCTATTGTTGAAAGTGCAACAACACTTTGCATTTTTGAAACCCAACTAACATCTATTCCACCTAATGTTGGGAAGGTAAATCCTCTTCGCGGACAGAGACGATCCCTCTAGCCCTAAAGTAGGTCTAGCAACAAAGGGATAAGCTAAAGTGTAGGTTCCTAATTAATGAATGAAAAGGACAGGGTAGATCGACCTACCTGGAGTCCAACGCTGTCTTAGCCATAGTGGTGGTGGCCTCTTGATCTTTGTCCTGATGAGTCACAATCCTTCTGCAACAATACTTGGATACTTGCACGAAGATCAGCAAACACGATTAGCATACAAAACAATGATTTCATTCATAATCAACTACCCAGTCAAGGAGGGTTAAGCATATTGCATCAAATAAAACACATTAACACAAGATGGGAACCAAACAATAGTCATGTATATGTATAAATAGAACAAAGAGTTACAACCAAAGCCTTGACGTCGTAGCCTACTTTAGCAGGGTTCAGTCGAAGTGCGTCTCAAAGGATCGTTGGGGAATTCAGACGGGGTGAGGACACAAGCCTAAGCTCTCTCGAGAAAGGTCTCTTCCGTTCTATCTTTCTAGTGAAAAGTTCAAGAATTCTCTTCAGCGTTTCAGCTATAATATGTTCAACTCAACTAGCTCCTTAATGGAATATGGCTTTATTTATAGAGGGAGAGGAGGAGGTTGGGATCCCTACAATGGTGGAAGGGAGGCCTTATCCCTTGGGAGGTTTCCCCAAAAGGTGGAAACAAGAGGCCAAAGGAGGGAGGCCGTGGTTATTCAGTTGAACCACTCCAAGGAATGCCACTTTTTTTTAGTCACCTAAATGATCCTCCAATGTACGGGATAGGGATTGTAGGGACAATGACAAATTGCTATGTAACAGATGCCCCCTAAAGCATGAGGTCCGAGAGAGAGGGAGGGGTAAAATGCTTTACGAGAACACGTTCGAACCAAACACCGTTGTTGGAAGACCTGGAAGTACGAATACAACTGATATCTCTGATACATGAACATGTGGCATGGGTGCAACCATCCATAATAGAGTACATATATGAACTGAGATCCAAGGTATGGACGTAACCATCCAACAATAAGGATCAACAAATAGACTCAGGTATGGTCGTAGCCATCCAATAAAAAGAGTCATAATAAGTCATGATAAACCACAATATCCCGTAGCCTGTATCTTACCATACAAAACCCAGGGTCTTGCGCTCCATCTCAATCCGAACAAGTACAAATTCAAGCAATGGAATATGTGAGCTGAAGTCGAACATGCATGAAAGTCACCGAATTACTAGCCAATGATGAAATATGTTAATAGGCATGAGAGAAACCACCAATAATGATAATGGCTCTCAAGGTACAATAGGTACAATCCACAAAATGTGAACAGTGAGCTGGCATCGAACACCCACAGAATCATCAAAGCCCAATGATGTGGACCTGTCGTCGAATGTGAAGAACTTGCCATTGAGGCATGCAAGCTCCAAGGTACCGGAAGGGAGTCTCTAGATCAAATTCTTGGATAATGAGCTGAAGTCAATAGGAAGCGACCCAGTCGAAGGAGGGCCATAATGTTTCCCACATCATCGACACAAGACAGAGGAAAGTGATGATAGTGAATCGGGACCGAAAAAAGAATCAAAGGGGGGTTTAAAACTGTAGAGGGAAATTTCTCTTGAACATATCAGCGACACGACTCTGGATTTGGCAGTATTTGACATCAAGGGTTTTGAGGTCATGATGACATGGCAAAGAGCAGATGAGAGGTCAAAACAGATTACCCAAACCTGACATGAATGCATATGCGTGTCATGTTCAAGAGTGACATACTGCCAACATAACTAAAAACTAGTTCCATTTTCCACCACCATTTCTGGCGAGTACCCCAATTATTTTTTGGAAAAAAAGCTTGAAGGGGATAGCATATGCTTGTGTTGTAAGTTTTTCCTTCAGACAAATCCATCCTAGTACGTTTTACGAGTCCTAGGAAGGAGGAACTTGGTGAACGTCATGGTGACGATGTCAGATGTCATCAGGGTTTAACGAGTCTAACAAAGGAAGAACTCGACATATTTTCATGTTTAGAGAGTTTGAAAAGAACCGGAAAAGAAAACTCCAGCAAGTCCCTTTTCGTAGGTAGTCTCTCAGATCCGAAAAGGTAGAAAACAATATCTAGGAGAACCTCTTAGTCGCGATTGGCTAAGGTATTTTTTTTTCGTAAATAATCCATCCTAGCCTGAAAAGGGGTAAACGTATACTGGGTAGATATCGTTTCGCAACCATTTAATGAGTTCAAAATGACAAGAGTCTTGAAAATATTTTCAATTTTAGAGAGTGAGAAAAGAGCTTAAATATGACTCAAGCAGTGACTTTTTCGTTTTTTTACCAAGTCCGAAAAAGTATAAAATACAACTCGTTACTTCATCACTTTCTCATTAAAAACCTGTCACTGCACAAGAGACAAACATAAAACCCATTTCTCGAAATAACATAACATAATAATCGAAAAAAATGTCTTAAAACGTAATTAGGGTTATAAAAAGTTATAAATGCCAAAAATGGTAAAAAATAATTACTTTTCACTTTTACTCTTGTGGAGCAATAGTTACCCATTTCTAGACTTGTGATTTTGTGGCGATGATAGTGGGAAATCTAGCAGATCAATCTCGAATCCGTCAGTTCCAGGTAAGTGTCAACATCCTTCCCTGCATTTTAATACCTCTTTCATTACCTAAGACCCAAAATTTGGAATCCTGTGGGGGAATTTGCAAAAAATAGGGCACGACAGTTGGCACGAGTATCGGGCACAGACTCGCGCCAATCACCCAAATTTCTGAATTGGGGCGCGTCCATTGGCGCGACTATTCCCCAAACAGTCGCGCCAACCACGCAAACCTTTTTAAGCTTACAATGCAAGAAAGCAGGCTCAATTTCCACAAATTCAAAGTTTTTAATTTGGCTAATGAGGTTCATATGAACATGTTTGCAGGTGTAAAGCGGAAAAATGGTGATTGAATGGAAAGAATGGGAAAATAGTGAAGAAGACGAGCTTGCCATGGAAAATGAAATATGCATGGAATCTCTCAGAGACTGTGGACTGAAAAAATTCTTCATGACATCGTGCCTCAGAGCTCAACTGGAGTTGCTACAATACTTGATCAGTATCTTGGATTAGGATCAGGAAAAATTCATTCTTCGTGATCAGGAACTCAAATTTGATGTCTCAGACATTTACTTCATAACAGGACTGTCGCAGAGGGGGGAAATACCAGTCCTGACCGGCACTCGACCCACCACGGAGAAAATGAGCATGGTGATCGACAGGGTATGTCGAGGGGCACATAAAGGATCAGGAAGCGGGAAAGTGGATATCCAAACTATCCCAGACTTGGCACTAAAAGTAGTGCTACACACCATCACGTGAGCTGTGAGATCGTAGGCACTGCACGAAACAACAAAAACACAACTACTTCTTGTAATAGATTTTCTGACACCAACCCTCTACAACTAGGTAGAGGTAGTGACGATCAATATGAAACGTCAACTGATGAAATGAAAGAAGACCAAACTAAAGCAGTTCGGATATAGGTCCATCCTGGTATCATTCTTCCTGGAACGAATACCAATTTTCCAGCGACAGGAAGTGATAGTCCCAACACCACCAGCACAAGAGCCACGGATGGCCCGTTGGGCAGCGCTGATGCCAAGGTCAGGGGGCGGTCAACAGATGTCTTGGAGACCAGAGTTCTTTGATTGGTTTCGTTGACAACTGATCGTCGTGGAGGATTGGCCCTACTCTAGCACATATTTTAATGGTGATTCGGACCTCCCAATCCCAGAAGGAGAGGATTGGGATGAAGCACTTGGTAAGACTCATTATTTATTTTCATGAGTATTATGATTTTTTTGTTATGTATGTTGTAACATTAAATCCATGTGTTATGTAGATGTTGGACCAGAAAGACCTGCAGGCATGTCTCTGATAGCGAGGCAAATCCCTTATGACTTTGATATTGCCCCTCATGGTGAGGGGGGCGAGGAGGAGGAAATCATGCCCAACTTGGAGGGAATCTCTCATGGAGTCCCAGACTATGCGCGATTCGATGATGTTCCTTGTGCATACCAGAGACACATTGTAAGGGTGTCAAACTGAGTTCACCTCTTGCTGAGGCGGCTTGTACGGGCAGTGACATGCTATCATGAGCATCACGCCGATTAGACACCTAGGATTTATTTCTGCATATTTTGAGAAACATGATGTCTCAAGATGTAACATAAACACACATATTTTTTAAACTTATGATGCACACTGATGCAAACATTTGATATATATATATATATATATATATATATATATATATATATATATATATATATATATATATATATATATATATATATACATATATATACATCTATTTTCCTGTTATGGATACTGTCATGTGATGATGATTTTTACAAATTTGCAAATCCCTAATACAATGTTAGCTAATGTATCAGTTAAATAATCCGCATAATAAGCAACGACCCAAAAGGCAAGAAAAAATTCACAAGGCATACCAAGCCAAAAATATTTCATTTTTTACGCAAGCTTGAAAACAAAGGTAAATCATTCTTGAAATTGGTTTCATTTTTACGAAAGCTTGAAACAAAGGTAAACTATGCTTGAGACTGGTTTCATTTTTTCACAAGCTTGAAACACAAATAAACTATGCTTGAAATACAGGAAAAATGGGCATGCCCCCAACATGGTGACTCAATTCGAGGTACATGCCCCCCAAGATTTAGTCCATATGTAATGAACGAAAAGCAGATGGACTGAAGGTTCAAATTACAAGATCAGAGAAAGACTTGACCAAGATCTTACAAGATCTGATCCAAGACTCGAATTGAACAGGAACTTGTTTCATTGTTTTAACGAGGTTGACACATTAAAAGAACTATCCTCATGACCTAATTCATTTTTTAACGAGGTTGACATAGAATACGAACTATCCTTGTAAGAGCTTGTTTCATTTTTTAAGGAGCTTGACACAAGAAAATGAACTATTCTCCGTACGACCTTGTTTCATTTTTTAAGGAGCTTAACAGAAGAAAACAAACTCTTCTCCAATGACCTTGTTTCATTTTTTAAGGAGCTTGACACAAGAAAATGAACCGTGCTTCGACGAATTTTTACCATAATGAATAAGAGGTCATGGGTTCCAAGAAGTTCACATCTGATGGGAGAACAATGTCTTCCAAATCGCGATCGAATGCCCCTAGTAGATGGTAATCGAAGACACAATCACTGCATGAGGGCAACGAACAAGCGTCCACATAATTCAACAGTGGCAGGGAAGATACAACCGACAGATAAAGCTCTGGCAGGGATGATGGTGGGCCAGATGCCACCTCCGGACCAAAGAAGAAAATTCGATCAATGGTCATGATCCGACCTTTATGTGGAAAACAGATCACACAAAAGAGGGAGGATACAAGTGCACCCATGAAATAAGAATATTCATGCCCCAAGAGTAAATTGAAATCTAAGGGGCCTAGAACGACCATCACATCTATACAGATGGTTTTCCCTCCCAAAGTAATCAACAATTTTGGAAGGATCCCTAACGGTTGAATGGTTCCTCTGTTAAATGCCAATAGATCCTGGGTAACAGGCACAAGTGGTGGAGAACCAAAAGCTTGCCAAGTAGTTGAAGACAAAACACTAAAAAATGTGCCTTCATATTTAATTGTGCTAGGTATGGCCACATCGAAGGTCTGTACCGTGATCTCAAAAGGCACATAAGAAGAAAGGCGGTATCCCACAAATCGACTCCAATCGAAAGAAGTGACCAAAATACTTGGAGGGGGTACCATTAAACTGAGATGGTCATCCCTTGGTGTTATCGGAGCAAGAGGAACATCCTCTTGGACCTACGTCATGGGAGCAAGAGGAGTAGCTTCTTGAGTCACAGGGACGAGAGAATATTTCTCCAAGTCCAAGGAATCTCAAGAAACAAGAAGAATGTGAGGGGGATGAGATCCATTCTCAACGGAAAAGACCTTATGAACCATAGGCAGGATCAGATTGAATGATTCCCCAAATAATGGTTAGTCGGGAACGGATTCTTGAATTCGAATTTCTGAGGGAGCGGGATCGACCAAGGATGAAACTTGACCGATGGTTGAATCGACTAGTGGAGGACTCGAAGAAATATTTTGGTAACCAGCCGAAAAGTTAGGGTGCATATTCAGTAGGGTTGTCCAACACTCTCTTGGCTTCATCCATATACAGACAAAGGTGAATGGGATGACGCCCTTCACACAAATTACAGGGATTGGTAATCTTACCCTGTTTCTTATGAGTCTTATCATGGCTAGTCGAAGATGTGCCACCAATATGACTTCAAGAAGCCAAAGACAATGGCAGACGACTGTCAGACCATGCCTCGAGCACCTTGGGGATTCCAGGGAAGTCTTGAAGAAGATGGTCACCTTTGCACAACATGCAAGGGAACTTGAATTTCCGTGGAAGTTTGGATGGTTTATCAAGTGAAGGTGTATGAGGCGTGATAGCCACAGAGCGTGCCTCTCTCTTATCTGACTTCTTCATTTTTTTCTTGTTCTTCTTCTTCTTAGCCACCTGGTTACTAGAATCCAGACTTTCACCAGGAAAAGTAGAAGAGGAGGATGAAGAAATAGGCAAAGAAGGGGAGAGGTCTACCTTAGGATCAACATGATGTTGTTCAGGTGGATGGGGTGGTTGTACACAGGGCGGAATACTCGAGACCACAGAGGTCGAGAATAACCAAACATGAAACCCAACAGTTAACCCAGGAAGGGATAATGTTGCCATATAAGGAGCACCAACATTACCAAAAGCAAGAAAAGGACCAGGATTCCCTTCGAAGGGGACTCCTTGGTTGGTAAAATACGAAAAAATTTCCATTTGGAAACAACCGTAAAACAATACACTAAGGAAGATAATTTAACCAGGTATATTTCGTGGGCAGTTAATATTTTAAGACATTGAAACAAAACTCTGTCGTTTCATATTTCAAGAGTCGAGAAATAGGCAAAAGGTGACTCTATCACTTTCAGGTTGAAACGAGCATGAAGGACAAGTGCTCGATGATCTTTTCACTTTTAGAGAGTCACAAAAAGACCAAAATGACTACTCAGGTAATATAAGCAAGAGGGTGTACCAAGTTTTCGTGAACTGCCATATACACCTTGGTGATCAAATGAAAGAGAAATGACCAAGGACTTGACGTACGTGCAAGTAGTCTCCCCGAATACTGTGTTCGGTGTATCACGGTTACATCGCGGCTTACTCGACTTCCTATGAATAAAGGATTTGAACCTATGAGGGTCTCCCTTTATATACGTGATGGTACGGGGAGAACAAGTCCGTACTAGTGCTATCTAAGGCCAGATGGCGAACAAAAAATACTAGGTTTAACGACGCCGGAACACGTCACTAGCCTAGACCTCTAAAAATGTTCGTATTAGGTTCCAATGCTTCCTTAGGTTAATTGAATAAATTTTACAGTTGATCTTGAATTAATGTTTCAGTTTCAAGGCCCTACCGAATTTGATCTCAAATTTCCTAAATGCAAGCTACATGCAATAGAACACCATTTTCCATTCGATGAATGCTAACTAAGAGAAGGATAGAAATATTTCAGAAAGCAGCAAACAATGAAATCATATGAAGAAGTTCCCTAATGCATCTAATACAATCAAAACAAAAAACGAAAAAATCTTTCCTAGATGAAAGCGCTAGTTATGTAAAAGAACTTTCCATTCTCGATGCAAATGAAAGGATGCAATTTTCTTTGCTTTTTGAATGAATGAAGCACACAATGCACTAATTACATCAAAAATAAAATCAAACACTAGTTTAGAGCACTATGAATGTAGATATCTCAAAACAAACAATCTGAAAGCAATACATACATAAAGACGTACTCAAACCAATGATGCACTCTTTCAATCAAAGTGAAAGCTTTCAAAATGACCCAAATGAGCAATATGATATATGTTCGAAAATGAAGAGATGGAGAGTTGAAAAAACAAAAAATTAATCGTTAAACAAACCAAAAACTCAAAGGATCAAGAAAGACTCAAGCAACTGATCAGGGAATTGAACTGACAGGAAACAAAAAGACTTGAACTTCAATCAGAAGGCTCAGTGAGCGAAAGACACCTAGAAACCTAGGGCTACGAACTACACTGATAAGAGAAAAGACAAAAAAATGAGATGAGAAAGATTAAATCAGTCAAAACAAATCCAAAAAGATCAATTGAAAATCAATAAACAAGTCAGAGTCAAGCACAAATGACCAAAAATTCGGCAAAAGGGTCAAACCAAATCCTACAAGATTCGGCGCGACTGTGAGGCAGTAATTCGTGCCAAATAGGGGTTGGTGCTACTGCAACAAAAGCAACCTATGCCAATTGGCGCGACTGTTAAAAAAAAAAGCGCGCCAAGCCGAATAACTATGGGAGAAGGAAAGAACCAGTGAGAAGAGGTCAATCTTGACACTCTAGAGCTGAACAAGAGGATTCCAAACAATCAAACAAGCCAAAAAATATAGGCAAGGAAGTAAACAACCGAAGTCGACTTGACAAGACAAACTCCTAAAAGGAAATGAAACGAAAAAATCACATTGATCCCCAGTGGAGTCGCCAATTTGTTGGGAAGGTAAATCCTCTCTGCGGACAGAGACGATCCCTCTAGCCCTAGAGTGGGTCTAGCAACAAAGGGACAAGCTAAAGTGTATGTTCCTAATTAATGAATGAAAAGGATAGGGTACATCGACCTACTTGGAGTCCAAAGCTGTCGTAGCTATAGTGGTGGTGGCCTCTTGATCTTTGTCTCAACGGGTCACAATCCTTCTGTAACAATGCTCAGATACCTGCACGAAGATCAACAAACAAGAGTAGCATACAAAACAATGATTTCATTCATAATCAACTAACTAGTCAAGGAGGGTTAAGCATATTGGATCAAATAAAACAAATTAACGCAAGATGGGAACCAGAAAATAGTCATATGTATGTATAAATAGAAGAAAGAGTTGCAACTGGAGCCTTGACGTCGCAGCCTCCTTCAGCGGGGTTCAGTTGAAGCGTTTCTCGAAGGATTGTCGGGGAATTCGGATGAGTTGAGGACACAAGCCTAAGCTCTCTCGGGAAAGGTCTCTTCCGTTCTATCTTTCTAGAGAAAAGTTCAGGAATTCTCTTCAGCGTTTCAGCTATAATATGTTCAGTTCAGCTAGCTCATCAATGGAAGATGGTTTTATTTATAGAGGGAGAGGAGGAGGTTGGGATCCCTACAATGGTGGAAGGGAGGCCTTATCCCTTAGGAGGTTTCCCCAATAGGTGGAAATAAGAGGCCAAAGGAGGGAGGCCGTGGTTATTCAATCGAACCACTCTAGATGACTCGCCTACGAAGTTGTTATCATGGAAAATTTGCCTCTATTTTTAAAAAAAATTCCATAAACAGGTTGGCGCCGGTAGCTTACTAGGATAGAGCGCCAATGGGCGCGGGGCCCAGTGTTAATCTTCCTCGTTGGCGTGAGGGCATAACAGTTCTCTAGTGCCAAGGCAAAAACATGTGTTTCTGATGGTCTACTTAGGAAATTGTCAACAAAAGGGATGTTGTCCTCATGGCAAGGGATGCAATGATGGTATTTACAAGGCATGGCACTTTGTTTTAGTCACAGAAATGATCCTCCAATGTACGGGACAAGGATTGCAGGGACAGTGAAAAAATGTTGTGTAACACCTACAGTAAATACATACCTTGTAGTGCTCCTCCTATTATCTCTATCACCTGCCATATCTGCATCAACATATCCCTATAGAGAAATGTTTGAACAACCAAAGCATAATGCTTGATTTTTGGTACCTCTCAAATATCTGAGAATCCATTTCACTGCCATCCAATGTTCTTTTCCTGGATTGTTCATGTACCTGTTTACAACTCCCACTGCATGTGGAATATCAAGCCTTATGCAAACCATTGCGTACATTAAGCTTCCAACTGCTGATGCATATGGAACTTTAGACATATAATCCATTTATTCTTGGGTCTTGGGGCACATATCCTTACTAAGTTTGAAATGGCTTGCTAAAGGTGTACTAACTAGTTTTGCATTCTGCATATTAAATATTTCCAGCACCTTTTGTATGTACTCATTCTGAGACAATGTCAATTTGCGTTTTTTCATGTCTCTATTATTATCATACCAAGGATTTGTTTTACAACTCCCAAATCCTTCATTGCAAATGAATTTTCCAATTTTCTTTTGAGTAAATTTATTTCCTCCATGTTATACCCTGCAACAAGCATGTCATCTACATACAATAACAATATAATATAGCTGCCATCATTTTTCTTTTTCATATAAACACAATGATCAGAGTGACATCTAGTATAACCTTGTTCAGACATAAACCTGTCAAATTTTATATACCATCACCTTGGAGCCTGTTTTAAGCCATACAAGATTTTCTTTAACCTGCACACTAATTTTTCCTTCCCTTTGACCTCATATCCTTGTGGTTGCTGCATATGTATCTATTCCTCCAAATCTCCATGGAGAAATGTTGTCTTTACATCTAACTGTTCAAGATGCAAATATTCCACTGCTACAAGACTTAAAATAGTTCTAATTGAAGTCATCTTAACAACATGATAAAATATTTCATCAAATTCAATACCTTTCTTTTGTGCAAACCCCTTCACCACAAGTCTAGCTTTGTACCTCTATTTTCCTCCATCTTCTTCCTTCAGTCTGTAAACCCATTTATTCTGCAATGTTGTCTTACCTACAGGCAATCTGACTAAGTCCCAAGTCTGGTTATGTATTAAGGAGTCCATCTCTTCTTTCATGGCTAGCTCCCACTTCTTCCTGGTTTTGACCTGCATTGCTTCTTCATAACATTTGGGTTCACCAGAATCAATCAACAATAAATAATATAATGAAGGAGAGTATCATTCAGGGGGTCTACTTATCCTGGTAGATCTTCTAACACCACTTTCTGTTTGAGGTGCATGTTTTTGTTTTTATGGCTTTTGATTATTATTATTTTCAGGCACCTTTACTTTATCTGTGATCTCATCAAGAACTATGTATTCCTTGTTTTCTTTTTCCTATTTAATTTCCTGCAATTGATTCTTATACAAGACCTTTTCATTGAATATTACATCTCTGCTCCTAATGATTTTGTGATTTTCATAATCATATAAGTGATAACCAAAATCATTAACAACATATCCAATAAAGGTACATTTCTTTGATTTTTCTTCAAGCTTTGTTCTATTTTCCTTATTAATATGGATAATAGCTTCACAACAAAAAGGCTTTAAAAAGGAGTAGTTTACCTTTTTACCTGTCCATGCCTCCTCTAGAATACCACCATCCAAGGAACTTGAAGGCCCTCTGTTTATTAGACAAATATCAGTATCTACAACATCATCCCAAAATTGTAAAAGCAATCCTGCATGCAATCTCATGCACCTTGCACACTCCATGATTGTTCTATTCATCCTTTCTGACAATTCATTTTCTTGTGGTGTTCTTGGAACTGTCTTCTCTCTACAAATTCCTTGCTTTGAACAATACTTATCAAACTCTTTGTTGCAATATTCACCTCCATTGTCTGATCTCAAACACTTTAACTTCTTTCATGTCTCAATCTCAACCAAAGCTTTCCATTTATTGAAAGTATCAAATACATCAAATTTATTCTGAATACAATAAATCCAAGTTTTTCTAGTTGCACCATCAATAAAAGTAACATAATAACGAGAGTCACCGAGAAATGATAACTGAGCAGGTCCCCATACATCTGTATGCAAAAGCTCTAATTTTTCTCTCTTATTTTCTTTCGCAACTCTAAGAAATCTGACTCTCTTCTATTTTCCATAAATACAATTCTCAAAGAAATACAAATCAATATTCTTCAAACCTGACGAAAAATTTCTTGAGTGAATAATCTTCATCCCCTTCTCACTCATGTGTCTAATCCTATGAATTATGCATCTTCTCCTTTGGAAGTTCAAGCATTAACAGAGTTAGAAATACCATTGCATAAATAAATGTACCAACCTTTTCTCCTTTTTCTATTACCAGGGCTCCTTTAGTGACCTTCCAGGTTTTATTTGTGAAAGTTTTCACACAACCTTCATCGCCTAACTGCCCTGTTGAAACCAGATTTTTTTTCATATCTGGAACATGACTTACCTCCTTTAATAACGATTGGTTTTCATTCTTATGTTTTACAAGAACTTTACCCATTCCAATGATTTTACATGGTTTATCATCACCTAGACGAACCTGTCCAAAATATCCTTGAACATAGTCATGAAAATATTCCTTATCAGGTGTGGCATGGAATGAGGCCCCTGAATCTACCACCTAGGAATCAGTAACATTTTCTAAAGAAAGAATCAAAGCATCTTGTAACACATCACCTATCACATTTGGTTCCTGTTTTTTTCTTGTTGTGCGTCTCCTTATTTCCCCTTCCGAGATTTATAGTCTTTCTTCAGGTGTCTTTTCTTTCCACATTTCCAGCACACTATCCCTGATCTGGACTTGGATATGCCTTTCCTTGATTTATTACGATATGCTAAGCTCTTTCCTCTTTACATTTTTCTTCCCCTAGTCTCTGCACTCGAACCATTACTCAGTGTCTCACTAGATCTTTTCCGTCGCATTTCCTCACTAAGGATAGCACCAACAACATCATCAAACTTTAAAGTACTAGATCCAGAGACAGAGTTACTAATGGACATAACTAAACCATTCCAAATTTCTAGCAATGAGTAGAGAAATAACAAAGCCATAACTTCATCATTAAAGTTTACCCCTATGGAACTTAACTAACTGGTAACTGTATTAAATTCATTTAATTGGCCAGCAACAAATCCACCATTCGACGTCTTCATATTAAATAAAATTTTCATAAGAAATACCTTATTTGAGGCCAAGGTTTTTTCATATAGTTTCACCAATGTATTAATTAAACCCTTTGTTTTTGTTTCCTTTGAAATAATTGAAGGCTACCGATTCCGCGAGGCACAACCATATTGTTCCAAGTGCCTTTCTATCAAGAATCTCCCATTCTGCATCTTTCATACTCGACGGCTTCATTGTTTTCCCGCTCAATGGTAGGTACAGATCTTTCTGATACATATAATCTTCCATCTGCATCTTCCACAACGAGTAGTTTTGGCCGTTAAATTTATCGACCCTAAACCTACCATCTTCCGCCATTGCTCCCACTCGAACCAGGAACCCTTCTTTCCTGTGAGTTTATAAGCCAAATAGACCTTCAGCTTTGATACCAGTTGTTAGAAATTTATATATTACAGAGCAATGGAACACATAAAATATGCAGAAACACAAACACAAAAAACATATAAAACAAGAGAGACAAAAATATACGTGGTTCACCCAATTTGGGCTACTTCCACCCTGAATTGCTAGTCCTTCCTTTATATTATCCAGCAAGATGAAGAGACACAACCTAGAACAGATCCGCTGTAATATCCTCTACTCTCACAGTCCCCCTTGATGTTTCTCGCTCATAATACACATATCGTATCCAGTCGCAATACAATACCCTCATACAAAACTAGGGGTTGCCTTCTAGGGGAAAAAAACCTAAATTAAACATAACTTCTACCGTTAGATCATCTAGCTAATGAACGGCCCAAATTGACTACGAAATTACAATATTTTACAAGACAATTTTACATATGTTTTTAGCTTTGGGGTGTTGCCCCTGAAACCCCCCACCGGGGGGGGGGGGGTGGCGGGCGGAGGGTGGGGGGGGGCTCGAAAAAGTTGTCGCCGCCCCCCTGGATCCCCCTGGACCCCCCTGGCAGCGATTAAACAATGGGCAGCATTTCCGCCCCATTAAGAATAGGGGTCCCATGCGGCGATACATCTAAACAAGCAGTTGCTCCAAAAGGCGCAAAGAGAGGCCGATAGGTTTTTTAAATCAAAAAAGTTGTACAAGAAAATAGCAATTGATAAGTTAAATTTAAGTTAATTTTTTTGTATTTTTTTCTTAAGTTTATAATATGTAACTATATTAGAATTGTTTAACAAAAACATTCTCCAATGTCATTAGAACCGCATGGTGGAATATTAAATACTAAATTGATTACATTATATTTTAAAGTAATCTAACTAATAGATGAGATGATATTTTAATTTACAAAAATTGAATGTCTCAAGGATCCATTTATACATAGAGTGGTTCTAAACTTCTAATAGTTAAGAATTCATGCCTTCTTGTAAAAGGTTAAAAGTTCAAATTCAAAAAGGTAGAAAATAGACATCTACGAATCAAATCACTAGGCAAAGACATCGAATTCATATTTAAGTATAGCTTCCTTCATAAATCATACATTGCAATAAAAAATAAGCTTTATCATAGCTATATAGCAACAACATGTGGGATTCAACTAATATAATTATCCCAACTTGAAAAAGACGAATTGAAATTTAGTTAGAGTGTAATGGTAAAAAACCCAACTTGGAGAAAGGTTCGTGGAAATTCAATTACAATATAATAGAAAAATGTGAAGTAAATCTGGTTAAGATAAATATGTGAATTAAAGATTTATTCATTACTTTATAGTTTAAATATTACTTTATATATTAAATATTAATTAAATATGTGAACTTACTATTTTTTTTTACACAAGTCTTACTAGTGACATGTGAGTTCAAATTGGGCAACTTAAAAGTTTATGGTTACTTTCTATAAAAAAAAATAATCTTTTTGGAAAGATCTCTAATTCTATTAAGAAAAATAAGTTACGAGGGAAAATTCCTAAAAATTTAAGAAAATATGTGAACTTTCTATTTTTTTTACATACATGTCTCACTAATAACATGTGTCATTACCAAAATGAATTGATTGACAAAAAAAAACAAGTGTATTTTCATAATGGTTTCACACAATCACCATTTATAAAGCACACATTAAAATTCTTTAGAGCTTAAGACTATAAAGAAAAATAAAATAACCTAACAAAACATTTAAGCATATACTAGTGGAACCATTCGTATAATTCATTAATAGCATGAACTAAATTAAATAAAATAACCTAACAAAACAGTTAAGCAAATACAAGTGGGACCATTCGTATAATTCATTAATAGCATGAACTGATTTCTTTATTTCAAGCAGAAATTTTTGTACTTGGAGAAACATTCCATGGTCTCTCATTTCTGCGAAAGGTGGCAGACAATCGAACAGTTTTGTGATCAGCGCTCAAATACCAGGGGATTGGTAGTATGATGGGTCATAGATTTTGTTGTCACATTCGCATTTCCACACAATTGGATTGTCTCCACCTATTGGAGTGCCGGGGCATTGCAGTTGTGGAGTGACGGTGCACTACACAGGAGTACATGGATTGCACCCCTCGCATTTATTATAACATGACGGTGGCCCAGAGCCAATAGTGGGCAATGCAACTTCGCTTCTACGCTCTCCCATCCCCTTCACCTGCCAACAACAGTTTTTATCATTCAAGTGTGCACCAATATCTTCAATCCAATATTATTTTATCTGAAAGATTACAGAAAACATGGATTCAGAAACGAATGATTACAAAGAAAGCGGAGCCAAAATGTTCCGACGAATAGGGGGTTTGTTCATCACTAATTTCTCTCCCAGTGATCCCTCATTATTAGCGAAATAAAAGGGTTACTGTATCATATTAGTTCTTTCGCAGGCATGTGAGAAAATATTCTCTGCAAAACATATTGAATACCCAATGAATTCATGCAAATTACGCACCCCCAAAGCTCAATAGGCCTAAAGCAAAAAAAACAGAGTCTTCATCATGGAATAACGTGAAAATGCAGCTTCCATAAGCGTGTTTTTCTATATCCTAGTGGAAATCTCTTTGAATAACCTACTCTCCCTAGTCTCTTTAACGTATGCTCCCCAGCAGAATTTCTTCGAATAAGGTCGTATCCTCCACATATGGTATATATCGAATATGAAGAGCTACGATGCAAATAAAAGAAAGCACAAGGCAAGAGTAAAGCATTAGCAAATAAAGCATATTACCAATAATGCATAAATCATATTACCCAAATTAGAAATGGAAACTGAGTGTCATTTTTGGTAAAAAGTTATTGATGAAGGTATATTTCTTTGTTTTTTTGAACGGTTATCTTTTATGATTTTTATGATAAAGGTATAGTATTATTTTATTTTTGGAACTATTATATTTTATGATTTTTATGATCAAGTAATTCAAAAAAATGAGTTATGAGGGAAAATTCCTAAAAATTTAGAGAAATATGTGAACTTGCTACTTTTTTGCACACGTCTTACTAGTGACATGTGTCATTATCAAAATGAATTGGTTGACGAAAAAACAACTGTATTAATTCAAAAGAGAAGGCCTATCGGCCCAATAAAAAAGATAATCATGTTCCACACCCAACAGATTTATAAATGGTAAAAATTATTTAAATTTTGCATTCATCTAGTAAATCTCGCAAAATATTATATCAAATGTGATGTGTTGAGATGAGTTAAACTTAACCTAAATAGTCTAAACAAAAGAAAGAAGAAAGTAGTTAATAGATGGTAAAAATAATTATATATAAATAAATTAACTTATTTTCCAGTTGAAGGGTTATAGTGAGATTATTGATACTAGGTTAGTATACAAGTATTTGTTGATATTAGGTTAGTTTACAAGTATACTCACTTACGAGTTGATATTAGGCCACTTCACAAGTATTGTTTAGAAGGCACTAAGTCATTACAACAATTATACTAGGCCAATCCACAAATATACTCACTTAAGACTCTGAAAGGCACAAAACCACTACAACAATGTTCATCATGTCACTCACAAGAATTTAAACCTAACTAACAACCAAAATAACCCAATTAACTATATATATTATAATTTTATATAATAAAAAATTAATCATATTTCAAACTATAAAATTTATAATAAAAATAAGTATTATTAACATTTATTCATAATTATAAATCAGTTATTAAATTATTATAAAATAACAAAAATTATATACCAAATATAAAACATTAATTTTAATGTATATATAACTATCATTAAATCAACATAGAGAGTCTAGGTCAAATACGCTTCACTGAATCCAGTAAAAAGCCTACCATCAAATATTCTTATGTGATTGAAGATCCCTAACGCTCACCATATGAACACTATTGACTTTGATCCATAGACTTGAACAGGTATGAAGGATGAATTGTTGACTTTGTTTCATATTTACTGGAATTTAACTTGATTTTACTAAAGGTTCGTCATTTCTCTAGAAAAGATTATACAAATCATTTTAATTGTTAATTTTGGAAATATAAGTTTATTTCATGGCTGTGGTGCAACGACTAAATATAAAGATTTAATACCATATATTTTAACACTTTAACACTAGACAATTGTGGGCTGACCAAGTTTTTCCAAAACCTTTCCCTTACTACGTGCATTCGGATGGAAAATATGAAAAATGGTTCGTAGTTTTAATGTTCTAATTTTACGATTTTTTTTCAAAGGAATAATTTTCCGATAAAATTCAATTGAATTTTGGTTAGAAATTATGAAATCATAAATTTTATTTTAATTGTAGTTTTGTAATTTTAATGTTTTTTTAAGTGTTTTAATTTAATGATATGTTTGGATTTTTAAAAATATTTGAGAGTGTAAATTTTTGTGAGTCAAATTCATTTATATTATTAATCATAGAATCTATGTGTTTGGTAACTACCAAGTGTAGTTCATCAATGATTGGTTGATCAATTTCATTCAATCGATTTCATTCAATATATAGTGCAGAAAAAACAACAATCAAAACCAAAAGAATAATAAAATAATAAAAATATGCATTAAGAACTTATATTTTTTACCATTTTAACTAACTAATAAAATATTATTAATTATAATTGAAAATTTATAAAAATAAATTAGAAATCAACATACTATCTAAATAAATTAAATATATATTTAAAAATAATAACAAATCTAGTACTAATAATAAAATAGATGTTAAGTAACTAATATTAAAAGTTATAATTTGTACCCATGGTAACAATATTAATAAAATTATATAAATAAATTAAGAAAAGCAAATGAAAATAAATTAAAACTCAACATACTAACTAAATCAATAAAAATAAATATAAATATTAATATAAATATATAAATACTAATAGATCTAGTGATAATAATAAAATAGACTTTTAGAAATTAAATAGTTAATTATAATTTTAATTTTTACTCCTTATATGATGATGGTTCACGTTCACTGAGACTAATCTTTGGTCTATCAGACCTAAAGAAAAGAGTTATTTAGTTTGATTTAAGATTTTATTCCTATGTTCAAAAAGCTTGGAGAGAAGCCTCCCGAACTCACTATAATTTTGACATCTTAAAAGGCTAGGAAGGTCAGTATTGCAACAAAGATTATGAAATTGAGCTCTAATGTGGTTGTACGCGGGGCACTCTAAGAGGAAGTGATTTTCATCCTCGATGTTCATATTCTCACAGAGATGGCATATCCTTTCCATCCATGGTGTTTTAGGAACTTTCCAACGACTTGTTTCACTATGGAGCTCATGAGAGTTCGTTCTAATCTTGGCTATATTAATTTTATTCTTTAAGCTAGTTAAAACAGAGAGATACATTTGATCTTCTAGGGTGGGGTTGATGACCTCCTTATAATATCTTAATTTTATTTTAGCTGCTAGATCTTTCTCACACCACATTTTTTCTTTGAACTTAGAAGTAACAATTTTTTTAATGTTATTAATGTTTTGAAATGCAACATTCTCGTCGATCTCCCAATGGTTTAACCAGGCCCTGGTGTCTTTATACCAACCTCTTTTAAGCCTTAGGTGGTTTTGGCTAAAATTTAAAGCTAGATTAGGAAGTCTATGGTCTCCTATGCTATTGAGCTTGTGCTTGTAAAACAGAAGCCTAGTCATAGCTAGGCTCTCGATAGGGGAAAGACCCACTTCTATAAGGAGAATAGGATAGGGTGTATTACTTTTAATTTTAAGGTTATACATTATAAAACACTTCTGGATTTTCTCAATCTTTCTCCAGGATTCTATAGAGATGCTGCAACCCCAAACCTCACATCCATATAAGATAACAAGAGTGACTAAAGTTTCAAAGAGGAACTTCTTTCTATCCCACATTACTAGGTTTGTCGTTTTACAATTATTTTTGTTGAGGAGGTAAATCCCCTCTGCGGACAGAGGCGATCCCTACTAGCCCAGCAGGGGTCTAGCAACAATAAAAAATGTTACGACGCAAATTCCTAGTTACGAATGAAAAGACTAAAGATAGAAGCCTACTTGGA
>JAXQQM020077273.1:0-146646 GCA_034641835.2 Pinus albicaulis | reverse complement strand
ACTAAACATACATGAAAGGAAACACTTGCCCAAGGACATATAAAATATGGTTGTCTTCATCATACAATTTGGCCCAATGTTAACTGTTATCCATGTCAGCCCCCCCATTTAAAAATTTTGGTCGCCAGCCCCTCTTTCCCTTTAAAATTCCCTATCGTGGTTTAAGAACCTCATTTTTATGTACCGTTGCTTTTCCTGCCCCCGGAAACACAATAGAAAGCGCCATGGATGCGTATTCAAAGTCATAAGAGGTCTAGCCCCTTTATTCATGACCCCCTATATCTTACTGTATAATGTGATCATGGCTCATGACCGCGCGTTATTCCCCAAGGTAATTATCGTACATATCCATTGGGTGCACTTTGAACCGTCCGATTAAACAAAAATCAATGGCCCAGAATCTCCTTTGCCATGGTGGTCCCCGCGCCCGCGCCCATTCAGAAACAGGTGGTATTCATCGCACTGCTTATCCAAGGCAGGCGGTATTCCGCAAAATGCAGCGATTCCATACATCACGCAACACGTGTCCCGGTGTACGATTTCAATACCACCCTTCATCATGCGTTAATGTCCGGTCAAAGACGCATAGAGATATGTGCATGAGCCATCCGATCCACCGCATCCCATCCGACAGTGATCATTCATTCGAGCTGCTCGTAAGTTAGCATGGGAAAATAATGCCCTTGGCCCACCACTTCATCATTCTCCAATGAAATTTCGACCGCTGATCTGGTATTAAGATTGAATGGCCTGGATCATTTCCCCGCTGTGCTGTTAACCCCGTACTCCTCCACGTCACCGTCCCTGCGTATTTGTTGTATTTCATCCACCATTATGCATTTCATTCAATTTCAATGTTCTGTGTTATAAAGCTCCACCCAGTTCGTCCACCACCACCCTGCATACTCTCACCATGTTATCACGCCACTTTGTCACACGACCACCCCCATTGCATCATCATCCCCGTGCATAGTTTTCTTTAACATGTTTACGGGTTTTGCAGGTTGCAGCGACGAGAAATCGCCATTAGTCATAGCCTCCATTACAGAAATCGAAGACACATCAAAGAATCAGCTTGCAGAGGCGAAATTTATGAAGAAAAGTCATGGGTAGCTGTTGAGACATGACCCTCATTAAATAAAGCAGAATGGAAATATGTCAAACTCCTCAAAATAATTCGAAAGGCAAATTTCTACAGATAGAGACATTAAAGTCGCAGCAAAGGGTATCAGTTGGAAATCAAGGGATTCAGCGTCTAGCATTGAAGATTTTAAATGCTAATCCAAGGTGTAGAAGGCAAAGAGTACAAGTGCATAAAAATCATTCCTCCCCAGGTTTTATTTCAGCAGATTTTTCTCTTCAGGAAAGGACAGAATGTTGGTATGATTTTGCTTTTTTCCATGCTCTTGAAGAGATTTTCTACCCAGTGCATTTACATCATGGAGCTGGCTGCAGAGCACATGTAGCATTTCATAGCCGTCAAATATTATGGGCGCGAATGTTTCCACCATTTTGTTTTAATGAAACAACTAAATGTTCTCACCTACTCCTATCATAGGGTATTTTCTTCTTCCTCTATAAAACTCAAAGAGAAAGACATTGTAAGGGTTCCAGACTTTTATCAGAAAATTGTGCAGTGAAAGGCATTTTTTGCATGCATCTTGTAAAGCTTTTGGGTGAAGGCTCAGAGCCCGTAGGGTCTCAGTGAGGAGGAGTTATATCTGTCTTAAAGGATTCTGGTCTTTGATATTTCACAGTATGTAACCTGCTCTTATGTGTTTAATACAATATTTCATTTCATCCATCTTCTTGTATCATGTTACTGGAATGCAAGTGGCTCACTTATTTTAGGTAAGGATTTTTTTTAGTTGATACCCATACTTGGATCAGTCAAGCGCTTTAAATATGGCTCAGGAATGATATACTATTCCATGTTCATTTCACCCATATTTCTGCTATATTAGTTGCTTTGGGAGGGTGCTTTTAAAACACCAATGTCATGTATGGATTCTTAGATTGGTAAGCCCATATATGGTTCTGTTGTGTATCTGGGAATCAACCCAAGGGAAATTAATATCTTCTTATATTTTTTTCACCGCATACACTTTCTGATATTTGATTTATGTGGCATATTAGTTGAATCGGCCCTCTTTACAGTAAATTGTCTCTTAACTGTCTGATGCTTTTTATATTGGAGCTTTGCATTTTGCCTCGCAACATTACTTTCCCCGTGATAGTTTTTATAGATTCTCGTCCCATCTAAATCCATTTCTTGTTTTACAAGAGATAGCAAAGAGAGCTTTTAGACACACCCAAGTTATATATTATAGGCTCCTTGCTATCATAATATGTCCCAGGCACTAGTCTATGGCAACCTAGGATGTCTAGGAGTGACAACAATTGTTGACAACATCTTTCTCGGGCGCCGTTGTCTGGGGACGAATTCAAGAAAATCATTATCCCTGGGCCTCGACAAATCATATTCACTCTTTAATTAGGTGAGCACAGAGAGTTGAAGAGTTGCATATCTCTCACCTTGGCGACTCCACTGTTGTTTATTTGATCAATCTATTTGTAGTCCTGGCTCCTCGTAAGCCACATTTGAGGTCAAATACATCTCAGCCAAAGACACCTTCCGTGTCTGACCCAGAAAAGATCATTCATAGAAGAGTTTGGAAAGAGAAGAAATCATTCTGTGCTGAAATCCCTGAATATTCTGTAGAAGATTATCCATCCTCTTCTTCTCAAGAAATCAAAGTAGAAAATCCCGACTCCACTGAGGAAAATCCTGAATATTACTCAGATAGCCCACCCCGGGGAAGTGCTAGAGCTAAAGAGAACTTTCATCCTACCCCTGAGGCCGAAGAATTCAAAGAAGTCATAGAAGTAGCCATTGTTAATCGTGAGCTATTTCCATCCACACCTCAGGCTGCTGTACAATATATTCCCATTTTTATCCATACTCCACTTCCTCCTCCTCCTCTCCCTCCATTTGTACACCAAATTGCTGCACAACCCCCACCTGCTCCAATGGCTAATGTTCCAGCTTTCCTGTGAATAAATATGCTCCCCTGGCATTACCACAAGTGTTGAATGATATTCCACAGGATTATTTGAAGATCTTGCCTAGATTCACTGGGGAAAATGAGATTGATGCACAAAAACATCTTGAAACATTCTGCTCTTTTGCAGAAAACTTTAATGTAGAACATTTAGATGTAGTCTTAAGACTATTTGTGAAATCTCTGGATGGTGAAGCCAGAAAATGGTTCAAGACATTGGGAAACCGTTCCATAACCACTTGGGATGAAATGGAGAATACTTTTCTTATAAAATGGGGAGAGAAGAAATATCATGGACAGTGTCTTACCAAGTTCAATACACTAAAGAAGAAACATAACGAAGGGGTGTCAGAGTTTATTAAAAGATTTAATAAGTTGTATCTGAACCTTCCTCCTGAGATGAAACCACACCAAATTGCTACTAAAGTAATTTTCATAGCAGCCTTTGACTCAGATTTTGGTTTCTCTTTGAGAGAAAGAAAACCTGCCACTCTAGATGATGCTCAGTCAGATGCTCTTGATTTGGAAGCTAATTTTGCCTCAACTGGAAAATCAAAAGGAAAAGCTGAACAAGATACCATAAGAAGGGGCAAAGAGGAAGTATCCACTTCCAATCAGGATAAAGATTCGGACCGAATGGAAGAAATAAGAAAAAATATTAAAAAGATGGTCAAGCTTGAATTGGAAGTCAAGAATTCAGCATCCAAGAATTTCCAGAATGCTCCAAACAGAGGTTACAATCCTCAATATAGGAAGCCACCCCTGCAAATATTGCCAAGGGAAGCAAAGGAGCAACAAGATCAGGTACCACATCCATTGTATCTAGAGGGTCCAGTAGATGATTCTACTGAGGATACTGCCTATGGACCAGAGGATGCAAATCTTGCCTTTTCGAATAGTGATGGAGAAGAATTCCCTATGCAAACAAATGATGGAGCACAGTGCTTATTGCAAGAAGAAGAAGAAGCAGAGATTGATCATTATTGTAAATAGTTTAATGATTTCATGCAAGCACATTTCAATAGAAAATATGATCTCAGATCTTCCAGGAAGAGAACTCGAACTCAAGAACATGAAGAAGAGCCTCCCCAGAAGGAAGCACCTACTCAAAAGGAGTCAACAGTGCAGAAAGTCGCTGACAAAGGTAAGAGTCCTCTAAAAGCTCCTTTGCATTCTAATGATCAAGCTCCTTCCTCTTCAAAGGTAGTCAGTCCTCCTAATGCTAAGTCTATATCAAAATAAATTAAACCTTTAGCTGAGAATAAAGAGTCAAAAGAAGTTGTAATAGAAAAGTCCCCTCCTGCTTTTAGCCTGCAAAAAGAGCTTGAGAAAATCAAAATCCCAGTCCCCTTGACTGAACTGCTGAAACAACCTACATATCAATCTCAAGTCACTTCTTTCATGCTCCCTCTAGAAGCACCAATCATTCCAGATAGTCTCAACTTACAAGAAGAAAGACCCATGGTCGTATTTGGCCCACATGTTGAGGAGATAGATCCTTCTACTCCTCCCTTCTATGTGTCTTTAGTGATTCATGATTTACTACTACATAATTGTATGTTAGACTCTGGAGCTTCTCATAATCTTATGCCTTTGTTAGTCATGGAACAACTAGGATTACAAATCACATGTCCATATAAAGACCTCTACTCATTTTATTCCAAAAGAGTTAAATGTTTGGGGATGATTAAAGATTTAGTGGTCAATTTGGCCCAAATTCCAGCAAAGAGTGTGGTCATGGAAATTTTGGTGGCTGACATTCCAGCTCGCTTTGGCATGTTGTTGTCAAGGTCTTGGGGAACAAAAATTGGTCGGTCACTCAAATTAGATTTAACATATGCCACTATCCCAGTGTTTGGTGGCCAAGAAAGGAGGTTGTACAGAGAAACCAGATTTGTCAAGATAGTAACTAAGGATGATAGCTCTGTTAATTCCCCAATCTACAATAAGGAAGGATATTTTTCATGCTTAATGCTGGAAGAAGATCAAGATTATGCTCATGAGCCATCCTTCTGTCAAATCAAGATTGAGCAGTCTTTAGAGAATCATGAAGCAAGAATATGGACCCTACATTTTGATGGAGCAAATTCAAGAGAAGGTAATGGAGCTGGAGTGCTATTGATTTCCCCTACAGGAAAATGGGTCCCACTGTCTTTCAAGTTGGAATATGAAGCTACTAATAATGTGTCTGACTATGAAGCACTGTTGTTGGGATTACAGACAGCTAGGAGCATGGGTATACAAAGTTTAAAGGTTCTGGGAGACTCTGAGTTGGTGGTCAGACAAGTCAGAAATCAGTGTCAAACTAAGCATCCTCGATTGAGGGAATATAGAAATGAGGTGTGGGACATGGTGGAGATTTTCTTCTCAGCATTTAATATCTAGTTCATGCCCCGGGAGCAGAATAGAATGGCAGACTCTCTTGCTGTGGCTGCTAGTACATTTCATCCTCCTCAAAACCCTCTCTTGAGGTATGAATTTGAGGTACGTTATAGACCATCAATCCCAGATAATGTTAAGCATTGGCAGGTGTTTGAAGATGACGAACAGATGAAGAGATTCCTGGAGACAGTAGGGGAATTCTCTAATATGGAGATTGATGATTGTGAAGAAGAGGAAGCTGGGGATACTTCAGAAAGTAAATGGGAGGAGAAAATGGCAGGTAGTAAAGTGCTGCAGTTGAAGGGAACATTATACCTAGAGGGTTGGTGCCTCTAGAAAGATTATTTGACAAGAATGATATCCCATTGTAGCCTAGCAAAATAGTATAAGAAAATCAGGTAGAAGATCTAAATCTGGGTACTGATGCTGACCCTAAAATTGTGAAATTATCCAGGAAAGTCCCAGAAGAATATAAGGAGCTATACCTGAAATTATTTAAGTCTTACAGAGATGTGTTTGCATGGTCTTATCAGGACCTAAAAACTTTTGATACTAGTATTATGTAGCATAAAATTCCTCTGAGGGAAGATGCAAAACCTTATAAGTATAAGCTTAGACAAATAAACCCACTGCTGCTCCCTTCAATTGAGAAGGAAATTAAGAAGCTGCTGAAGGCCAAAATAATTTTGCCATTGAGGTACTCTGAATGGGTGGCCAATCTGGTCCCTGTCCGAAAGAAGAATGGAGAAATAAGGCTGTGTGTGGATTTCAGGAATTTAAACAGAGCATCTTTAAAAGATAATTATCCACTTCCAAAAATGGACCACATTCTGCAGAAGGTGGTTGGAGCCTCTAGAATGTCAATGATGGATGGTTTTTCTGGTTATAACCAGGTGGTTGTACATCCAGAGGATCAGAAGAAAACTGCATTCACCACACCATGGGGTACGTTTATGTATGCCAAGATGCCTTTTGGGCTAATTAAAGCAGGAGCCACGTTTCAAAGGGCCATGGACATTGCTTTTGTTGGAGAGCAGGATAAGTTTCTGGTGGTTTACCTTGATGATATTACAGTGTTTTCAAAAGGTGATGCTGAACATATTGAACATCTGCGAAGAACTTTTGAAAAATGCAGAAGGTATGGTCTTTCTCTTAACCCCCAAAAGTCTTTATTTGCATTAGAGGAAGGTAAGCTTTTAGGGCACATTGTGACTAAAGATGGTGTGAAAATAGACCCTAAAAGAGTTGAAGTTATAAATGGTATTCCTCTACCTAGGAATAAGAAGGAAGTGCAGGTGTTTTTAGGTCATATGAATTTTCTGAGAATATTCATCCCTAACTATGCTGAGATAGTTAGGCATATAACAGATATGCTAAAGAAGAATAATGAGGTGAAATGGTCACAAGAATCACGGGAAGCCTTTGCTAGAATTAAAGCTACATTTGCTGAAGCTCCTGTGCTGGCTGGACCGGATTATGCAAAGCCATTTATGATCTTTTCATTTACTTCACCTCATACAGTAGCTGGAGTTTTGTTACAGAAAAATGAAGAAGGATATGAGCAGCCTATTGCCTTCTTCAGTCAAGTTCTCCATGATGCAGAATTGAAATATAACATATTAGAGAAGCAGGCATATGCCCTAGTAAAATCCCTCGAAGCATTTCGCATGTATATTTTGCAGTCCCACATTACTGCATTTGTCCCCACTGCAGCTGTTAAGGACGTTCTGGTTCAGGGAGACAGTGAAGGGAAAAGAGGGAGATGGATTGCAAAAATACAGGAGTATGACCTGGATATCCGTCCTACCAAGTTGGTGCTGGTCAAAGGGCAAGGGCTAGCTAAATAAAATTTTATCTCAACTAATTATCGTGCTCTAGGCATAAATCTCGTTCATGATAGCAAATGGAGAGCCCGAGGACGAGAGTGGGAGCGGGAAGAAGGACCGGAGATAGCTACTCGTAAAGCTCATATAAATTGAAAGACCAACCATGGTACAAAGAATACACAGAATATTTTTAACACTACCGCCCACCCAAATTATGGATAAAGCTAAATATTGTGTCATTGAGATTTAAATCATAAAGTACATAGTTGCTAATGGGCAACTTTATTGGCGAGATCCCCTGTGCATCCTTACTCCCGTGTCTTACAGAGGATGAAGTATAGAGTATAATGGTTGAATTCCATGAAGGAATTTGTGGGGGACATTATACTGATAATACACAAGCATAAAATTATGAAGATCGGTTTCTACCGGCCTAAACTATTTGGAGGCGTTTTTACCTGGTCGAGCATGTGATAGGTGTCAAAAGTTTGCAATGTCAAAAGTTTGCGGAGAGACAGAATTTAGTGTACCGGCTTTGATCCCCGTCGTGTGTAAATGAACCATTTTAGCAAGCAAAAGGGAATAGATTTTATAGTGAAATACATCCACCATCAAGTGGCCAACACAAATGGATATTGACTCGCCATGGATTACTTTACAAAATGGGTGGAAGCCATACCTGCAAGAAATGCTACGTATATCGTGATAATCAAATTTATGGAGGAAAACATCATATCTGTGTTTGGTCGGGTCTCCGCTGAAATTGTGACTGATAATGCACAAGCCTTCAAGTCTACAAAGTTTGTAAATTTCTGCCAGCAATATAATATTACATTAAACCACTCCACAGCTTACTATCCACAGGGGAATGGCTTGGCAGAGTCTTCCAATAAAACTTTGGTGAGGGCCTTGAAGAAGACAATAAATGAGAATCAGAGGAATTGGGATTCCCAATTTAAATTTGCTCTGTGGGCTAATAGGATCACCAGCAAAAGAGCAACTAGGAAATCTCCCTATGAATTGGTATATGGACGAGTAGTTGTGTTTCCTGTGCAGCTGGCTTTACCAGTGGCACGTTTCCTGCAAGAAAGTCAAGAAGAACCTGATGATATGGTCAGGAGAATCAATCAATTGGTAGAATTAGAGGAAACGTGGAACCAAGTAGATCAAAGGTTAGTTGAATATCAGGAGAAAATGAAAAACATTTTTGATCAACATGCTAGAAACAGAACGTTGCAGATTGGTGATCTGGTGCTCAGATGGGATGTCCGTAGGGCTGAAAAAGGAAAGCATGGAAAATTTGATCCCCTCTGGTTTGGTTCTTTCAAAATAGTGGAACAAAGAAGCAATAATACTTTTATGTTGGAAAATTTACAGGGCGATCTGCTTGACACCCCTGTAAATGGCCAATTTCTGAAGCCCTACTTCCAATTCTGATTCAGGACGAGGTGGCCTAATTGTATCATATTGTATATTAGTTTTTGTTTCATTGTTGTCTCAATGATGTAAGGGTTTAATGACTCATGAAAAGAAAAGGTTTGAAGGGCAGAGTCTACACAAAAATATTATTAGGCGGTCTGCAAGTCCTCGACACGTCCAGGGACGAACGTGCCATCCCCAGATGGAGCCGAATGTTGACCATAATTATCTCCCTATCAGTTTTTCACAAACCATCTGTTTTAAATCATCCAATTCCCTCACCCCGTCTTACAAATCTCATTAGCTGTCTACCGTCGCCCTCTCTTATTTTCAAAATTGCATTTTAAAGGGCTGAAAATCTATATTCGTAAACATAGTGGGCTTAGCACCTTTCGGCCTTAGCCCCGGCACCCATTCCTTCCACACGACCCGGCCCTAAGACCAAACGCCAAATCCGAAGGCGCTTGCCGCATACAACCATCGAGCGTATTCTTGGTCGTCCGACCAAACCAGAGATCAACGGTTCGCGGCCTGTCTGTGCCTGGTGGTCCCCGTGCCCGCACCCATTGCGAAAACCAGCCTGTTTTTTCTGCACCACTTCCCCAGGGCAGGTGGTATTCCTCATTGGGCCAGCAATTCCACACGTTATGCGCCACGCATCCCCGAGTACGGCCTCAATACCGCCCTCTCCCACGCGTTAACGCTCGATCCAGGACGCACAGCAAAATCTATGTTAACCGTCAGATCTATAAGCCTTCATCCAACGGCGGTTGTTTTCTGAAGATGCACGAGTTTTAACTTAAGTATACGGTGCTCCGACCCACAGTCCGTCGCCCTCCGGTGAAGTTTTAACCGTTGATTTCATTTTTGGATCGTATGGCCCAGAATTATTCACACATCCCGCTGATTGACCAAGTCCGCCTCCACGGCGTCCCTTCCGCTTAGCCTTTTGTACGCCCACGTGTCATTCGCGTTCTCCTCCACCATTCATATATCCCGTTTATGTGTCATATTTTAGTGCTTACGTTATGAACCTTCACCCAGTTCGTTCATCGTCGTCCCACTGTACTCTTCATTACCACCCTCCATTCTTCCACCATTCCTTCACACTGCTTCGTCACCCCAAGTCATCTTCACTACATTCACCCTCTCGTGCATTTGTTTTCTTAACAAAGTTTGTGTATTTTGCAAGGCTCGAACGGAAGCAGTCCATCAATTAATCACCGCCTCCATTGTAAAAATCGAAGATGCATACAAATATTAGCTTGCAGAGGTAGAATCTATGAAGAAAACTCCTGGACAGTTGCGGTGACATGGCCTTCATTAACTAAGCAGGGTGGAAATCTGCCAAAACCCTCAGAGTAATTCAAAAAGACAGATTTTTGCAGATGGAGATATTAATGGTGCAGATAATGAATATCAGTGGAAGATGGATAAATTCGACAATCAGCATTCAATTTTTCAAGCCCCAATTTAAAGATTAGAAGGCCGAGGGTACCCAGCACAGAAAACAATACCCTCCGGGTGTTATTCCAGCCGAATTTTCTTCAGAGAAGTACAGAATGTTCATGTGGATTTATCTTTGCACCGTGTTCCTGAAGAGATTTTCTTCCCAGTGCATTTATTTTTGCAAGCAGGTTGTCAAGTACATACAGCATTACCTAGTCATTCAACAGTATGGGCGCGAATGTTTCCGCCATTTTGTTCAAATTAAGCAAATTAAATGCTTTCACCTACTTCTTTTATTAGGTCTTTCTTCTCCTTTGTCTATAAAAACCCAGGAGAAAGACATTGTAGGGGTTCCAGATTTTTATCAGAAAATTGCGCAGTGAAAGGCTTGTGGTATACATTCTGTAATTGCTTTTGTATGAAGGCTCAAAGCCCATAGGGTCTCAGTGAGGAGGAGTTCTATCTGTCTTATAGGATTCTGGTCTTTGTTATTTCATAGTATGTAAATTTCTCTTATGTGTTTAATACAATATTTCATTGCATCCCTCTTCTTGTATCATGTTACTAGAATACGAGTGGCTCAGCGATTTTAGGTAAGGATTTATCTAGTTGATACCCATACTTGGATCGATCAAGCGCTTTAAATATGGCTCGGGCATGATATATAGTTCCATGTTCATTTCACCCATATTTTGCTATATTAGTTTCTTTGGGAGGGGGTGCTTTTAAACGCCATTGTCATGTATGGATTCTTAGATTGGTAAGCCCATATATGGTTCTGTTGTGTATGGGTATGTCCCAAGGGCAATTAATATCTTCTTAATGTTTCTTTCACTGCACCCACCTTCTGATATTAGATTTCTGTGGCATATTACTTGAATCGGCCCTCTTTACAGTAAATTGTCTCTTAACTGTCTGATGTTTTCATGTTGGAGCTTCACATCTTGTTCCTGCAATATTGCTTTTTCTGTGGCAGTTCCTGTAAATTATGGTCCCATCTAAATCCATTTCATTATTTTACAAGAGATAGCAGGAGAGCTTTTGGATTGACACCCAAGTTATATATTATAGGCTCCTTGCTATGATAATATGTCCTAGGCACTAGTCTATGGCAACTCTAGGCTATCTCTAGGAGCGACAACAATTGTCGACAATAGAGGGGATGGACACTAGATGAAAATATTGTGCAGTTCTAGGTGATAAGGAAATTCGGTGATTGCGCAGTTCAAAGGCTTGGGGAATGCACTTGAGGATAGTGACTTTGCAATATGTAATTAGGGCCAGGCTGGGATGAGGAATTGTGCAATTCTAGAGGTCAACGCCGAAGCTTGAGCTCATAAAATGTGCAATGCAACAGTCCTGGGTGGCAGGAATTGTGCATCGCAGTGGAAAGAGGAAAGGTCACATATAGAGGAATGAAACTGCACAATGTGTAGTTTAAGGAGGTCGGGTGAAGCTAGGTTGCCCGGTTGGGAAGCCTTTCCAGAAAAGGATCAATGTGGGATCAGTGAGACTGATGTGAATAATGATAAGACTTCGACTATGATCACAAACTTAGAATGTAGAAATTATATACAATATGCATGTATATATCTGGACTCTCCTGATCTAACAATATTTATCTTCTTGCTAAATACAGAATCCTTCCACTGTTAATCTTTTGCGGAAATTTAACACACAATTGCGAACACATGAAGCAATAAAAACAATCGCACATAACACAGTTGTTTAACGGGAAAAAATGAAGCTAAAAACCCCAACTGTCATATATTATGTATCATGGAGATCATGTAACAATCCTCATATAAATATTAGTACATCAAGCTCTCAGTACAACACAATAGTCACACACTATCATGAAGAAATCTGCAAATCCATGCACTGATTTCTGCCTCCTGATAGCCTGCCTCCACTGCGCAATCCTTGCTGAAGAAGACCCCTTAATGAATTTGACCTCACCTTGCCTTGACTACGAAATACTCATAGGCATCTCCAATGTGTGTGTGGATGCATTGAATGCTCCACTATAGTCACAACAGATAGTCAATCTCACCCTTTCACCTACCTCTCCACTAAGTCTCCACTGGAACTGCCATGCACTGTAATTAACTGTTGTATCTGTTCAGTTGATTAATGAGTTATTATTTGTGAATTAATTAACTAATTAATTCACTCCACTCTCACTAGTGTATCATTCAGTGAGACTAGATACAACTAGCTCAACTGAGTTTAACTCCATTAACTGAGTTAAACTGAATACCAACTGCCATAACTACTCTTCCAACTCTGTCATAACTTTGCCAAGTCAGTTCTAATCGAGTCCTCCATGCATGAACCACCAATGAACCTTAAGAATTACGTAATTCCTTCAGCCAAATGATTTTCCAAATCAGTATACTAAAATTAAGTGCTCCAAGAGGATAAGTTGATATTTAGATTCTGATTATTATTAAGGGCTAATAATACTCGACATGTCTATTTTTAAATCGACGATCTATAAATAGACTTCGCCAAATATTCTAAAAATATAATTTCATCGATTTTTCCAACTTGACCAACCATCCACAAATAACATCCTCGCTATCGTTGGGTCTCAATCTAGTCTCCTAAACTGAGCTCATTTAATTGTCAACCAGATTTGTAAATCAAATAAGAAGTGTACCATATGTACCTAGGTGCTTGTTTCCTAATGCGTTGTATGTGGTGTGTTGTGATGTTTTTGGTCTTTTGTGATGATTTATGATGTTTTTGGTCTTTTGGTGATTTTTATGTTCACAATGGAAATGTCTAGAAAACTAATGGAAAGAAGTTGGTGGTCAAAACAGAGTTAAATCTAATGTGTGGAATGGCAAATGCAATTAGAAACACTGAAGCAGAATCTAAACTATGACTAAATAAAAGCAAAAGCTTGATAATGACTTTTCAGGCAAATGACACAAACTAAACTTGAGAAATGATCACTAAATATGCAAATCCTCTAACTGAACAGTTAAACACTAATGATGCAATACTCTGTCCTAGCTCTTCTATTTTATGATTAATTCCTAGTTCTATTCTGCAATTTAATTGAATGTCACAGAACCTATACTCAAAGAGTTGTTGATTTCTTGTTCAAAGTAGTTCTTTTGAGGAAGAGCTCTGTTTATAAAATGATGAGGAGATTGCAGAGAGATTTCAGACCTTATAGTGATGTTATCTTCTGTTCCAATGGTTATGGATCACTTGTAGTTTTCAGAACAAAAAGATGTTTGTGAATAATGAAGGCTGTCTTGTGAATCCTAACAACTAAAGTAATCTATTGTGCAAAGGATGACAATGTGAATATGAGATGCAAGTGCAATGAGTTAATCTAATAATGAACCTAAGATGCCACTAAACTAGAACAATGCTGAACTATAAGTCATCATCAAACTTGAAACAAAGTAACTGAACATGAATTAAATGCAAATGAAACTCCGGAGTTGTTCTAACTATACTAACATGCATTAATCTATGAAGTTACACAATCTGTTTGTTCATCATTAGTGATATCTTGGAAGAGTTCCTTCTTTTGGAAGAGGTAGAACAATTCTGACTGTGTACTTGTATGCAATTTGAAAGCAAATGAACTGAAAGCAAATGAAAAACTAAGTTATCACATCCATACCCTACTCGTCATTAAGATGTCTTGGGCAAGCGTTTAAGAGCAAGATCAGAGATGATACTTAGTACACACAACTAAATCATTCATTATCACGGTCATGTCTTGAACTTCTTAAGGATGTATTGGAAGAATTTCTTCTTGTGGAAGAGTGATGAGAACAAGTGTAACTGTGATAGTGAATAGAAAAAACTACAACTAAATCCTACATTACCATAGCTATTCTTCATCCATCATTATAATCTGTTGGAAGAGTGCCTTCTTGTGGAAGAACTGGAATGAATATAACTACAGTAGCTGGTTAAAAACAACTATAAATTCAACTCCTAATTCTACAATACCATAGTCATTCAACATTCATCATTTTGATCTGTTGGAAGAGTGTCTTCTTGTGGAAGAGCTAGAATGAATACGACTACAGTAGCTAGTTAAAACAACTATGAATTCAACTCCCAATTCTACAATACCATAGTCATTCATCATTCATCATTTTAATCTGTTGGAAGAGTGTCTTCTTGTGGAAGAGCTAGAATGAATACGACTACAGTAGATAAAACAAAACAACTACAAATTCAAATGCAAAACATAAAGGCAGCTAGGAAAACTTATCTAATTTACGCAAAAGAAATCCGTGCAAGAGGCAGGGGCCCTCTACCACTTGACGGCATTCAACTTCAAATTAAATCACGCCTTCAGAATAACTTTGTCTGCTCCATTAACGATGCAATAGTTCGAACATAACACTCTGTGTCTTCAAGGACGTAACATAGAGTTTTTAAACAAAATCTAGCAGCAAATCTAACATAAAATCTCTAACATAGCTCTCGGTCTCTCAAGAGTTTATAAAGCAAATGCACGTAACAATAATTACAACAATTTAGGAACAATGTCTTTCCTAATCCAAATCATGTTAGGAGTCTTTGAAGTGGATGCGTGAAGAAGAAAAGACATCTGGACTGAAACAGTCCTAGTAGGAGTCTTCCTTCATAAATGTGTTTCCCACGTGCATAACCGTACCCAGAATCCATTTCTTCTTCCATGACGAGCAACGAACCATGTAGACACGACGTGGATCATGCCCATATGCAGTTTTTCTCAAGAGGCCACCTGGAACATACTCAAACATGAAGGTAGCTGCAGAATCGCCGGTTAGCTACGGAATGTCTGCATTCTGCAGCTAGTTCCGATCAAAATGCTTAACAATGGAAAAAATCACAAAATTCAACAAGTCAGTCATGTAAACCATTCTAGAAGTAATTTTAACTATATTTATTGATCAATTGGGTTTAAGATGGAAATGGACAAGGGAAAATGAGGTAAAAATGAGGTGAAGGAAAGCACAAATTTGAGGCTCACACTTGTTAACACGAAATATGATCACACATGTCTACAAGAAAAATAGACATAACACCTAAAAATAACCTGTCTGGGCCCTCACCTAGTTTAGGTGATTATTTTCCAACTAGGATCAAGGATGATGTTTTAGGATGCCTTCTTTATTGTTTCTTGTTGCAATCTTCAACACTCCCTCTCAACAAGAAAGGACTGTCTTTACATGCGACATGCAAATCCATGCATTCGCCCTACAACCTTTGCAAGCGCCTTGCAACTCCATGCATCCACTCTGCAACTCTTGCTGCAACACTTCTAAAATTGAATAGCCTCCAAACAACTCAATTAGTATAATGCATATGTCATCAAGGTCTTCTACTTTTGCTTAATTACTGCACATGTCTTCAGGAACCACTGCGATGTTGAACTCTACACCCTTGCACTCTGCACTTGATGTCAACTCTGATCCGCGCTCCAGTATCCAACATTGTCACTTTGATCTGCCTGCATCAATCCAATTGATCATGCTACTGCTGCTCTATGGGCACCTCGTAGCCAGGTTCAATTTATGAGATCCACACCATCTCAATGGATCATGCCCAGAAATCTCCTCTTGGGATTATCCATGCATGTCGCCCCACCTCTCACCTGGTGGTATAGCCGCATGCACTCCCTCTGCCCATCTGGCTCGAAATTTATCTGCATGAGTGGTTGCTTCCACTCCATGATCCTCATCTTATGGCTGCTCCACATCTCGAGGTTCACTCTTACCTGCATGCAAATCCTGTTCTCTCAAAAGCTTCAATTGCATGGCTTTCTCACACTTCCCAATAGTAGGAAGCTCTGTAGAAATGCCATCTACTTTAAGTCTGTAGAGATTCTTGACTCGAATCCCAATCTTCTTGACTTTCCCTGTTGCTTTGTGCCGAAGGAAAAAATTTTCTTCACTAAAGACAACATCATAGCCTTTATCCTCCAACATTACCACTGAGATTAAATTCTTCTTTAAACCTGGAACATGCACAACATATTTTAAAAGAATGAGTTTACCTGACGCCCTCTGAAAGGTAATGGTACCAATTCCGGTCACACTGTATCGTCCTTTGTCACCCAACTCAACATGCATCTGTAGATCTTTCTCCACCAAGTCACTGAAAAGGTTCACATCTCCCGTCATGTGAAAGGAAACAACACTATCAAAGTACCACCCCGATCCCAATGCACTAGACACCATGCACGTGATCAATGAGAATTCAAGCTCAAATTTTGAGGTAAGAGCCTCACCAGCTATAGCTCTAACAACCATATTTTTCTTCTTCTTATGTGGACAATTTGTGGCAATATGTCCAAACTCGTGACAGTGAAAACACTTCACTTTGGACATGTTGTGATATTTTGCATCTTCACCGGCCTCAGATCTAGAATGGAATTACTTCCCCTTCTTCTTCTTCGCCTTGGAAACCAAAGCACAGTCCTCTTCATCATCATATAGTGATGAAGATCCATCCTTGGTGGTCCGCCTTATATCCTCATGCACTAGATCCGACCAAAGTCGCTCCCAATCCGGCAGTTTCTCCTGTCCATTGACAGAGTCTTGATAACTATGCCAAATCTTCGATAAACCAAGGAGATCCAAGCTCACCAATTCATCATCTGCAACACTGACTCCTACACTCCCAAACTCATCCCTGCATTGGACAAACTTTGTCAAGTATACCGGAATGGTGTCGTTCTTCTCCATTTTTATTTTTCTGAGCTTATCTTTCAGCGCCAACTTCCTATGGCCGCTGCTACTTTGGAAAAGATCTGTCAAATCCTTACACATAGCATATGGATTGGTTTTCCCATGAAGGATAGATGCAATATGGTCCTTCACACCTTCCAACAGAATCCTCCTCGCCCTTGCTACTTTCTTTTGCCATGCGTCAAGTACTGCAGCATCCGCCGAAGTGTGCTTAGGAACATTTCTCTTGATGAATTCCTTCAAGCCTTATCTTCAAGCACTACCTCCATCCTGTCCTTCCAAGCTATATAGTTCAAGCTGCCCTCGTGTGCAAACTCCAACCACAACCCATTGAAATCCATTTCAATGTATACTCAATTGTCGCACTAAGAAACTCTTGCAGCAAATTCGAATTTCTCCACCAGCACAAAACTCAACCCGCTTCAAAATTGCAATCTTTAAGAATTAAAACTTCTCCGATACCATGTAGAAATTATATACAATATGCATGTATATATCCAGACTCTCCTGATCTAACAATATTTATCTTCTTGCTAAATACAGAATCCTTCCACTTTTAATCTTTTGTGAAAATTTAACACTCAATTGCAAACATATGAAGCAATAAAAACAATCGCACATAACACAATTGTTTAACGGGAAACCCTGAAGCTAAAAACCCCAACTATCATATATTATGTACCATGGATATCATGTAACAATCCTCATACAAAGCTTAGTACATCAAACTCTCAGTACAATACAATCGTCACACACTATCATGAAGAAATATGCAAATCCATGCACTGATTTCTGCCTCTACTGCGCAATCCCTGCTGAAGAATTCCCCTTAATTAATTCGACCTTACCTTGCCTTGATTGCACAATACTCATAGGCATCTCCAATGTGTGTGTGGATGCATTGAATGCTCCACTATAGTCACAACAGATAGTCAATCTCACCCTTTCACCTACCTCTCCACTGAGTCTCCACTGGAACTGCCATGCACTGTAGTTAATTGCTATATCTGTTCAATTGATTAATGAGTTATTATTTGTGAATTAATTAACTAATCAATTCACACCACTCTCACAAGTGTATCATTCAGTTAGACTATATACAACTAGCTCAACTGAGTTTAACTCCATTCACTGAAATAAACTGAATAACAATTCCCATAACTACTCTTCCAACTCTTTCATAACTTTGCCACTTCAGTTCTCACTGAGTCCTCCATGCATGAACCACCAGTAAACCCTAGGAATTGCGTAATTCCTTCAGCCAAATGATTTTCCAAATCAGTATACTGAAACTAAGTGCTCAAAGAGAATAAGTTGATATTTAGAGTCTGATTCTTATTAAGGGCTAATAATAATCGACATGTATATTTTTAGATCAATGATCTATAAATAGACTTCGCCAAGTATTCTAAAAATAGAATTTTGTCTATTTTCCCAACTTGACCAACCATCCACAAATAGCATCTTGCAACTTCTAAAATATGATCACCATGTCTAAAAATAGACATAGTCTAAAAATAGACATACACCTAAAAATAACCTATGTGGGCCCTCACCTAGTTTAGGTGATTATTTTCCAACTAGGATTAAGGATGATGTTTCAGGATGCTTCCTTCACAGTTTCTTGTTGCAATATTCAACATAGAATAATTTTGACGACTCAACAACATAGATCATCCATGACACATGAAAATTTTTTTTCCCTCCATGCGACCAATTTACGACAAGTGTGACACTAAAGATATAATTTACGATGATTGTGAAGACACTTGTGTGACAATGCTTAAAGATTTGGAAATGAGTGAAATTGATGTTTACATGGTTAGAACAACTCATTTACACAAAGATGACCTCTTGAAACCACCATAACAGGCTTATGTACATGATGCGAAAAATAATGTGGAAAGACAACATTTTTTCTAACTTTCAAAAGGGAATAAAGCACTTAATAGAACACATGGAATGAGTTTCAAAGTTTGCGACGACAATGAACAAGACCAAGGAACCCTTTGGAGGGTGGTGTAGCAACGACAACACTTCCCTTTGTTCATGTGAACCCTTTTATGATTTGAGGGAGAGAACGTGATCCCGAGCTACATGACCATCTTGATGGCACCTTCTACATATGAAGGGGATCCCTTCATAATCTAGGGTCTATCCATCGGTTATGCCAAGGCAACTCATTTCCATTTCTACATAGAGACCTTCATTGATCCAGATTTATGTCGGAACACAATAATATACAGAAACAAACATAAACACTGAGATGCAACGGAAATAGTACTTCATTTCATTAATATCAAATAACAGGACTATGCTTATAGACATAATGGAAATAAACTATCTAGGGCGCTAGTAGCATATCTCTGAGAAGAGATGTGGAGGCTACAAGCCTCTGAACTGTGTTACAATGACGCTGGAGGGCCTATTTATTATTGAGAAACAATGGAAAACCCTGTACATCCAAAAACCTAACGTTAGGAGATGAAGCACCAAAACTATGTACCTCATTTGGGTAAATTGGTGTTTCAACTTCCCGGGAACGTAATTTGGCATACGATATCCATTTGACGTGCACAATACCTCGTTATAAAGATATATTCGAGGAAAAAAACTTTTTTTGTGAGAAACATCAATCCTTAAACCTATGTTACTTCCAGTTTTCCCAAAAAATGTCGTTTGGGGCCTCAAAACGGCTCCGGAAGTTCAGAACCCGAAAAAAACTGCTAAAAATAGTAAGTTGTGTTGAAACTGAAAAACTGAAAGAACTGATTGTGGGGGTTCAAATGGAATATGTGGATGGCTACCAATATCCACCTGGATCATTAAGGCCCCTAAATGGCTCCAGAAGTTCAGGACCCGAAAACCTGCTAAAAATTGTAAGTTGTGTTGAAAGTGAACAACTGAAAGAACTGATGGTGTGGGTCAAAATGGAATAGGTAGTTGGCCACCAATATCCACCTGGATCATTCCTCCCTCCTCATGAAGCAATGGTCTCCATTGCATTAAGTTCCTCCATGAGAGGAAAATTCGGTTGAACTTGGTATTGGATTTTTCAAGAATGTCATGGACCCGTTGGAAGATATGCAGGCAAACGTGTTTGATTCATTCAATAAATCTGGTTGCCTCAGATAGTACATGTGTGTATTATGTCTTTGTAGTCGCATGAGGTATGATAATATTAGGCAGCAGTGCGTTGGGGGTTAGATTAACGAAGTGCTTGTCTTGACAGTGTAGAGGAACCTCTGTGGGTGAGGAGAAAGTGTCCTTGTATTCCTCCACAAGTTTTTCCATCTACTGCAGCCGTGCAGGGGAGCTCTGTTTCGAGTCTATGGCCACAATATTCTTCTTTCCCTGTAAGTGAGTTGTAAGGAAAATAAATTTCCTAATTTGGGAAACAATCTTACTGCGTTGTTTTTCAATTGTTAAGGAGATCATAGGAGGTTATACTACCTCCGGTATCTTGTATAATTTATTTCCCAAAGTAATAACAACAAAACAAGGCCTAGACTCATACACAACATATCTCCTCCACAAGTATGTTTGGCCCAAAAATACATCAACTACATCAAGAGGAGCAACATCACACAATACCTCATCCGTGAATGGCTTGATACTGGACGGAAGGTGGCACTGCTAGTGGATGCGGGGATCTCTCCCTGGGTGAAGCCACCCGATGGTATATAGTTGCGGGTGTGCTATAGTCGGTAGGCTGATCTGCGTCACGACCTCTACTGAAATGAGGTTCTTTTGGCTTCCGCTATCGATAAGAAATTGCAGTAGAGAACCCTTCACCCACATCTGCGAATGGAAGAGGTGCTCCCCCTCCTCTGGATCCTTGGGATCCTCCCTCAGTAGCTTGGTGATGGAAACAATGGCATTGGGGTCAGCATCAATGATCTGCTTCCCTTTGTCATCTCCCTTGTCTGGTTCTAGCTTAGGATCATAACATGCATCTGAATCGGGTGCCTTCAATTTGGCCACCAATGATTGTTTGGCCCGACACTTGTTTGTGCTATGAGTGCGGCTGTTATGAAATTCACACCACTTCCCTGTGTCCTGATTTGGATTTTTGATGTTGTTTTGAGTCACCCCGCTTTGGCCTTACCCCTTGTTCTGCGGTCCGGGGGCGCCTTTCCCTAGCTTCAAATTCGTGGATTCAAAGTATCTCTTCTTCTGCTTAAATTTATGCTCAATCTTGGCGGCATAGTAATATGTCGTGCCAAGTGAGGTGATGTCGATGAGCTCCATTTCCTCTTGAATGTATGTATGAAGAGAGTTGTGGTACTTGAGCACCAAATGTCTCTCTGAATATTTAATACCCAACTTTATGCGCAGAGTATGGAACAAATTCCTCAATTTGTGCACATCTTGTTCCCTTTGTTGCCACAGCGTGGTCCATTGAATGTACTTGTCCTCATAGCTCCCCACGTGGTAATATTGTTCCTTGATGTAGTCTCAAAATGAATTCCAAGTGGGTGCAGCCGAGAATAGAGAGGGTTCCCTCCCATCCTTTTCCTCACAGTAGGTTTCTCACCAGTGCTTGACATGGGGGACGGCTTTGAGAAGTGCAAAAATAATCTTTTCTCAGTCGGAGAAATCATTGACCAAGAAATACCCTTCTAGCAAATTCAACCATTTATCTACGACGTTTGCATCTATTTGACCTTCAAATACAATAATGTCAAAGTTTACATGTACTTTGAAGGGAGTAGTACCTTCAGAGTGGCTGTTGGATTCATATGCGTTATAGGTGGGCATCCGTTGAAGGATCTGAACAAATTTATCCATAATCGTGTTCCTTTGTTTCTCAAGGGCCTCCTTGAGCAATATTTTGATAAGATCTCCTACTCCCTCGTCTTTCTTTTCTTCCGCCATGGGAGGTTGTCGAGGTTTGCGAGGCTGATCTTGCAAGGATTTAACCAGATCGAGCCCTAACTCCTTATACGCTGGCCTCGTTGGGGACATGCAAAGAAAAACAGAGAAAGAGCAGACCAATCTAGTAGCACTGATCCAGATTTATGTAGGAACATAATAATATACAGAAATAGACATAAAAACACAGATGCAGTGGAAATAATACTTCATTTCATTAATATCAAATAACAGAAATATGCTTACAGAGATAATGGAAATGAACTAGCTAGGGCGCTGGTAGCGTATCTCAGAGAAGAGATGTGGTGGATACAGCCCTCTGAACTGTGTTACAATGAGGCTGGAGGGCCTATTTATTATTTAGAAACAATGGAAAACCCTAAACATCCAAAAACCTAATGCTAGGAGATGAAGCGCCAAAACTATGGGCCTTATTTGGGTAAATTGGTGTTTCAACTTCCCAAAGACGTAACTTTGGAATACTATCTCCGTTTGACATGCACCATACCTCATTAGAAATATCTATCCAAGGAAAACAACTTTTGATGTGAGAAACATTTCCATTGACCCATGTTGCTCCCAGTTTCCCCAAAAAAAGTCATTTAGGGCCTCAAAATAGCTCTGGAAGTTCAAAACCCAAAAAACTGCTAAAAATTGTAAGTTGTGCCGAAACTAAAAAACTGAAAGAACTGATGGTGGGGGTTAAAATGGAATAGGTGGGTGGCTACCAATATCCACCTGGATCATTAGGGCCCAAAAACGGCTCTAGAAGTTCAAGATCCGAAAACTTAGCTAAAAATAGTAAGTTGTGTCGAAAGTGAAAATTTGAAAGAACTGATGGTGTGGGTCCAAATGGAATAGGTGGGTGGCCACCAATATCCACCTGGATCATTCGTTGAGTCCAACTTTACGAAGATTTGGGTTAGAGACATGAAACTCATGGATAAAAGAACATATTTGTGTCCAATAATTCTCCGAGTTTGTTTCCAATAGCCCAAAAGGCATCCATCGATATTGTAAGGGGACTCCTGGTAGCTAGACCCATATATGAGAAAAAATGACCCTTTCCTGTCTGGGATCAGAAAGAGGCGCCCGTAATTTCATTAGAATTAGCGTAGAGTCTATGTTCTAATTTTCTCGAGAAAAAGAGAATCGTCCTCTATCGAGTTGAACCAAAACATAAGCTACCCTCGAGCAAGAGAACCAAATGAGGTTTGTGTACCCAAATGGTTACTCTATTCTCTATTGGCCCAATCTCAAAGAAAATTGATGGAGAATCTTGTCACCCTCACTCAATCCATCACTACCAAATCTGTCATACAAAAAACGTATAGTAATGAAACATGTTACCTAAGGGAAAGTTTAGGGTATTTGCTCTTAATATTCGTACAACGACCCTTTGAAATTATGCTCGTTAGAGTTTGCAAAGGCTCCCTGGACATCCCTTGAATTACCTTGGTTACAATTTATGCCCTATTGGCCTTCTACAACACTGCATGGAGGAACATGATGCGTTCTCCAAAACTAGGGTTTGCTCCTAAAAAACCAATAGAAATGCTCCTAAAACAAATGTCCTCCAAACCATAGACATTTTCACTATAAGAAAAGGGAACATGGCCTCTCAATGCACACAGAAAAAAACTCCACTTTGAATTTGTTCAATCCACAATGGTTAAATAACCCAAAACTCCTCTTATTTATTGATTGGATCGACTTCTAAGGCCAGATGAAAGACCTCCTCTAGGAGTGGCCATGAGACTGGCTCTCACTCCTTGTGGAAGCAAGGTGTTGTATCTGTTTCCTTAGGCTCGAGACAAGTTGCTAACCCTGGTAAACTCCTTGAGCCTATGAATAAGGAAAGGGCTAAATGCCCTAACCTGACTTTGAACCTAGGGAAATTGGCAGAAACTGAGAAAAACCAACATCCATCCCCACAACTTGGCTACCTTCTAACTCCAAAAAAATGACATCTAGACCTCTTTTTTGTTTTGGCACTCATTTGAGTTGGAGAGTCTACCCAAATCTGACAAAATTCGAAAGGGTTGAAGGAGTAGTCTACAATGTCATCCATCAAAGCTCCATAATTAGACTGTGCTAAACACTGACAAAATTTCCTTGAAAAAACATGCCCCCAAATCGGGCCTTGACCTCACATTGTCTGAAGCAAGAGAAGAAACACCCCTAATCAAATGTTGCAAGAATTATTCGTGTATGACCCATCCTCCATCAGTTCCATCCTCACCCCTCCATCTCTATTTTTATATCATACAAACTATAATGGGAATTTTATTGCAATAGATACAAAATATTTATAAATAATATTTGATTATTTTATTTTAAAAATTATTTATTTGAATTTATAAAATTTTATTGTTATTGTTTTTAATTGATATAAATTTAATTTAATATTATTTAATATTTAAATTAAAATATTATATAAAACAAAAATACATTTAAAATAATTTGATATCATAAGACATTAATATTACAAATATCTAAAATCAAAAATAAAATTTAAATTTAAATATTTTAATTCATTAAAAACATAAAAAAGAATGTTTTTGTTAAGAATGGTTCCAAATACCATGATAGGGCAACAGTGAGACTAAATAGATCGATGGACATCAATGAAATGAAAACAATTAGCACACCATGATTAATGGCTCAAATTGATATGAAAATTATTAATTAAATAATTGTTTATAATTAATATCTAATCAAATCCATATTATTGTAACTCAATAAATTATTTGCTCATTATACTAGTTCTTTGAGATGGATAAGTCATTAGACTCTCTCCATCATCCAAATAATAAACATGGAATTTGACATTTAATTCTTCAATTTAGGACCCGCTAGAATGGCCATGACATCTCGCACAAATCTCTAAATCAAGCCTACGTCATAAAAAAAAACTTACAAACATCCTTTTATAGACTTAAATTTAACCGCTGAAAGCCTAGGATATTTTGGCCTTGCCCAATCACATTCACTCGAGTAGTTCAACTATAGTTCTAATAGGTCTTGTAATTAGTGCAACTTTGAGTTCAACGAAGTGTAGTAGCTCTTTAGTCCCGTTGCAATAAAGATAAATTAGCTTTATTGAAACTCAACCCCTTTCTTAAATAGATAAATAATATAATAAATTCTAATCTCAATAATAGTAGATGGGCCCGGCCCGACTTCAAGCTAAGCTTACACTAGTGAAGCATATGGAGTTACTTCATTACTATTAATGTTGAATAATTTAAAGAAAACAACGAAAATGCCTATGCATGTGATTCCTAAGTCACGAAAACTCAATGAACCTGTCACGGTTTCACTTATTTCAAGCTGTCCAAACACACTTTTGAGTTACCCATCCCAAGCAGCAAATTAACTTGACAAACGGTATAATGTATCGCTTCGCTTGCCATGTCTAAATCCAACTACTTGTTAAGTGTCAAATTGTCCATTCGAGTGTTTTAGTTTAGTTTTATTTAATTGAGTTTTTGGTCAATTTTGTTGTAGTTATTTATTGCCGATGTTTTCAATTTTATATTATTTAAGTGATTTGTAACACTTAGAAGAGCAGTCATTTGTTCTAAACCTAGAGCAAAAATTTGAAGAAATTGGAAGACGCCTCTTTCTATGAAACATCACAACAAAGCCAATGAAAGCTCCAACTAAACGAATTGAAGAAAGGATAACGCAACTTAGGCAATGAAAAATGAGCGTTATTAACGCAGGTGAGAAGATTTAAAAGCAGTGTTATTAAAGCAGCCCAAATATTGAAAAAGAGCGTTATTAACGCAGCTCAGAAGATTTAGGAAAAGCGTTAGTTTCAGTAAGTTACGGCTATTTCAAACGGAGGCGGCCCTTCAACAATAGCAGCGGTGTTATCGCAATACTAGCCATCACCAAAATTCATAATCGTAAGTTTTTTTAGAAAAGGGGCTTATATTTTTATTTTAAAAAAAAAGTTATTTAGTTTGAACATTGTTATGTTCTTAAGCTTTTTCATTGAAGGAAAGAGCCATTTAAAAAAGAGGAAATGTGCACAATGGAAGTTGTCTACCGAGTCTGTGAAATAGTAGTCTGGACGACAAAAACTTGTCGGAATCTAGTTAACTAAAACTCGAAAAATCATGTGTTTGGAGTGTTTAGAATCCATTTTTGACGCTGGAAATGGATTCAGCAGTATCAAAAACTTTTAGGACACTCAAAATATTAAAGTTTAACAACTATAAACAAGATTCTGGGCAAATCTTTGCCAAATTTTCTGAAAAACATTGCCAGATTCTGAGTAAAAACGCGACCTTTTTAGACTACACATGCACAATGAGAAAAGATTAAAGATTTGAAGTTTTATTACATAAAAATGCACATGTGATTTTTGAATCGTACATCCTTTGTATTAATTTGAAAAGGGAATTACATAAGGCCATGTAATATTTCAATGCATTATTTTTTTGAGATGGGATTCGCATGAGATTTGTGACGTGATATTTTCAAAATTTTATTTAAAAAAAATTACATTTGAATTTTGGAAGAGGGTTTATTAAGGGTAATTGTTTACATGAGTCGCATTGAAAGAATTTTTGTAATAAAAACCATGGAAGGTGAATTTATAAAAAGATTTGAAAAAGCATTGCAGTTGTAGAGAAATTGCAAGTTTATTTGTTTGTGAAAGAGCAGCGAAAAAGCCATCACAAAAGATGTATGCAAATTGGTTTTTTTGTTGAGTGGCACTTAACAAATGAGAAAAGCTAAGAGGCTAGAGAAAAAACAAAAGATGTTTGAGATCTTTTTAGATCTATATGTGAAGAGGCAAAATGACGTCTTTGCATTAAAATGCATAAAAAAATCAGTGAATGAAAGCATTCTTCCCTTGATTTCAGATGCCAACACAATCAAAGAGGCATGGGTTACCCTTGAGAAGTGTTTTGGTGCAACGGGGGGCATTGAAGTTGAAGATGAAGGTGGATCTATAGCATTAGATCTACAACGATATAAAAAGACTCAGCCACAAGTAGATGATGAGTGTGAAGAAATTGCAAAAGCAACAAAATAGTCCGAAAATTCTCGCGAACCCCATTGTGCGTAGCCACAAGTGGACGAAGATTTGATGATTCCAACCACAGAACTTGCTGACAAAAATTTGGTGAATCCAACAACACAGCTCGCTGATGACGACTTGTTGATTCCAGCAACAAATCTTGCTAGCAAAAATTTGGTGAATCCAGCAACACAGCTTGTTGATAACAATTTGATGAATCCAACAACAATTCTTGTTGATGACGACTTGGTAATACAAGCAACAGAGCTCGCTGATGAAGGCTTGGTGACTCTAGCAACAGAGCTTGCTAATGAAGGCTTGGTGACTCTAGCAACAAAGCTTGTTGATGATGATTTGGTGATTCCAGCGACAGAGCTTGTTGATGATGATATGATGAATCCAACAATAGATCTTGCTGATGAATATTTCGTGAATCCAACAACACAACTTGCTGATGAAAGTGAAATTGCTATCGAATAAGTCCATGCTATGGTAAATCCAACAATTAATATAGTTGATACAAAATTTGATCAAGATTTGTTGGCTAATGATGACTTGTTGCATATCATGCAACAAAACCATGATATTGATGCTCTTTGGTGAGATAATCCCATTTTAGTGAGTGGAAGGCAACCTGTATGCAGAAACAAAGATTAGTGATGAAAAGATAGAGACAAAATCAGAGATAAAGACAAATGCAAAGAAAGAAGTCTGCAAAGGGAAAGCAGAAACAAAGAAAGAGGGAAATGCAAAAAAGGAAGCTCACAAAGAGGAAACAGAAACAGAGATAGAGGTAGCAAAGGAAGCGCAACAAGAAAAAAATCTCATTGCAAAACAGAAGGGCCAGAACAAAGAAGAGAGAAAAACAGAGACAGAGACAGAAACAGAGATAGAGGCAGATGCAAAGAAGGAAGCCCACAAAGAGAAAAAAGAGACAAAGAAAGAAATCTGCAAAGGGAAAGCAGAAACAGAGAAGGAAGTGCAACACGAGACAGTTTCCATTGCAAAGGAGGAGGAACAAAACCAATGTGGCTTTTTTAAACTTACCATTGATTTCCAATGTGCGGATAAACAAACTGATTATGAAGAGGTTTTAAAGTTCCTTGAAACATGGCTTGCAACACCATGTATTGATGAGGTCTACACAGGAGTTTTAGATATGAATGTTGAAGACCACATTCATGATGAAAATGTCAATGAAATTTTCAGATATTGGAGTTTTGAAGAAATAAGCTATTATTCTCATTTTATGTTACAGCAGATTGATGATGAAAAATATACTACAAAAGATAATATGTGGCAATAGCCCACATACAAGTCATATTTTGAAGAAGTCCAGGACATGCTTGGACAACCTGGAACAATAAAAGACCTACACCAACAAATGAAGGAACAAAGGTTTGAAGAATACAACAAAAAGAAAATGATGCAACAATTTAGAGGCTATAGAATCTCGAAGAAGAGAAAAAGAAAACTAAATCTAGTTAAAGTCAAATTTTTTAATTGTAAGTCTCGCTAAGACTTAGACCAGTAGATATTTTAATTAAATGTTCGTGGTTGTAATTAAGGGAGAGTGTTGGATAATCTAATTCCAACCAACTACTAGGTGTCGAAACCATCCATCCAAGTGTCGAGTTCAATTTTGCTTAGTTGAGTTTTAGTTCAATTTCACTACATTCATTTATTGTTGATATTTCCAATGTTATATTATTTAAGTAATTCGTAATATTGAGAAAAGCAATTCTCTACTCCACTTCTTTTCAGTTTTCAATTCTTATCAGAAGACAACTCTTTGTCAATAAAATCCAAGTGAAAAGTAGTTTCTCACTGTATTGAAATTCAAATTATTACTGTGAATCTTCAACTCTTATGTTATAGCAAAGTGAAGGGATTAAGAACAATTAGTAAAATGAAAAGAACAAGAATACATCTTTGTGCTAATTCCATTGTCTTTCCTAAACAAAGTTTCTTATATTACAATACGTTGAGTAGGAAGGTTGCTCCTCTGTGAATAAACAATGAAAATAGTATAAATAAACACTGAAAATAATTTTCTTGTGACAAAGCGCATGAAATGCAAGCAATGTGGATAAAGAATAGGAAAAGAACGTAAATGGACCCACGAAAATTATTTATTTTCGTTCAAGCTAGGCAACTATTTACTGCAAAGAGAATCTACATCTCTCGATTTTTCATTTTAGTTTGATACTTATTACATTGATTATCTAACTTTGTATTTTTTTTTCTAAAGATATCTAGTTTCATTTTGGTAGTTTAATAGTTTTTATTTTTGTAAATCCACTTTTTAGCTATCAAACTTAAAGATTTTGGGTGTCTTGGAGATTTTTGATGGTGTTGAATCTATTTCTACCATCAAAAACATGATTCAAACATTACTACTACAAGATTTCTTAAATTATTTTGACCAAATTTTCGTCACTTTTAGTTGTCACAACAATTTCTCGGTTTGAATAGACAACTCCCATTCCATTCTTAATGTACACTTTGCATGATATAATTGATTTTCTTTATCTTTATGAAATTAAAAAAAAAAAAATAGATAAATACTTTTTAAAATTAATCTATAAATATTTTATAAATTTAAATTTAACTAATAATAATAAATTTCGATAAATTTCAAAATGTTAATTTTTATTTTTCTAAAAATTATATAAAAATATAATAATATTAAGAATATTGTTCTTTAATAATAAAAAAATATTATAAAAAATTAACATATTAAAAATAAAATAAAATATTAATTTAATAATAAATAAAATATAATATTACATCAATATTATAAATTATATTACAGTAAAAATTAAAATAGTATTATATAAAAAAAATATTTATAAAATTAAATATAAATAATTAATATATAAATATAAATGATACTCATTTTGCCAATTCACTATAAAATTGATTTTCTTTATAGATAAATACTTTTTAAAATTAATTTATAAATATTTTATAAATTTAAATTTAAATAATAATAATAAATTTCAAAATTTCAAAATGTTAATTTTTATTTTTCTAAAAATTATATAAAAATATAATAATATTAAGAATATTGTCCTTCAATAATAAAAAATATTATAAAAAATTAACATAAAAATTATTTTAATGATAAATAAAATATAATATTACATCAATATCAATATGATATATTATATTAGAGTAAAAATTAAAATAGTATTATATATAAAAAATATTTATAAAATTAAATATAAATAATTAATATATAAATATAAATATAAATAATTATTCATTTTGCTAATTCACTATAAATTCAAAGATAATTCAAGAGTGATAAAATAACTAAGAACAATACATAAAAATAATAAAACCACACAATTTTCTACAATTAGATCGGTAAGTGAGCAATTAGAGCTTACTTGTAGATTTCTGTGAGTCACAATTCTCTCTATCGTTGTTATCCATATATTAACTAATAAAGAATTACTTCAAAGAAATGTGGTCGTTGATTATCATTGACTCTGTAAATGTAGATTTCTGTGAGTCACAAGTTTCTCTATCGTTGTTATCAATAAATTTAATCTCCCTTGGCTTTTGGTAAATTCAGAAATAAGATTGATATTTAATTATAAATGCAGAATTAAGATTGATATTTAATTATTTTTTTTCTAAATTGGTCTAATTTCTATTAATATAGAAAATTACATCTTTGCGAGCTCGCAGCCTTGGCATATTTATCAGAAAAGTCTAGAGTTGGACATTTATCATAAAAGTCTAGAGTTGGACTGCCCACATGGGGAAACCAGTCCCAAAACTGTAAAAAGATGCAGCCCACGCCGGGGAAAACCGCCTATTAAACCTGAGATTTTAAAAGTTCAAAATTGCAGCATAATTAACATAAAAACAAAATGGCATGTTTATCAGAAAAGTCTAGAGTTGGACTGCCCACATGGGGAAACCAGTCCCAAAACTGTAAAAAGATGCGGCCCACGCAGGGGAAAACCAAATATTAAACCTGAGATTTTAAAAGTTTGAAATTGCAGCATAATTAACATAAAAACAAAAACTTCAGCAATAGACACATTTGAATGAGCGCCGAGAGCGAGAAACCTGGAGAAATCTATCCTGCTAGGTGTCATTGGGAGCAGGAAGAGGCTCTTCAACAATCCGGCATCTGTAATCATCCATATCTGCATCAGCTTCCGTGGGTGCGAAACAGCCATGCTCATCACCGCTTCCGCAGCTTCCACTGCTGCTTGTTGCTTTGCGTTTCACTGTTGCCTTTTGAGGTGTTCCTGGGACAGGGCTCTTACTACCCTGTTAGCTGGCCAACTTCAAATCCTGGGCAAGACCTTTATTCTTCATATCGCTTTGAACGAAATTATCAGAAAGAGGAGGTTCTTCGCGGAACTCCACAGAGATGGTTGCTACAATGCAAGGACGGTCGAGGGTGCAACGAAAATGGAATTGAGCTGACTGGGTGGCAGGCGAAGAGGAGGCGAAAGTGACAGGAGAATGAAGAGCTGTCTCAACGGGCCTCGAACTCTCAGGGCGAGTCCAACCTCTTCCACTACGGGTTTCAGGATATCTACCAGTGAATTTAGAAGATGAAGGGGAGGACGAATCCGAGAGGGACGAGGGAGGGGGGCGCATAATTTTGCCTCTGCTACTGCCCCTCCTACATCTCATTCTCTATCTTAAACGGGACATGGCTATCTTGGCAGCAGAAGGCCGACTCGAAGGAGCAGAAGCAACAAAATGGTGTACAGTGGGAGTCGAATAATCAACAGTAAAAGACTGAGGACCGGGAATTGCATTCCTTACCGAGCTAATGGAAGGAAAGCAGGCGCGCGACTCAGTCTTTCGGCTGCAGCATACACTCTGTGAGAAGTGGGCGCCTTCAACTGTTTCAATGCAACAGAGAATTTGACACCGCCGCCCTGTCTTTGTGCGAGAGCTTGGCTCCGTAGCAACAGGGGAGCAGATGCAATGCTAAGGCTTCACAACATCAACAAATCTTCCGAAGAATTCCATTTTGTGGAGCAAGACGATGGAGTCTCGACCAGCGAGCTTCATTAAAGAGCAGTTATGGTTGGCGTGGGCATAGTTGTTTAAAAACTTAATGCGAGCGTGGGTGGCCATGTGGAGAAGTCACATGCCAACCCAGCTCATCATCAACGTACTCTCGCTAATGAACACCCTCTGAACACCCTCGCTAATGAACACCCCCATTGGATATTTAATTATTAATTACAATTACAATTATAATTATTAATTTTATGTTTTTTTATTTTATTATGACCAAGTTAAAATATTAAATATTACAACATCTCTACCATACTAGTTTATAATTATTATTATTATTATTTTTATTTTTCAAGTGTTAAATGATTTTGCTAGTTTGTTTGGAGGCCTTTGAAGAATGATGATCACACTCACTTCACCTTTGGAGAACAAAATTTGTTATTTCAAATTCACTTAAACCAAGGAATGTGTGCACGTCAACTATATTCAAATACATTGGACCCCTTTGAGTGCATTTACCATTACAATAAGTCCAATAGGAGTATTCTATTTGTTCTATGTTTTGAATGGTTTTTCAACATTTTTTTTGGTTTAATTTATCTAAAATTTGGCAGTGCTTTTTTGGAATCAGAAGTTTGAGTTGTAAAGTCGCCACAATCCAAGTGCCTCACCTGTTTTTCATAGTGTTGAATTCATATATGTAATCAAAAGCTCATTTTAAACAACAAAAATTAAGATTTAGTCAAAAAAAATGTCTTCAAATTCTAACCTAAAACTCCAAAATATAACATATTTTGATAATGTTAAAGATGATATATTAATATAGTACTTTTTTTTATTATATTATGTTATTCATAGAATTGAATTTGAGTAAAAAAGATAATAATCATTACTCTAAACTACTTAAAATAAATTCAATTTACTTATATATTAATTAACATTATATTTAAATAACTTTAATTATATAACTATAGGAAAATTTATTATAATTAGTTGTTAATAATGGAAACAAATATCACCAACTGTTATCCACAAATTATTAAAGGAAAATCACTTTACCTAAATGACTAGCTACTAGTTTCTTAAAAAAAATATGTTTTCACTCCGGTCTAAATACAAAAATAAGTTTTTGCCCAAACCAAAACTATTTTAAAACATATTCCAAATCCAATTATAAGATGCCATGTTTTTCTTAAATTTTAATTATATATTTTACTAATAATAATTTATGAGTACACCTTTCTTATATATTTATATATTATTATTAATAAATTGAAATTGTTAACCTCATTTTTTATAAAAATTCTAAAATATAATATAAATATATATTACATTTATAAAATCTATTATATTCCATATATTACTACTTTGATCCATTCCAAAAGCTGTAAAATTTGATATAGAAATATGGCGGTTGAGTGCGTTGAAGAACATGTTCTCCATTAGATCCGGGAAAAACAATGAAGGTGTCGAAATTGCTTCAATGGACATTAACTATCTCATATATACGTTATCCAAGATGAGCTTAACGTGGAGACAAATATGTTCGTGGGGAGAGCATATTGACTTAATTTAAAGGACAAGGAGAAACGGTCAATGAAGTATAACGGTTAATTTAGGAAACATGATTAAAAGTAGTAGAATCGCATGAAGAGTACATATAAGTGGAAACAACAAGTGAGAGACTAACCTGAATGTTGCAAATCAAAGTTAGTTACCAGATGAAAAGGAATTTTTAGAGGAAGAGGAACTTTGAGTGTTAAATGGAGCTTACTATAAGGGTAGCTAATAAGGGAACCAACTTTATGAGTATGAGAAGAATTAAAATTGTGATGGAATAGAAAGTGAGAAAGAATAATGTATATAGTTTAAGGAGCTATGATTGCAATTGTATATATTGTTGTATTGGATATATTGTTGGAAATAACATTAATGGATTCTCATTTACCTCAAAGTGGTGTTAAAGTTAATTGGTAGCATAAAAAATGCTAAACAAAATAAAAATTGTCTTGAGAAGTGTTCTTCATTTATTATTGAGGGAGGTAATAATAAGAATTTAGTATTTATAGAGCATGTCTCTTACTTGAAAACGAGCATTTCACCACTATCTTATAACAATGTTTCACAAGTTTCAATGGGCCATGTTCCATGCGATATTTTTTCAATGGATTCTAGTGACCTATTGTTAGGAAGGTTGTGGCAATGTGATCACAAAGTTTATCATTATCAAAATAATAATTTTCTAATCGATACTCGTGAAAACAAATTTATATTGTTTTAGTGAAGGAGGGAAAATGGAAAGACAACAAAAATAGTGGAGTCATCTTATGTACCACAATGGAGTTTTGGAAGGAGAAAAACAGGCATAGTGTTGCTTTGCACTTATGCTCAAAATATGTTAAGTTGGAATTGGAGAAATGTGATATAGTTGGCATAAATTAAAAAGCTACTCAGCGAGTTTTTGGTCGTTATTTCAAATGAATTTATGAGAGAATTACCACCTTCGAGGAGTATTTCCCATCAAATACACTTGAGTTTGGACAAGGTACCACATTGATTAGAGGCTAAGGGGATCAAGAGGCAAGTACCAGAGCTATAGGGACCAAGGACCAGATAAAATAGCACACACACACTCAATATATTCTATATTATGAATGAAGGAATTACACACATATTTATACAAGCAATAGTCTCAAGATAGGAATTTTATCTTGGACGTACAACCAACAAAAATAAACTTGAGTCCTTGTGTAATATCTAAAGAAAGAAAGAGGATAGAATATGTGCATTCATTCAAGACCATCAAAAATAATTATTAAATATCAATTGATTTAAAAAGTGAATATCATTGATTTTAATTTTAAAATTTGATAAATAAAGACAACCTCCAAAATAAAAAATAGATTATATAAATAATTGGTCATATCATTTCACGTAACAAACAAATTTAACACTTTGATGACTTTAAGGAATAAAATACAATATAATTTAACCCTTTTAATATAAATAAAATTAATATTATTACCATTTCAATTTCAACCTATTAACCATATATTTTAAATCTATCCATTATACATTTGGGATAAGTTGAAAGACAACTCATAATATTATGTGCTTGTACCACTTAACTAAATTCTTTACCGGAATCAGATTAATTGTATCCTTGATCCAGCCTATATCGATCGTAAGCAACTACAATTGGTGACTCACCCTACTTTAGTTTTGAAACTTAATCCGTGGGCAAACAAATCCTTACCTCTCTTTTGAAAATAATTATGCTTCAAATTTGGTGAAATTTGTTTAGACACATAATGCAACTTTCTTGATTCGACTCTGGTCCGAGATTTTGGCCGATTCTAAAACGATCGAAAATGCCCCTTCCTCTTTTGAAGAGTGACCTCTCATCTTCCATTAACGAGTACCATGCAATTAAGACTTGTTGGTTGTCAATGCCACATAATAGATCCAACAGAAACATTGAGAATGAATTGTGTTGGAATTTTACTCCCAACCACCGCCATGAATAAACAGTGGCGCAGCCCACAACTTCATCAATTTTGTAGCAGAGAAGGACAAGCCTCATTTTTGAAATTAGAGGTGTTTCCATACAACCAACAACAAACCAAGTACCGAGCCATCCTATGTGTTTATTTCTCAACCACAACATTGACTTACCATTTGCCCGCACTTCACTGTCCGCAACTTTTATAGTTTACCCATAAGCCTTTCCGGTGTTAAGTTAAATCCCCGCCGATGCGATATCGACGGGACCCACATATTCTTACCGCATCGTATTTTCCGTGTATCCCTTTTTATTTCGCTTATCACACTTACCTTTGTTTACCGCCCACATACCGCACATAGCAACATTTATCACTTACCGTTTAAGCCCGCAATGAAACTTATTTCTCCGCCGATGCGATATCGGCGGGACTCACAACCTCATCGCACTTCGCAAGATTTCCCACTTACTTTTTAAAGCCGCTCGCAGTGCACACTTCACAAGTTTTACCTTTTACCCTTCCGTCATTCCGCAAGATAAGTTATTTGCAATGTGATGCGACTAGCGCATTTCGCACATCGCAAGGTTTTGTGTTTATCTGTAAAGTTCCACAAGTTATGTTATTTTTTTTGCGATTTGATATCGCTGTCGCATATCGCAATCACAATATTTTAAGTTTTTCCGCAGAACCGCCCACAGGATATGTTATTTTGGGTGTGATGCGAATAAGTGCCACGTCACTATCGCACATCGCAGCTCGCAAAGTTTAAAGGATAGCGCCGAAAGTTAAAGTTTGAAATCGTCGAATTGCGCGGATGCGATCTGGACTCAGTACCACATTGCATATTATTTGAAGTCTGCCCTTTTATGTTTTGAACGTGTTTTTACGTGTTTTCCTGTGTAATTCAGAATATGGTCTGTGTATTGTTTTTAATGAAGATATGGGTCTTATGATAGCACAAGGACAAATGGTTGTTGAACGTTTGTTCAACAATTGAATTGCATTGATTAGATTTAGATTTTACAGGCTTCGGCCATTTTGATATAAGTAGAATGTAATTTCATTATGAGAGAAAGTGTGATGGAATAGAAAATAAATTTTTTCCTCTCCTGTGTTTTACACTGTCTATCTGTGAATGTTATTTTCGCATTATTACCTTCTTTGTGTTGTCGGGGAAATGCGTTTTTCACTGTTTATTGTATTTAGAAATTCCAACATGGTATCAGAGCAGGTCTAGGCTCTCAGTAAAAGAATAAGCTCTCTTTACTGAAGAAGCTGTAAGATTGATTTGAGATGCAGATTTCCCCAGCAGTGAGAAAGATTTTGTTTTACACAGTCAAGAATATTGTTTGTTTGACGCAGTCATGATGGCAGCATCAAGAACAAGTCTGAAAAATCCACAATTACCACAGTTCAATGGTAAAAATTATGATTATTGGGCCATTACAATGAGGGCCATGTTTGCTTCACAAGAGATATGGGAGCTGGTGGAACAAGGTTTCCAAGAACCAGTAGACGCAGCAGCGCTGACTACTTTCATAGCAATAGAAAGGGACTTGTTGAGAGATAATATGAAGAAGGACTCCAAAGCCCTCTTCTATTACTTTCAGGCAGTACACAAGAGTATTTTCCCAAGGATTGCAGCAGCAACAAAGTCTAAGGAGGAAGGGGATATTCTCAAGACAACCTATCAAGGCATGGAGAAGGTTAAGACAACAAAGCTACAAATGATGATGAAAGATTTTGAAACTCTCTGCATGAAAGGGTCTGATAACATAGTCTCATTCTTCACACATGTGATTGGGTTGGTTTCCCAGATAAGGTCTCATGGAGAGACACTTGAGGAAAGAAGAATAGTGGAGAAAATCTTGAGAATTCTACCCTCAATATGTGATACCATAGTAGTGGCAATAGAAGAGACAAAGGATCTTTCACAATTTTCATTGGATGAGCTTTGTGCATCCATGATGTCTCATGAACATAGACTGAATAGAACATCAAAATCCTCATTGGAGTATGCTTTCAGGACACAAATGTCTTTTAGTCGAGGTAGAGGTCAAGGAAGATCAAACTACCGAGGAAGAGGAAGAAGCCCACAACGAGGTGGAAGAAACAGCCCAGCAAGCACAAGTGGAAGGGGCAGCAACCTGAATCAAAGTGAAGGCTCAAGCCAGAGTCAAGAACAAGGACAAATGTCTGACAAATCCCAAATCCAATGTCATTATTGTAAAAAGTATGGGCATTATGCCAATGAATGTAGAAAGAAACAAAATGACATGAGTAATAGGCAAAATGTTAATTTTTCAAAAGAAATTCAAAACCAGAGTAATGTGCTTCTAACATGTAATGTAGCACAAGAAAAACATGAAGATGTATGGGTCTTAAAATCACGTTGTAGTAACCACATGACTGGAAACATAGCAATGTTTTCCAATCTGGATGAAAATGTGAAGTCTGAAGTGACAACAGGGACTAAAAGAAAAGTCTTTGTCATGGGAAAAGGAAGAGTATCAATACTCACAAGGAAGGGAGAAAAGAAATTTGTGCCAGATGTATATTATGTACCTGGCCTGAAATATAACCTTTTGAGCATTAGATAGCTTGTGAACAAGGGCTACAATGTATTTTTTAATAATAATGTGTGTACAATCATGGACATACCTCCAAGTAAGAGGGCCATTGTAGAAGTGCATATGAAAAAGAATATGATGTTTCCTCTCAAGCTCAGAAAAAAATTGAAGGAAGGAGGTGTGGTAGCAGCAGTCACACAAGAGGTCTTTCAAGAAGAAGTGAAAGACGAAAACTGGTATGGCATTTGAGATTTGGACATCTCAATTTTAGAGGTTTGAACCTCTTACATAGAAAAGGAATGGTAAAAGGATTACCAATCATAGAGAAACCAGACAACCTATGTGAAGGCTGCATCTTAGGAAAACAACACAGAGAAGCATTCCCAGCAGGGAAGAGTATAAGGACAAAGGCACCATTAGAGATTGTCCACTCATATTTGTGTGGAACAATGCAAATGCCATGTTTAGTTGGCAGCCATTATGTCTTGACATTTATAGATGATTATACAAGAATGACATAGGTTTATTTCTTGAAATAGAAGAGTGAAGTGTTTGAACAGTTCTACCACTTCAAAGCTTTTGTTGAGAAGCAAAGTGGGCACTACATAAAAGTTTTGAGAACTGACAGAGGTGGAGAATATATCTCCAAATATTTCCTACGTTTCTGTAGGGAAACTGGCATACACAAGCAGTTTACCACAAGGTATACACCACAAAAAAATGGTGTTGCAGAAAGAAAGAATAGGACCATCATGGACATGGTCAGAAGTATGTTGTAGGTAAAAAATTTGCCAAATGAGTATTGGGTTGAAGCTGTCAATTTTGCAGCGTATAATTTGAATAGATGCCCAACCAAAGCTATTATGAACATAATTCTGAAAGAAGCATGGAGTGGAACAAAGAAGTTTTTCACTCACATGAAAGTATTTGGATGTGTGGCATATGCACATGTCCCAAATCAACTAAGAAAGAAGTTGGATAGAAAGGGGGAGAAGTGTATCTTTGTTGGATACAGTGATGAATCTAAGGCATACAAAATCTATAATCCATCCACCAAGAAAGTTATAATCAACAGAGATGTGAATTTTATTGAAGAAGAATCTAGGGATGGAAGCTTAGGGAAAACAGTGAACGTGAAGACATGTGTGTCTCATGAAGAGCAAGAGGAATTTATTGCTGAAAATAATTCCTCCATAGTGGTTCCTCCTCCACCTACACAAGCTCAACAAATCATACCACAAGCAAGCAACAAAACAACCTTGAGAAACCAAGGAAGTGCTTCTCCAAGCACACCACAGGGATCAGAAACTCCCTCGAGTTCAAGTGGAACTCCAAGCACACCAAAATTCAAATGGGTCTGAATTATTTATTTGCTTTGTTTTGTCATGTTGATGACTGAATTCATTTTGAAGATGCAACAAAAGAAGAAAAATGGATTGAAGCAATGAATGAAGAGATTGGTGCAATAGAAAAGAATGATACATGGGAGTTAATGGACCTCCCACAAGGTAAAGAAGTCATTGGAATAAAATGGGTCTATAAGACCAAGAGAAATGTTGAAGGAAAAATATAAAGGCATAAAGAAAGACTTGTTGTCAAAGGCTACAAGCAGCAACAAGGAAGAGATTATGAATAAACCTTTGCACCAGTTGCAAGGATGGAGACAATGCATACAATGTTGTCCATTGTAGCACAACAAAAGTGGAAAGTCTATCAAATGGATGTGAAGTCAGTATTATTGAATGGAATGTTGAAAGATGAGGTATATGTTGAACAACCTCCAGGCAATGAGATTGAAGGCCAAGAGCACAAAGTGTGGAAATTGAAGAAAGCTCTTTTTGGGCTAATGAAAGCACCAAGAGCATCATACAATAGAATTGATGCTTACCTCATAGAAAATGGGTTTGAAAAATGTGATGGTGAACCCACACTCTACATTAAAGAAAATGATGGTAAGATCCTTATTGTTGTTTTATATGTAGATGATTTAATTTTCATATGCAATGAAGTTTCTCTCATTGCTGATTTTAAAGCATTCATGAAGAGTGAATTTGAAATGAATGATTTGGGTTTATTGAAATACTTCTTGGGCATAAAAGTAAAGAAACATGAAAAGAGAATTTTTATTTCCCAAGAAAAATATGTTGCAAAAGTTTTAAAGAGATTCAACATGCAGCACAATAAAGCAGCAGTAACTCAAAATGTCATGGGGTTGAAGTTAAGCAAGGAAGATTGCAGCAAGAATGTCGATCCGACATTGTACAAGAGCATAGTTGGCAGTCTAATGCATTTGACTGCAAATAGGCCTAATATTATGTATGCTATAAGTTTAATTTCGAGATTCATGGAGACAACAAAGGAGACACATTGGCAAGCAGCCAAAAGAATTCTGAGGTATGTGAATGGAACAAAGGAGTATGGTGTTCTATACTCCTCAACTGATAATTTTAAATTGATTGGTTACACTGACAGTGATTGGGCTGGAAGTGTAGATGATAAAAAGAGCACATCTGGGTATGTGTTTCATTTGTGACCGAGATCCATTTCATGGGCTTCCAAGAAGCAACCAATAGTTGCATTATCAACAACAGAAGCAGAATATGTGGCAACAATAACAGTAGCATGCCAAGCAGTATGGATGAGAAGGATGCTGAGAGATTTGTGTCATGAGCAAGACAAAGGAACTAGTGACAATTTATTGTGACAATAGCTCAACAATAGCATTATCAAAGAATTTTTTTTCCACAAGAGAACAAAACATATTGATGCAAAATATCATTTAATAAGAGAATTGGTTAACAATGGTGAGATTGTTTTGCAGCATTGCAGGACAGAGGAACAGTTTGCTGATATCCTTACAAAACCATTAGCACATAAGAGTTTTGAGTATCTCAGAAAATGTCTGGGAATGACCGATGGCGACAGTTGTGATTAAGGGGAAGTGTTGGAATTTTACTCCCAACCACCGCCATGAATACACAGTGGTGCAACCCACAACTTCATCATTTTGTAGCAGAGAAGGACAAGCCTCAATTTTCAAATCAGAGGCGTTTCCATGCAACCAACAGCAAACCAAGTACCGAGCCATCCTCTGTGTTTATTTCTCAACCAATGCATTGACTTAACGTTTGCCCGCACTTCGCCACCCACAACTTTTATAGTTTACCCATAAGCATTTCCGTTGTTAAGTATAATCCCCGCCGATGCGATATCGGCGGGACCCACATATCCTTACCGTATCGTATTTTCCGCTTATCCCTTTGTATTTCGCTTACCACACTTACCTTTGTTTACTTCTCACATACTGCACATCGCAACATTTATCACTTATCGTTTAAGCGACAAACAAAACTTATTTCTCCGCTAATGCGATATCGGCGGGACCCACAACCTCATCGCACTTCGCAAGATTTCCCACTTACCTTTTAAAGCCACCTGCAGTGCGCACTTCACAAGTTTTACCTTTTACCCTTCCACTAATCCGCAAGATAAGTTATTTGCGATGCAATGCGACAAGCACATTTTTCACATCGTAAGGTTTTGTGTTTACCCATAAAGTTCCGCAAGTTATGTTATTTGTTTTGCAATGTGATATTGCTGTCGCATATCCCAATCGGAATCTTTTAAGTTTTCCGCCGAATTGCCCGCATGCTATGTTATTTTGGGTGCGATGCGAATAAGTGCCATGTCACTATCCCACATTAGCCCGCAAATTTTAAAGGATAGCGCCGAAAGTTAAAGTTTGAAATCGCTGAATTGCGCGGATGCGATGTGGACTTAGTACCGCATTGCATATTATTTGAAGTTCGCCCTTTTGTGTTTTGAACGTGTTTTTATGTGTTTTCTTGTGTAATTCAGAATACGGTCTGCTTAACGTTTTTAATGAAGATATGGGTCTTATGACATCCCAAGGACAAATGGTTGTTGAACGTTCGTTCAACAATTCAATTGCATTGATTAGATTTAGGTTTTACAAGCTTCAGCCATTTTGATATAAGAAGAATGTAATTTCATTATGAGAGAGAGAGTGATGGAATAGAAAAGAAATTTTTTCCTCTCCTGTGTTTTACGTTGTCTGTTTGTGAATGTTATTTTCACATTATCACCTTTTCTGTGTTGTTGGGGATCGAAACACATTTTCCTTTGTTTATTGTATTAAAAAATTCCAACAAATTGATGCAGGTTTCCTAATTGTAGAAGAGTTTTGGATTGATGCACATCGACGTCAGAGATATCTCCTATATTGAAAAGGGACCAAAAACATCTAACAAACACATGAGGAGGTCTCCACATTGACCCTGTAAATCCCCAAGTAACTTAACATCATCCTTAATTTGCAAAACACTAGGTTCTCAAACAAAAACTATTTCTACCCTTTCACAGAGATATTGTATACACATAGGAGTTTCCAAACACGTTCCATTAATAAATATGTTAGATACGCTTTTGGGTATATGATATTGATTATATTGATATCAATTGACATTTTCCTGAAAATAACTTTATTCTAGCAACAACACTATGAGGAGTCCCATGTCTCACTCAGTAGATTTTCTTCAAGAAAATATAATCCCAACCTTAATTTGTTTTAAATCAGTGCAGGATGGTTCACCCAGCAACTTGCTTGCTAACATGCAGCCTATTCTTGTTCACAACTCTATTGCACCTTAAATTGGTACTAGAAAATTTGTACCAATGGCTTATTCAGTAGATCATCTTCAAGCAAATGTGATCCGAACCTTAAATTTTTTTAAATCACTGGAGGATGGTACACCCAACAACTTGCTTGCCAATATGCAGCTACTAGTTCACAACTCTATTTTAAGGTATTAGCAAATTCGTATCCATGGCTTACTCAATAGAAAATTGGTACTAGCAAATTCGTAGCCATGGCTTACTTAGTAACTCGTATTCAAGCAAATGTGATCGCAACCTTAAGTTTTTGTAAATTAATGCAAGATGGTTCACCCAGCAACTTGCTTACTAATATGCAGCCACTATTCTTTTATACAAGTCTATTGCACCTTAAATTGGTACTAACAAATTTGTCACCCACTTCGTGCATATATATTGGGAATTCCAAGCGAGAGTGAGTAGATCTACCATATTTAAGATATATAGTGCAAAATATCTGCATTCTGGTTGAGAGGTATGTGAAGCAGAGTTATATATATATATATATATATATATATATATATATATATATATATATATATAACAAATTAACTACAAATAAAATAATTTAATGTCATTTAAAGTAATAAAACTAAAGTAGATATAATTGATAACAAATAATGAAATGGGAAGATGTCATTGAAAATGGTTTCATAATGAAATTAAAACGACTAAACAAATCAACTGATCGAATACAATTACAATTATGAATACTTCCATTTGGCCCAAACTCCAACCAATATAGCATTGAGCATGAATGCAGAAGAGTACATATATGTGCCTCCTCCTCCTCGCCACCAAGTTGTTCCCCCATACTCTGGAGGATACTGACCAAGAAGATAGCTACCAATTCCCCACTTCAACCAAACAAGAGCTTACACAACACTCTATATCCATCTCCCAAAAAAATTTATACCCAAAACACCTGTTATTGCGCTCCAAGATACGATGCATACTATTTCCAAATATCACTCCACACAGAAGAAGAGTCTTTCTTTGGTAGAGGGAGAATCCTTTTTTTAAATAATATAAATTCAAATAAAAGTAGTCCATGCCCAAAGCAATAGCTACAACTGATTCTATCACAACAACTCTTGGTTTAGAGGGTGGCATGGAATTAGTATGATACCATTTGTTAGTGCCTCCTTCTAATGCAATAAGTAGTGCCCAACTAACAGAGCAAATCAAGTTGACACAGCCCACTATGAATGATAAGGTTCTGAGGCTTAAAAAATTAGCTCTGAAAAACAACACCTGGCAAAAGTTGGTGCTATTGGCATTAGATATGACCTCAACCAGGCTCATAAACACATGGGCAGCAAACTCGCTTCCTTTGTTGTCTACAATGTAATCTTTGACTGCGCTTCGACTTACTAGAGCGCTAGAGAAGCCATCCACTATTGGAATTTTTGAGAATTCTAGAACAATCACAGAGAGAATAATACTCTCCTTCTTAACACAGAGAAATTAAAAATTTTGCTTCACTTGGAGACAGAGCTTCTCACACTAGAAAAAATTCTATTTCATTAATAAAACAAACTGTTACAAAATCTTCTTCTTCATCTCACAGAGGGATTACAAAAAAAAACAAGACTGCTACAAAACGCAGTGCATAACAAAACTTCACTGTCACTCTCACAAAAACACTCTGCTTTTTCAAAATAATACTCTGTCTCTGTTTGATACACTACTGTGTATTACAATACTATTACGCTAAGCCTTTTTGGGCTTTTTCTTTTTTATATGCCTCAACACTTAACATAAAATAAAAACTATATTAAAAATAAAACTAAACTTAAAACCTGTCGGGGCCCACTACAATAGCGCATATGTTGTATTACATATGTTAAAACATAAAAATACCAAAGGTTTTAAGAAACCTTTATCGCACTATATAAAGACATTTAAAACAAACCATAATAAAACTTATCAAACAAACTTTTCCTCTGCCCGGACTTCAAAGAGTTATCAACCAAATTTCATTCACAAATTCGCGTTACGAATTGGGCTTGTGACGTCAGTTCTTTGTGTGCGTGATGATTTATTAAATCCTCCCTATAGAATGACATCAGGTCCGGAAATTTTTTTTGGGTACGGGCCCAAAGTGTAACCCAAAACTTCATTAAATCTGCCTCATAATAAGTTTGGGTTTGGAACTTAACAATGCAAACGGCCAAATGAAAAACGCGATCGAATCGTAATCCTCCGCGTGTCTGTGGACTGGCTACCAACGTGGTCTATGGGACCACTGCTCCCCAAACAAAATTTAAACTCCCGTGTACAGAAAAAAAGCAAATACTCTGTTTTGTGTATACACTCTTTTCTTTCAAAATACACAGGACAGTTTTCAAATATGCAAGATCGGCGCCAAAAACGAAAGAAAGCTTTGACTGTTCACTATTTTAGCAAGCGGATCTGTGTCATAGTTCCTCCAGACAGAAGTAGAAGGTGGCCAGAGTACAACAGTTGAAAGTAACATTTCAACACTCCCCCTTAATTTCAACTGCTGGGTTATCAGTCATACCCTGACATTTCCTTAAAAACTCAAAACTCTTATGCCCCATTGGCTTGGTCAGAATGTCTGCAAACTGCTCCTGAGTTCTGCAGTGTTCTAAAACAATTTCTCCATTGTTCACTAGCTCTCTGATGTAGTGAAACTTTGTGTCAATGTGTTTCGTTCTCTTGTGAAACACATAATTCTTGGATAATGCAATAGCTGAGCTATTGTCAGAATAAATCACTGTACCTTTTGCTTGCTCTTGGCATAAACTTCTCAACCTTCTCCTCATCCAAACTGCTTGACATGCTTCTGCTGTAGCTGCCACATATTCTGCCTCTGCTGTAGATAATGCTACAATAGGCTGTTTTTTAGAAGCCCATGAAATGGCTCCTGAACCCATGTGAAAAACATAACCAGAAGTGCTTTTCCAATCATCTACACTTCCAGCCCAATCACTGTCAGTGTATCCAATTAAATCTGAACATTCTGAAGTAGTATATAAAATGCCATACCTTTTTGTTCCCTTAACATACCTCAGAATTCTCTTTGCTACCTGCCAATGTGCTTCTTTTGGCCTCTCCATGAATCTAGAAATCAAACTAACAACATGCATTATATCAGGCCTAGTTGCAGTCAAATACATGAGGCTGCCAACTATGCTCTTGTACAAACTAGGATAAAAATCCTTGCTGCTGTCCTCTCTGCTGAGTTTTAATCCCATCACTGTGGGTGTTATTGCTGCTTTGCTCTCCTGCATATTAAATCTTTCCAACACTTCATTAACATATTTTTCCTATGAGATAAAAATCCCATTTTCATTTTTCTCTACTTCTATTCCTAAGAAGTACTTCAGCAAACCCATATCAGTCATTTCAAATTCTTCTTTCATGACTGTTTTAAAATTTTCAATAAGGTAATCATCATTACCTGTAAAAATTACGTCATCAACATATAACACTACAATCAACATCTTACCATCCTTTTCTTTGATGTATAGGGTGGGTTCTCCCTCACATTTTTCAAATCCATTTTCCAGTAGATAGGAATCTATCCTACTGTACGATGCTCTTGTTGGGAAAAATACTGAGAGGGGGGGGTGAATCAGTATTTACTGCATAATCAAATCTTTTAATTTTTCATTCCTTAAAACTCATACGCTACTTTCCTTCAGTAAACTAGCGTATATACGCGGATCCCCTTTATGAAACTAGCGTATACTCAGAGATCTAGATCAGTCATTAAATCTTTACTTGTATTATTCCATCATTCATTTATCAGATGCTCAATAAACAGTAAACAGGTGCAGTAAGAATAGAATGAACCATCACACAAAGCATCACACATGAACACCAGGATTTTTAGGTGGAAACCCAAATCGGGAGAAAACCACCGCTGCAGTTGCTCAGCCTTCAATATTTTATTATAGAGAAAACATCTTACAACATATGTGCTGGCGCAGACTTGACCAGCACGCAGGCACCCACCTGCGCTCGTTTACCAGCCTCTCCTTGAAGGGAGCTCCAACCCCCTGACTCGTTTACCAGCCTCTCCTGGAAGGGAGCTACGACCCCCCGATCTCGTTTACCAGCCTCACCTGGAAGGGAGCTACAACCCCCTGACTGAAGGCTACAACCCTCAGCACCACCTTGGACCACGTTTCATCAATTTTCACACTGGATCCAACAACTTCAATAGAACAACACTTGCAGGCCACATTTCATCATATTTTCAAACTGGACCCTCTCCATACTTTTAAGCACAAACATACATCACCAATAGATACTTATCAACACAGATCAGATAGCAGAAACACAGCAGAACAGATCAGATATTTCATACCCCTTGCTTCAGCAAACCCTAGTTTGCATACGCGCTTTCCCTTCACTGATGTCGCGTATATACGCGCTTTCGTCCATACAAACCAGCGTATACCTCAGTGTATATTTCATTGCGCATACGCGCTTTTACTTCATAGAAGCCGCGTGTATACGCGCTTCCGCCGCGGCGAAGTAGCGTATATATCTTCAATGATTACAGAGCTGCATACTTCATCAGATCAGATGTTCAATTCAGATTTACCCTTTTCACTTCAGACAGATGTTCGCCTAGATGTTCGCCTCATCACAGATCTAATCACTCCATAAACAGATCTAGCAAATACAAGTACATTTCAGATCTAGAGATCCCGCTTCATCATTTCTTCATAAGTGCATCATAGATTCAGATCTATCATCAAAAATTTACCCTTTCCATACAGATATACTTCACAGAGAAGTATTCATTCAAGCTCAGACATCTTGCTCTCACATACATCTTATGCACAATGAATTTGTTCTCCTTATATAGGTTTATCCTTTTTCAATACCATGAGCCCTTTTTTCAATACCATGGGCCAAAACAATACCATGAGCCCAAAACTACCTGGACGGGGTCAATTAGGCGGATCATTACCCAATACAATGGGTCAATACCATGGTGGTTACCCTTGGTTTTGCAATTTTTGAGCGCTTTAGCCCATACGCGACTTGGCACGTTCTTTTCCGCGTGCATACGCGACTTCCCCTAGGCCAATCCGCGTATGCCAAGAGACATACTCTTTTTCATCATAGAATCTAGCACATGCTGAAATCCTTTCATTTTCTTCTGTACTCACTGTAGATACATCAGATTTCTTTCATCAAGAACATATTCTATCAAGCACAACTTCATCAAGTAAGTTGTCATCACCTTTATCAGATGGGTTGCCTTTCAAGGACAACACTCAGCATCATATTGTCAACAAACATTATATCACATCAGATTTACATCATTTACCAAGTCCATCAAGTCAAGTATAACTTCATCAGGAGGATTTCCATCAAGGACAACACATGTCAACAGTCGCATGTCTTCATCTTCATTTAGTGGGTTGCCATCAAGGACAATACTCTGCATCATATTGCCAACAATCTCCCCCTTTGGACTTGATGGCAACCACAATGGTGTTTGGTTACCACAACAGATAGGTAAATTAAGACACCATGTTACTCTCCCAAATATTTGACATCATTATCTTCTCTTCATTCAAACACCATGTCACTCTCCCCCTTTGACATCAAGGGCAAAGGGCAGATCACAAACCAATGAAAGGGTGGATCAAAACCAGCGGATCAAAACCAACGCACTCTCCCCCTTTGACATCAAGGGCAACGGTCGGATCAAAACCAACACACTCACCCCCTTTTCTCCTTACGTAGAAGAAGCTTTCTGCAGATCTGATGTATACTGAAGTGACCAAGCTCCCCCTGAGTTCATGCTGAATCTTCAAACATATTTTTCAATGAGGTACATGACTCTATGAACTTCCTATCACCAAAGACTCATACTTACACTGGGCAACATCCAACCAAGTGGATTTACATATAAGACTCAAGTACCCAACCAAGTGGGTTTACACATTTCCAATTCGCCCACCCTACCAAGTGGGTTTACACAATTCAACTCAGCTACCCAACCAAGTGGGTTTACAAAATTGACAAGTTCTTACATGACTGAATATTACAATTTTACATCATGGGTCTCAACAGGACCTTTTCAACAAATTACAAAGATGACCATTTAAGACCAACACCAGAAAGTCTTTAAGAAAGATAACATATTTCAGAATCATCATAATGCCAACATTGCATTATACTCAGCAAAGCGTTCCCTCCCCGAATTTGTAACCAAGCAATTCTTCAAACAGACCATGCCCCTTAGTTTCAGTATCCCGAAAATCTCAGTAATCAAACACCTTCAACAAGAAGTCATCAAAGAACAACTTCTATTGATCTATCCTTCCCTCCCCACTCATAAGATTTCAACGAATACTCTTTCATCACAAACAGACCAACCATAACCTTCAACACAAGAAACCAAGTATCATATCATCATAATCATTGAATACAATCATGAATAATGTTAACAAAGGCAAATCAATGCACAAATGCATCGATGCTCCCCCAAACCTCGCTTCCGGTATCTTCGCTATCATATGAATTCTCTTGTCCCCACGTACATGCCGATCAATCGATTAAACCGTGTATACGCGACTGTCTATCGAACTCGCGTATGGAAAGTGTAATATAGAAAATTTTACACCTTCATTCTTCGCAAATTATTTTCCGTTCCCTGCTTTTCTTACACCGATAATAATCGTCAAAAATACATCTAACTTAATAATCAAAACCAACCATGAGAGTCATCATGCATTGCTCCCCTCCGTGACGACACGGCCAAATTTCCCAATGTATCCCACATCATTCCTAATGTCAATCGGAAGTAAGCTTTCCTGGTATGGATGACCCGTAGGGTATGAATTCCTGCGTTTCTCGATCGGTCCTCCTTCTTTTTTCCAAATTTGCTTGAGCTTTCCAACAAAGCAGCCGAAAATTGTCCACTTTCCCGCATCTCGTTCATCCCGCATTCTTCTACATGTCCATACTTTGCTATAAGTATAACATCTCATGTGTCAGAGAAATAAACACATAAGAATCATAATGAGTATTTCTATTCTTCCTCCTTTTACAATGAGTCGCTTTATGTCCATACTTGTTACATGAAAACAATATCCTCTAAGAAGCTTTTGTAGCAGTCGAGTAGAACTTGTTTGTTTGTGGCTGAAATGATCAGCTCCCCGCACTCTTGCTGCAACATGCCCATAATTATGACATTTAAAACATTCGAATTTTCCTTGAACAGAATTCTCCTTTTGAGAATCCATGTTTGTTGGTTGATCTTTTGTTTCTTTCAACACATCAGGTTTTGCATTGAGATCTTCTCGAATTTTGGCACTTCCTTGTGAGCTAGATTCTCCTTGGGTCAGCTTTCATGGAAACCAAGACTCATGTTTGGATAGCAGGAGACCTTGATTACTCGGTATTGTCTAGAATATTAGTACTATCATGAAACCTCAATGTTTCTTTACCTTTTCTTCCAATTTACCTTTGAGAATGTTTACCCCCAACCTCCAAGGCTTCTGACATTGCTTTGTCATGCTTTCTTTCTTTCTTCTTCCATCTTCAACTTGATCCTTTAGATTTAGGATCTCTTTCTTCACCATACCTTTTCGTTTTCTTCACATGTTTGTTCCAGCCTTCTTCATTCTTCTTATTTGATTTTTCATCTTCGAGAGACAATTTCTCGCTTCAAGGCCTTCTTTTCAAAGGATTGCAGAGGTTCCTTATTCTCCTTACTTGATGCTTCTAGCTCTCGCTATGCAAAGATGATAGCAAATTTCTTCAAGTCCTTCTTATTCTTCTTGCTTGATTTTTCAAGATCTCGCTTCTAGATCTTTAATTCGATTGGATGCATACATGAAACCTTTGATACTGTCCAATTGCTCATCTAAAGATTGCTTGATCTTTCATTTGTGAGATCATTCTTTATAGATATTTTCTTGCTTATTGTATGAAATTTGTAGTTTTCTTTCTTTTAATCTGAGAGCTTTCTTCTAGATCCACAACTTTACTTTCACTATCTTTACTATTGTTTGCACAAAGAAGAGTATTACAAGTGGCCTTCTCCTTTTTCTTCTTTGCCATGAGAGCTAGATTCGTCGTAATCGTTTTACTCTTCAATTTTTGCTATACATGATTTCTGAGGTATCTCCTTTCCTCGAGTAACCTTTCTTCTTTGCTTCTTAGCCATGGTTAATTTTACCTTGGTCAATCTCTTCATCTTCAATTTCCGGGACACTTCATCATCATCTTCTTTTGCATAATAACTCTTTCTCTTTCTCTGGGTCGGTTTCCTTACCATGCTTTTCTCTATAAGGACATTTGCGTGATAATGACCAACTTTTCCACACTCAAAACATTTGAAGGGAAGTTTACCTTTGAATCTTCCACATTTGGTTGGAGCTTTCACCGAAACGCTTTCTTCTCACTTCCGACATAGTTGGATTCTTGGACAACTTCCTTTTCCTTCTTTTGTAGATGCTCTTAAAAGCAGCTTCTCTACTTGAGAAGGGCCTTTGTCTCATTTCTCTCAAAAGCAAGCCGTAGTACCATGTAATTGAACAATCGTAAGAGTTTGCAAATCTCGCCTTTCTTCAATAGTCGAAACTTTAGAGTCATTCTTGAAGTCAATGATCTTAAGACCTTTTCCACCAGAGGCATCGCTTATGGTTTCACCCAAATTTCTATTCGACGCATAATATCATCCGTACGAAGAAAGAAACCGGCAAAACTCTCATCATGCATCTTCAAATTTTCATATTCACCTCTAAGAGATTGGAGTTTTGGTGACTTTTTACCTTTGTGTTCTCCATAGCTTAGAATGATTTTGTCCCATATATCTTTGCCGAATGTAGTCACATCACTTTAGCAAATTTCCGATTCGTACATGCTTCCCAATAAGACATTCACTGCTTTGGTATTGATTTCATACTTCTTTTCTTTTCACCGTATCGCAGGGAATACTTGCCGGTATCGATGAATCTTTTTCCATTTATTGCTCATACATTCGCACCAAGACTTTTGCAGATATGCTTTTGTACGTACTTTCCGTAATATTAGATTGCTTCCATTGAATAGAGGTGGTTTTACAGACATTACTCCTTCTTGACTTCCCATTGCGACGCATCTCCTTTAAGCGATCGTTTAATGGGTTAGACTCCGGTCGATACCAATTGTTGGGAAAACACCTAGGGGGGGGTGAATCGTATTTCACCGCATAATCAAATCTTTAATTTTTCGTCTCATAGAACTCATACGCTACTTTCCTTCGCAAACTAGCGTATACACGATCCCCTTTATGAAACTAGCGTATACTCGCAGATCTAGACTTACTATTAACCCTTACTTGCATTATTCCATCATTCGATTATCGCATGCTTAATAACAAGAACAAAAGAAGAACGTAATGAACCATCGACAAAGCATCGCGACATGAACACCAGGATTTTTAGGTGGAAACCCAAATCGGGAGAAAACCACCGCCAGCTTGCTCGCCCCGCAATATTTTATTATGCAGAAAATACCTTACAACATATGTCGGCGCGTACTGACGCGCACGTGTGCACCCACCGCACTCGTTACTCACCTCTGCCAGAGCCCAAATCCTCGACTCGTTTACCAGCCTGGAAGGGAGCTCCAACCCCCCGACTCGCTATCACCGGGAAGGAGCCACGACCGACCCGCTACTGTACCCCCACCTCGGAAGGAGCTACAACTCCCCGACCTAAGGCTACAACCTTCAAAGACTACCTGACCACGTTTCATCAATTTTCACACGATCCAACCACTTCAACAGAACACAACTTGCAGGCCACAATTCATCATATTTCGGTATTCCAACTCCTTTCCAAACTTTTAAGCTCAAACATACATCACTCACGTATACATAACAACACAACATCACACAGCGGCAAACACGCACGACGATATTTCCATACTCCTTGCTCAGCAAGCCCTAGTTTGCACACACGCTTTCATCGATGTCGCGTACATACGCGCTTCCGTCCACACAAACGCGCGGGCCGTATACCTCAGTTACATAATTTATTATGATACGCGTTTTCTATTCGCCGGGCCGCGTGTATACGCGCTTCCTCCGCCACGTGTTGCGAGATCTTCAATCATTATTATATAAAGATACTTCACGTACCGACACTCGCTCGCATTCAACTTTACTCCCGCATGCATGTTCGCCTAGATGCTCGCCCACGCGCATCTAAGTTTCCTTCCATAAACATCGTATCTATAAATACAAGTACATTTCGCATCTATGGAGATCCCGCTTCATCATTTCTTCATAAGCATCACAGATTCTAGCATATATCATCAAACCTTATCTTTCCTTACGTATATACTTCTTAGAGAAGTATTCATTCAAGCTCGACATCTTGCTCTCACACCCATCTGGTGCACAATGAATTTGTTCTCCTTATATAGGTTTATCCTTTTTCAATACCATGAGTCTCTTTCAATACCATGGGCCAAACAATACCATGAGCCCAAAACTACTCCGGGACGGGTTCAATTAGGCGGATCATTACCCAATACCATGGGTCAATACCATGGTGGTTACCCTTGTTTTGCACTTTGGAGCGCTTTATCTAAGTTAGTCGCCGACTTGGCACGTTCTTTTCCGCGTGCATAGCTTTAGCCCATACACGACTCTGGGCACGTTATTTTCTGCCAAGGCATACGCCACTTCCCTAGGCCAATCTCGTATACCAAGAGACATACTTTTTCATCATAGAATCTAAAGTACATGTCGAAATCCTTTCTTCATTTTCTTCTCGTACTCATCGTAGACACATCGATTTCCTTCATCAAGAACATATTCTATCAAGCACAACTTCATCAAGTAAGTTGTCATCATCTTTATCGTATAAGCTACCAAGGACAACACTCAAGATCATATTGCTAACAAACATTATATCACACTGCATTTACATCATTTACTAAGTCCATCAAGTCAAGTATTACTTCACAAAAATGCTAACAAGGACAACACATGCCAACAATCTTATGTTCTCATCTCCATTCAAAGGCTGCCATCAAGGACAACACTCGCATCATATATTTCCAACAAATTTCTCCATGCTTGTCAAAATTTACATGTGAGCTTTTCTTCAATCTACACACTTTGTGTTTCCTTGGCCTTTCTCTTCATAGCCTAGAGGTTGTTCAATGTAAACCCTTCCATTAATGACTCATTTAGGAATGCCGACTTCAACCATTTGCAAACTTTCCACTGTTTCCGTGTCGCTATGGACAACACTTCTCACGGTTTCCATTCTAGCAACCGGTCCGAAAGTTTCCTCTTACAGTCTCTCCTATGCCGTCATATACCTTTCACACAACAAGTTTGGCCTTGTGTCTCTCAATTTTGCCTTCAACATTACTTTTGGTCTTGTAGACCCATTTAACTCCAATAACATCTTTACCTTTTGGGAGTTCAACCAACCCATGTCTTGTTTCTTTCTATGGCATTAATTTCTCATCCATAGCTTCTATCCATTTCCCATTCTTAATAGCCTCTTCAAAATGAATAGGGTCATCAACATGACAATATAAAGCAAACAAAGAGTTCATACCTTCATTTGTCGTCTCTTGCTCATAAATTTCTCTATTTAAATTTCTCAACTTGTTCCTCTTTCATTTGGTGTATGAGTGTCAGAAGTAGCACTCGAATCTCCTCCCTTTGCAGTTTATAAGCACTTTGATTTCTCTCAAGGGTGTTCTTTCCTATCCTTGTGTTAGTGCCGCTATTTGGGGATGTATTTCAGCCATCTCTTCATCATCTTCATCATGAGACAAATTTTTTTAACATTCATCGTTTTCTATGCTTCCATCCCAAGCTTTCCTCTTCAATGAACGAACATCTCTCCGTCACAAAGCCTGGTGATGGGTTATACAACCCGTAAGCTTTGGATTCCTCACCGTATCCACAAAATAAATATTCCCCCTTGTCGTCCAAATTCTTCCTTAGTCAGACTGGAATGTGTGCATAAGCCACACAACCAAAAACTCTCATGTGGGTGACTCCTTGCTTTGTCCCACTCCATTCTTCCCGGAACTTTGTTCATGACTCGCTTTTGTTGGGCATCTATTCAATATGTATGTTGCACTATGTATAGCTGCCTAACAATCATTCCTGCACTGCTTTTCCTTTTAACATACTCCTTACCATATCCATGATTATCCCACTCTTCCTTTCGGCACTGCATTTTTAAGCGCAGTGTACTCGCTCGTAAACTCGCTTATGAATTCCATTTTCTCGCAAAAACGTAGAAATTATTTAGTAGTATATTCACCTCCTTCTCTATCGCTCTTAGAACTTTGATATACCTCACTTTGCCTCACAAGTGCTTTGAAATTTATATAATTTTTCAAAGACTCTACTTTTGTTTTTCAAAAAGTAAACCCAAGTTTTTCTTGTAAAATCATCTAATAAATGTTCGCACATAGTGGCTGCTAGCAAGTGATAGTGCTTGCATCGGTCCACATAAATCATGGGACAATTTCCAAGGGTGCTCTTGCCCTTATGCTTTTCTCCATGGAAAAATTCTCTTCGTGTTGTTTCCCCAAGATACAACCTTCACAAGACTCAGCTTTCTCAATCAATGGTAATCCTATTACCACTTTTCTATTCAAAAGTTAAGACCTCCAAATTTGATATGTCCAAATCTCAAGTGCCACAAACCAATTTCGCCTTTTGCTCGCTTGGAAAGCCCTCTTGCAGTCACGCATCGCCATTTCTTCTCCATTCTTCAAATCGCTTTCCCATCCCGAGAGGAACATCATGTTCCTTGTCATCTTCACTTCAGCAATACATTGTTTGTTGCGTGTTTATCCATGATGGTAAAAAGCATCATCCTCAAAGAAAACATTGCACTTTTAACAAGCTTTCCACTTAAGATAAGTTACATTTCATTCCAACATAGCCAAACATCCGCTATGGATTTCTTTTTCTCCTTTCCTTGTTAAGACATTTACATCTCCTTTTCCCATAATAGAAACTTTACTATTTGTCCCCGATGTGACTTGTGAGTTCACATTCTCACTTAACATAGAAAACATGGCTATTTTCTGTGTCATATGGTTACCGTAACCCTAGGTCTAGAAACCATAAATCTTCACACCTTTCCCCCCCCCTGCCTATATTACAAGCTAAAACAATTTATCTTGGCCGATATTTTCTAGTGAAATTTTCACTTATTCATTACCCATATCATGCTCCTTCTTCCTAAATTCATTTGCATAATGCCCATATTTTTTACAATAATGACATTGGACATTGGATTTATCATACTCTTGTCCATGAGCATGTTGTCGTCCACCTGGCCGGTCATGCTGTTGCCTTGGCCTGGTCTGATTTCCTGATTAGTTGCCCCTTCCTCGAGCATTTGGTTTGACTTATTTCTTCCACCTCTCGTTTTGGCTTCTCGCCTCTTCCTCTATTGTTTCCTCTACCTTGACCCTTCTCCTCTTCCAAAGGACATCTCGGGTCTTAAAGGCATGCTCCGCAGATGAGTTTTCATTTCTACCCAATCTCTCGCCATGTTTCATCGCTGATGCATGTAGCTCATCAACCGAAAATTTTGTGAGATCCTTTTTGTTCCCCTATGGTGGTAACTATTACATCAAACCTTGAGGGTGGCTCCTCAATAGTTTCTCCACAATCCTCATTTCTTCAAGTGTCTCTCCATGAGACCTTATCGTGTGACCATCTCCAATCACATGTGTGAAGAATGAGTCAATGTTATTTGACTCCTTCATGCGCAGAGTCCAAAATTCCTCCCCAAAGAATTGTAGTTTTGCTATCTTCACTTTCTCCTCCATGCCTTGATGTCATTTGAGATCTCTGCCCATGCTTCTTTGGATCCTCCTAGCTGCTATCCTTGGAAACACACTTCATGCAATCGCTTGATACAAATAGTAGAGGGCTTGGGAGTCCTTCTTCTTATTGCTCTTCAACAAGTCTTTCTCTCGCTCGAGTTAAGTCATTAAACTCATTTTCTACTCCATCAAGGTTTTCAGCAAATCCATCCTCAACAAGTTCCTCATGTCTGGGAAGCAAACAGGCTCTCATATTTATCGTCTGGAATAATCATAGTTTTTCCTCTCATTAAATGGGGAGTTTCAGCATCATGAATACTCACATGCTAGTGTTGGCTCTGCCCATTTTATAATCAACTATGCTTCAAAACACTTGATCGTGTATTTAAAATAACCGACTGCTCTTCAAACAAAAGAACACAAATAGAACCGGCCTTGAGAAATACCTTGGATTCTTTTTTGACCAGCCAGTCTTCACTCTACCAGGAGAAGCCGCCGCAACAAGAAATCCTTCTTCTCCAGCCTCTTCGACACCTTCAAAGAGCCTGGACTAGTTTCCGATACCATGTTGGAATTTATGTGAATTCCAAAAAATCAGCTAAAAGAGAGAATAATACTCTCCTTCTTAACACAGAGAAATTGTAAAAATTTTGCGTCACTTGGAGACAAAGAGTTTCTGTCACACTAGAAACTTCTATTTCATTAATAAAACAAACTATTACAAAATCTTCTTCTTCCTCTCAAGCGTAGGGATTACAAAAAAAAAACAAGACTTCTACAAAACGCAATGCATAACACAACTTCACTCTGGGTTACCTTCCTCACAAAGCAATTTCCGTTTTTTCAAAATAATACTTGTCTCTGGCTAGATACACCGGTATTACATACTATTACGCTAAGCTCTTTTTGGGCTTTTTTTTATTTTTTATATGCCTCAAGATCATACTATAAAATAAAAACTATATTAAAAATAAAACTAAACTTAAAAGTTCGTCAGTATCTACTACAATAGCGCATATGTTATATTACATATGTTAAAACATAAAAATACCAAAAGGTTTTGGTAAACCTTATTGCCATATATAAAGACATTTAAAACAAAAAACCATAATAAAACATATCAAAAAACTTTTCTCCCACTTCGGACTTCAAAGAGTTATCAACCAAATTTCATTCACAAATTCGCATTACTTAATTGGGCTTATCCTCTCACACAGCGTCATAAAGATTTGTCAAATCTGCCCTATAGAATGACATCAGTCCAAAAACGTTTTGGGGTACGTCTGTGCGAACCCGAAATCATTGAATCCGCCTACAATAAGTTCGGGTCCGGAATCCTGAATAATGCAAACGGCCAATGAAAAACGCGATTGAATCATAATCCCCACATGTCCGCTGATTGGTCGCTAACGTGTTTCCGTGGGACCACTATTCTCAAACAAAATTCTAAACTCCGCGTACGTAAACAAAGCAAATAATCTATTTCAGTATACACTCTATTCTTTCAAAATACACAGGACAATTTTCAAATATGCAAGACTGGCGCGAAAATGAAAGAAAGCTTTGACTATTCACCATTTTAGCAAGCGTGCCTCGTGTCATAGTTCCTCCGGTATTATATAAGAAAATGCTGCAGGGCGTTGTCGTTGAAAGTAACATTTCAACATCCACCTTGAACCAAGCAGCACGAAGTTGATTAATATTTCGTCAACCTCAAAATTATTAATTGTAGCTTTCATTGTATTCTTCTTCGCATGGCATTCACCAGCCATGGAGTTTCTGGCGATATCCGGTCACAAAAGCATGTCTAATTATGGCTCCTCTTGTTTCCCCGTTATCTTTAGCTCAATAATCTTATCAACATCCTGCTCATTCGCATCTCAACGGAATGAAGATGCAGTAGTTGGCCCTCCAAGGAAGGACTTTCAGAAATGTAATTGAGTGTTAAACATGTCAAGAAGAGACATTCCAACTCAGATTATCCTCTCTCAAACTCTCTTTCCAGACGCTGATCACTATCCACATGCAAATGCCTGCTGCATCCATGACAGCCGATTTTTCAGCAATGCCGAGATGCCAAGAGGCACAAGGAATCAGATGGCCTCTTTCTCTAAAAGATCAAGTAGCATCCGTTCTCACACATAATAGCTATTTCATCATTCATGCCTCTCGAGAAAAAATGCATCCACATGTTGTGATGTTGCGATCGAGGGAGCTATCCCTAGCAGAACACCGCACTTACTATGTGAGCTTTAGAGATCTAAAAGGAAAGACATTTGGAGAAGAAGAGAATGCACATTATAAACATTGTAGATATATTTCAATAATTGAGCCATGGAAAGTTTGGCGTCCCCCCATGTGACAATATTACCACGGAGCATTTCACGTTAATCTTCCTCTTATGTGTGGTGAAAAACAATTCTTCCCATCTATTTTCTTTCACTTGAGGACCGCGGGGATGGTCACTAATGCCTAGCAATTCACCCCAAATCAAGTCACTCTCTTAAAAACTTGTAAAAAACAATGAAATTATTTTACATAAGTGACTCTAACCGTAGAAAAACTAACTCTAACCAACATCGTTTCACTTATATCAAGTCATTCAAAATAGTATGAGTTAGCCATCCCAATCCAAATTAACTTGACAAATTGTATCATATATTTCCTTCAAATGTCTATTGGAAAACACCCACTTAACAAATCAATGGACAAAATGCTTTACCAAATTGTATAAAAATACCTCCCGCGTTTCTTTCTCTTTCGACTCTTGACTTCAGACAAATTGAAGGCATAGAAAGAATAATTAATAATTATATAATAAAGGAAGGGCACAAGAATACATCTTTGTAGTAAAACACCGACACAATAAATTTCCTGGATTCTATCGATTTGCCTTTAATAAACAAAGCTTCCATACGGTGAATATGTCACCAAACACACATCAGTCGCCAGTGGCTTTTATAAAGAAAGTGAATGGCATACAACTTTTGGTAGCGTCCAGAAGAGTTTGTTTTGATGTGATTCTTCGACAAGATTTAAAAATATAATAAAAATAAAACAATATAAATATACCTAGTATGGTCCATAGAAAATATATAGTCACTATGATAAAAGAGAATGTGGAGTGAATATGTAAAGTAGAATTATGTATTTCATACAACCCATTGGAAAACTACGCAAGCTGTGCAACTATTTAAGGCAAAGCTATTCTATAGGTAAGCTTTCTTTTTTCTTTTTACCCTAGAACAGGAACATAAGTAAAGTAACTTGTAAAATCAAATGATATATATGTGTAAAAAAAAGTAGATTATGATTGATTGATTGATTTATTTTAATATGTTTAATGAGGGAAGCACCTAATAATTTTTTAAAATTTTGAAATGTTAGATTTTATTTGTTACACTATATTTCAATGTCTTGGGTATAAATTAAAGTTGTTTTATCAAAATAAAATGGTAGATTTGGCATTAAGGTTAGTCAAGACTTAATCTTGAAGTTGTTTGCATCAACATTGTAGTTTATATATCTTCACATTTTACCAAGGTTGAGATTCATTTATTTGAATTAATGATGAAGTAGGTGTGGATTTTAATGGTATGGGAGAGAATTACTTGGAGAATAAGGGATATGTGGATACATCTACTTAGACCCTTAGATGGATTATGGTGGACAAAGGTAGTTAAAAATATAGAGTCATTTGAAAGGTGGTATATTTTTTGGCTTGCGTTGGAAGCATCATGTTGACATGGCATTGATTTTAATGGAGAAATAAACTGGCCGGACATGTGAACCTTATGCATGTAGAAGGAGGAAAATATGCATCTATTTGAATGCTCTCTTCTGTAAGACAGTCTTACAAGAGATTGAAAGTACAATTCAAGAAAACACTTATGGGATGTTGCTTCAAAGGTCCTAAATGATTTCATGCATTTTCTACTAGGAGTCATTCAAAATCATTTTGAGTCCTGGCAATTCTGGGCCTTGGTGGTATGGCTGGCTATAATGCCAACATATTTGAGGAAAGGTTTCTGTCCTCCTTCAAAGTTTCACAACAAACTCTAGAGTCTATTCCTCGTATAAGCCTCTCAAGCCCTAAAGAAGTGGCACATGGGCTTGAAGAAGTCCATTTAAATAAGAGGTGTCTTGGGGATTTTTTGATAGGATAATCAAGAGATAGCTTCCATTATTGCAAGCTAGGATTTGTTTTATATCTGTTTGATTCATATTATATTATAGGTAAAATCAATTTTCAAGGAAGCAAAGAAGTAAGGTGAGTTTAATGTCTGTTTGTTCTTCTTAAATGTGCAATATAGAAACATCCTGTGATTAAGGGTGTTTATGAAAAATTCTGAAATCACATTAAATGACAAGAAGGAAAATATACATGTGACAAACAGACTTCTTCGAATTTCTAAATAACCAAGATTAAGAATTAAATTCAACTATTGATGCACCCACAAAGGATGTTTTGATGGTGGATATCAATAAAGTTTTTTTTTTTTGTTCCTTGAAGTATTCCATGAAGGGAACAATCTAAAGAGTGGAATGTTAGTTCCAAACATAGTAGTTGTATGAGACCGCCCTCCGTAATGGTCTATTTTGACATAATTTTTTTTAGATATTGTGCCCCGTATGGCCTCACTACTCTCTTTGTTTATGTTACAATTTTTAAAAGCAAGCTGAAGTATGCTAAATCAATAATGAATAACACTATGCCCCTAAGGATTTTACTTTCATTTCCTCTTCAAAATAAAAGCATGTGTTTGGTGGGAAAAAAAATCTAAAAATATATATTATATTATTCATAACAGATAATCATTGCTAGCTATTGTCCTCGCCACTGGGAAACCGCATCAATACTCATGTTCAAAATTTTACTATTGTGTATTTTATGGCCTACCAAACTATTCTTTAAAATGGAAGTAAAACCATAAATAAAATATACCATGAGCTGAAAAACATGACAATAGTTGCATTATGATAGTTATTCTTCATGAAAGATCTAGTCGCTAATCATCATTTAGTTTAAATCCACCATGTGGCTAGTGGCCGGCTCACTATCATTGTTCGAAAAGGAGAATTCAAAATATTCTAATTTATTGACTAGAATCGATACCTCCTTACGATTCTATCCACCTTGTCCATTAATTTCTCCCATGCAAACGATCATTTCACATAGTCTACTATGTTAGTAAGAACTCTTTCCATGAAAGCTTTAATATTCCAAAGATAGACCAATGGTTTGCATGTGAGAGGAAGTGTGTGTTGTGGCAGAGCTATCTATTTTAGGTATCCATTCATTAGTTTCATGGTCCACTTGTCCGTCAATATTAAACCTTTTTTCTTATCGGTTATATTCTTCCACATCAGATTACTCTTTAGACTACTTCAAGGGTAATTTCTCTCTATATGGTCATAGTAGTGAGTTGTTGATTGGGCTGTGTTCAGCTTAGGGAGGAGGATGCAAGGTTAGGGGCAATGGAGGAACCCATTATCCTCTTCTCACTTCCACAATGAGTAGAGGAGAGATGCTATATTTCCATGATGTAAGGATACTGTGGAGGGGATGAACAAAGTCTAGATCCTGTGAAGGGAAAGGGAAATCAAGACAAAATCTAGATAGAGAGGAGAGTGCGTTAAGAGAGATAATAGGAATCCCTAGGGGAGGGGCGCAGAAGGATAACCTAGCATAACAATGAATAGGGTACCTCGTTAGAGAGAAGAATAGGAGGTAGGGGATAAAATGAGGGCCGAAAAATCTCAAATAGAAGTCATAAAAGAACACCCCCTAGAATAAGAAGTCTAAAAGAAGGGATAACATTGAGAAGATGATTAATCCATAACTCTTGCCAGTCGTTAAAAATTGTGAAGGTGGAGAATGGGTTCCTTTGTTTTGTGTCTTAATTCAAGGAGCCTCAACAAGTTTCTCTACTTGTGCATACACGAGTTCCCATGAGTTAGAGCCACTACTAAAAGGTAGGATGAGCTCCTCAAAATTTAGTGAATCAGAAAATTTAGGAAGTGTTCAAGAAGTGCCATTAATGTGTAAAAGTGTGTGCTTCAGTTATTAGTCTTCTAGTGTGACTTGATTGAGGAAAAGAAATTGTGGTTGAGTCTCAAGAGATAGGATGAGTTTCATGAGTAGTTAACCATGCTAACTAAAAATCACAAAAGAAAATTCCTTAAATGAAATTCTACCAAATTTGGCCATTCAAATCGCTTAAAAGGATGAGCGAAAGGCACATTGTTACCCATTGTTTTGAGAATGGGGTGGTGAGACAAATTACAGGAGTATGCACAAGGTTTTCAAAGATCTTTGTGAGGAATAGTGTGCAAGAGAAATTTGTGCATAAAATTATTGTAAGGAAGAGTTCCCTTGCAGTGTGTGCATAGAAATAGGTGGGAAATTCCTATTTACCAGGGGAGCAACCACAAGGTCAAGACTTAGTGAGAAAATCAAGCTACATCAAGAGTGTTTTTCAAGCCTAGGCAAGGAGAAGGGCAGTAATATTCATTGAAATATATTTTTATTGTAAGAGACCAATTTTCAATTTTCATCAATAATATTCTAAAAATAGAGAGCATTTTCCAAATGTGTTCCCTGAAATTATGTGTCTTGAATTGTCCGAATCTAGTTTATTTTTATTCCTATTTCACGCAAAGTTTATTACAGAGAAATTTTGTGTTTATATCAGGAGAAATTATATTTTAGATCAATCATATTAGAAGATCATAATTTCATGTATTTTCTACACAAAACACTAATACTAATAGAAAAATGTCTACAATGAAGAATTGTGCATGCAATAGAAATTATAGCTGCAGCAAACTTGAGACTCTTCCCCACTCTCTACAAATGAACCAAAGGTAGTGCGCCCTGACTCCGAATATTTTCCACTTCGCAAACTATCTTGAATCTTGTATATAATAAAAAATCTCCATCGTAGGATTGACATTACTTTCCTTCCTTCCTAACTCCGTAATTTCTAAAAATATATGGATTGTAAAAGTCTCAGAGTGCCCATGAGAAACGATTGCATGGAACATAATAAATTGGCAAAGGAAGTGCTCAAACTCCCACCTTTAACTCAATACTCTATCGTTTTATGACATGCGTTTATCATCCCGTTAATAATCATAATAATCATTCAAGTTCTCCTACTTTCTGCATCAGAATAGTAATTTTTCCTTTTCCGAACTTCCCACACAAGTAAGGCTATTATCATAGCTCCTCCCCAAAAAGCTAACTAAAATTACCACGTAGTTGGAATTTTATTCTAGGCCATGTATAGCACCATTTGGTGGGTGCTCAACCACCTCAGGATGAATAGGATGCATTCACTACAAGCACTTTTATACCACCAAATTTTCACTTAGCTTGAGGAGTTTGTCCATTTCTACAATTTATTTGTATACATTGGTTAATGCACCAAAAGAGGTTGGGAACTAACTGTATCCAACATATCTACATTGTAGCGTAGACCTTTGTTGGCTAGTTTATCTACCAATTTATTTCAGCTTCTTAAATATGTGATAGAATAGGGTTTGTTATTTTCTTTGAAGAGGACTTGATTCTCATTAAACTTGTTATTATTCTTAGATACTTGAGTCTCCATGGGTGGTTGGATCCATTTTGCAATTTTTTTGTCATTAAACTAGATTAGACCCCTTAAATTATCAATTTTGATAATTAAGACACTTAGCTATTATTATTCGTTTCTCTAGGTTTATGGGTGTTTCTAAATTATTAGTGCCATTGCCTATATTTCTCATGTAAAACAAAGAGTAATTCTCCATGATCGTTCCCAGAATACCCCTCCAAAAGTATTAGGGCTAATATTTTGCATGGAGGCCCCATCAATGTTTAATTTTAAGAAGCCAACATGTGGTGGCTTCCATTTCTTAGGACACGAGGAATTCATTAGGGTTGTGGAGTTTACAAGTTTGTAAGGGATTGGTTGTCTCCAAAAATTGTGAGAATGGGAAGTAGAGTCCTTGAATTGATATTTCCAACTGTGCGAATCAACAAAGTTGTGAGGATGGTTTTCCATAACATTCCCATCATGGACCTCCAAATAGTGTTTAGCTTTATTGAATTCTCTTTGAATATTATTTTGTTCCTTTCCTTCCATATTTCCTGCATTATAAAATCTCTTGAAGAGTTGCCGTGCCTTCTTCACTATAACACTAATAAAAGTTTCAACTTCCATACTTCATGTTGAATGAATATTGGTTCTTTTTAGAGGTGTGTATTTTTAATGATTTTGTGTCAATCCTAAGAAAAATACATAGTTTTTAACAATGGTTCATGAATATAGTGGGAATTCTTTCATGATACATCACATATAAGATGAAATATTGGTAATTAAAAATATTAAGGTATGGTTTTTTTGTAAGTCAACGTTTTCTCATTTATGAGAAAAAATTGTTTATTCCACATTAACAAAATATTTTCAAATAAGTATTCTACCAAATTTGTTATTAGCAGAAAATTTTCAAAAATATTAGCTTTGAGCCATATATAGTTAGCTATCCAAAAAATAAGAGGGACACAATACTAGAAAATCAGTAATACTAAGACACAATATATTACCACGGATTGAGAACCAAGGGGGAGGTGGCTAAAATCACAATGCAGCATGTTTTTCATATGACTCAGCACTATCCAGCATGTGATCCAATATTTCATGTAGGCGTCATTGATTGCATTGGATAAGGGCCAAACTATCTTGAATGTGCCATTAGTTCCACTAGAGCTTATTCATGAAGGAAATGATTTATTTATATCATCATGCCTAGCTTTTGAGAGCTACTCCATGGACACTTGATGTTTCTGTGTATGGTAAGAATTTCTCATGAACACTTCAATATCTGATCCTAAGTATAATGTTTAAGCCGCCATGAAAACCCCTTTGACCCATGGTTTTATTCATCTCAACTAGGAGAATTAGGATCCTCGGGTAGGGTAAGTCCTAGTGGAATTGTTTCATATAGAGGATAGTGAATATAACAACCTGGGTGAAAGTTGCATGTAATAAAAGTTAATAAAGGAAAAATTAATAACCACAGCTTGATGGGACACTTATCTAGCTAAATGTTGGGGCAAAACATCCAGTATGCTCATTCGTTTATTATGTTAAAGGAAATTGGAAAAGGCAAGTGAAAAGGATTTGGAAAGGAAAATGACATTTTTTGCACATTTATTTATGGAAATAATGGAGATTAGGAGAAATGGGAGGTGAAAGGTTACATGTTGCATGTGAGGAGGAAAATGAAGGAAAATAAGGGAAAATGAAGAAATAGAAGCGTATTCGATAAAAGTCTTATGAGGACTGTATTGGCACAATGGTTACCACTCTGAAGCGCTTTCATTATCCGCTTCTCTTCACTCTTGGACACTTAGAGCGTCTTCTTGGAGAAATTTCAGATCCGGATCAAGAAAGGGCAAAGAAGGAAAGAGGAAGGAAAGAGAAAGCAAGGAAGGAAGGGATCAAGAAACTAACAGATTATTTATAAAATGCCTATTGATTTGCATGTGTGGTTTCCTTTCTATATTTACCATGCATGGTATTTAATGTGGTTCTTTATGTCATGGCATGGGTTTCACTGTGTGTGACATTGTTTTCAAAATTTCTAGCCTTGCGTCTTCGGATAGCCTTGATGTGATGGGTTCTCATGCTTCTTGGCCTCGAGCTAGACCTGCCGGACATTAGATTCAAAGCCGAGTGAGGTTGCCCTTTCAAAGGAAAACACATGGCCTAGTGGGACTCCTAACTAGACTACTGCCTTCATTAACCGAGATTGCAGGCTTATATGTCTTTGGAATCCTTTTCGGTGAACAGAAAGGATATATAGTAAAATCCAAGAGGTGGATTTCCCATTTTCATTGGGTATGAAGAGCCATGGGATGGGCTGTACTGACAACTCGGAGGGTGGATCTCTGCAGAAAAGCCAGTGATCCCCGGATAAGATCATGGATTACAAGTAGTTTCAAGAGACTAGGAGGCAGCAGCACCATCATGAGGTTGTGGAGAACTTCAAGAGATTGATTCCCACATTCATGCTTGGAAGGCGGGAAAGGGGGTGATTGGATGAAGAGATATTTGGTGTCTCAATTCATGAAGTTAAATAGGAACAGACAGTCTCATCCTCGATTGTTTTTTACATTCATTAATGAAAAATTCATTTCTTTGTCATTTGATATGTAAATGTACTTGTTTTATAAGGTGGATCTTATGGCTGATGTAACCTCGATATTTATATTTTTATTATTTTTTTTATGAGCATGTATTATGATAGTGATGATGGATGGCCCTCCTCATGTTTTTATTTGTAAATGAATAAAAAATGTATATATGACCTAATAGATGATATCAGAAATAATGATGTAAGGTAAATAATGTTTAAAGATTCTCATATAAGTATGAGACCTCTATGTTCAAATATGTTATTTAAACTTGGTAGCTAATACATTTGCGATTAATGAAGAAATTTTGTCATGGCTAGTAGGGGTCCGGGTATAAGTCCTTATTCTAGTATTTGCTTTGCATCATTATTTCACTGATACATTATGTATGATCTTTGCATTGAATTAAGCGGGGAGTGATCGCCCAGGGCCTGTAAAAGGCTCATCCGGGGTTGTTGGCATGTGTTCGTGAAAAATTCCCCCCGGACACAAGCTGTATATGTTGTGAGAGTTTCTAGCCTGTAAATTCACCCAGTGCCTATAATATGGGAGCGCTCCGCAGGTTTGGAAGGTACAAACATCACGTGGGGCCGAGGTGCAGTTGTCGAGTGGTTGGGTTGGCTACTAGGAGTCACATTATTGATGTGGAAGGTTTCAGTGGTGTGTTTCCCATCGATTCCACTTCCTTAAGGTCACCTAGGAGGTTGAATCGTATTATAGTAACTTCTCGTCAAATGTCATCTCCCTGTTGCCGCAACTTGGGAAGATGTGGGATGAGGTGTGTTAAGGTAGCGGTACCGAGCATGGTTCACCCCTTGTACCGGATGGATGGTGTGCATCAATCATCCTTGTGATCTATGTTCTAGTTGCATATGCATCATGTTAGCCATGATTAAAATGATGTCACCATGTGAAAGAGGATTTTGTTGTTGGGAAGTGTGTCGTCATGAGTGTACACTTGCTACCCTTGTTACATGTATCGTCCCTTATATTCTTGGTTACATGTTGTTACATGTTGTCATGTATTTTTCTGCTTGTTCTTGGTTACATATGTTTATGTGTGTGTAATTGTCCGTGTATTCTTGTATTGTCCGTGTTTACGCTTGTGTATTTTCCAGGTATGTTTAGCCTCTATGTACCATATGTGTTTATGCTTTTATTGGTTCCTGTACATTGGTATGGTTTATGTTGTCATGCATGAGGTCATATTATGTATAGTGATATGGTCATGTAGTGATGATCGACTCTTAGCTAGAATGATGTTTATGTGTTGGTACACTTATTTGTTATATTCCTATATGTTGTCATGATTATGTTTGTACATGTATTATGTGGATTTGGATGATACTACATATGAGGTATCCTCCACGAATTATACCAAGGTATGTTGGTTTATTCGTACTTGGTTTGGTTTGTATATATTATGCCTTGCATGAAAGAGATCAAAATGAATATCAATATGGTAGACTACAAAGACTTCCTGAATTAGTCATTTAGTATCATGGTGTACTCTTCTAATTTCATGTATACATTGAGAATTCAATGAATAAATAAGGAGTTGTAAGGCGTACAATGATAGGATCATACAGCACAAGAGAAATGGGGCAGAGGTTAATTTAATAATTTAGGTCTGCTTAATTGTAGGACAAGGGCTACTTTGGATAATCCATGGGAAGGAGGAAAAAGTAATGGGGCATATGGCGTAGGGGTCTTTGAAAACATGGGTCAAATAAAGGTGACATAGTGAGATATGGAAGGTTGTTGGATACTAAATATAGGAGGGGTGATGGACACCGTACTATTTTATTTATGGTTTGGATAGACATGATCACCATCATTATCATCTCATGCATGAGTGACAGGGGATACTTTCCGCAGGAATTTAAGAAATAAAATATGCCTACTTTTGATGGAGACTTTAAGAAACCAGAACAGAAGTTTGGATACTTGGGATGAAAAAAGCCTTCTTGAGTTGCATGAGTACACAAACAATATGAAGGCCATAATTGTTATATTTATCCCGAAAGGTAAAGTGTGCATTTGGTGGGAAGATGTGGAAGGTGTTAGAGACATCAAGACATAGAACTTGAGTTGGCATGAGTTGAAGAGGATTTCCAGAATAAGTACTTGGTGTGAGAAAGGTACTACGACAAGAAGGGAAAATATTTTTATGAGCTAAATATGGGGCCAATGAGAGATGAGGGAATACATGCCTAAGTTCCTGTGAGATATTGAGGTATGTACCGTATCTTAAAGATGAGAAGGCTAAATTTTTAACGATTTTCCAATGGCTTTCTATTAGCATTTAGAGATCGGATTGAAAGTATGATGTTTCGCTCACTTGAGGATGTCATTAGAAAATTGAAGCAATCGATATGAAATATCGAAAGCGTAAGAATGAATCTCAACAAGGATGGAAAGGAAGATAAAGGTAAAGATAAATGGGGAGTTGAAAAAAGCAAGGCCTCAGCGAGGCAAAGGAGAAAGAAAATGTGGCACTCAAAAGAGAATTTTAAAGCAATGCAGATAGGGACATGGATCACAGCAACAATGACAGAGTGATGGTATTTGATGTTGGAGTATTGGACATGTGGTGCAAGGAGCAATCTTCCTTGTGAGATATTGTCCATAGAATTAGGTAGGCTTCTCTGGGACATATAGGCAAAACAGAACGTGTAGATTATTGGGGATGTTGGGCGTATAATTCCTCATATTTATGCTTGTGGGGGGAATAGGTAGAAGTGAGTACCCCATATCTATCATTGGGAGATGGATGGTAAGTTTTTGGGATCAATTTAGTTTTCTATTTTTATCGACTTAAGATCATAATTATAGTTATGTTAGTCCTAGCTTTGTCGATAATTGTGGTTTGAATAAAGAAGTGCATGTGGACTCTGGTTAGTGAAATTGACATAGCTAAAAATAAGAGTTCACCATTGGGTAAGACTCATGGCATTTGAGTTAAATGGCATGTCTATACCATTACACTTTTAATCTCTAATGGTACTAATGGGCTTCTCCACCGTAAAAATTAGGAGTAACTCTTTCAAACCAACTTTTGACTCGATGATTAGCTCTATCCCGAGAGGGCTCTCTCAATTTATCTAATGATTTGCTCAATTAGGTCTTAAATCGATGGCTAACATGTGAGTAGTGGCTTACTTTATTTGATTTCGTGAAAAATGGAATAGGTTTCACTACCATTGGGATCATGGAGTCAACAAGAAGGAATTCAATGATAAATGTGTATCTTCTATGGAAATCGAGGTTTTTCTCGTTTCAATGAGCACAATACTAACACACAAATAATCAATAACTCAATGCTAAAAGGAAGTTGGGGAGTACGAAGGCATGAATTTCGAGTGATTTAACATCAATAAACTCGGAAGCAAGGATAAAGAAACATAAAACATAAACTCATTGAATCATCCCAAGAATATCGTGTGAAGCAAGTACATAGTCACCGTCTATTACTCATATTCCAAAATTTACAGAATAGTGGTATCAAAGAAACTTTCTCCAACCCAACTTCTTCATTAGATTTCTTGTCTTTAAAATAGACATTTTTTGCTTACATAGATTCTCCTAACTATAGACCATCGAACCAACTTTGACACCTAACACAATTCAAAAACTACAATTTTGGAATTGAAAATATTGTACCTAGCCCTAGAGACTTACACTCCAAATATGACTCGCTAGCATTATATACATTCACCCTTTTACTAGTGAGACAATACATGGATAAGGATGATATGTACGAGTGGCATTCAACATCACTAAGACACAATGTACACCCTATATTAGAAATAATTCACTTCATTTTCAGAAAAGATAAACACCACTTTAATCTTTGTCTTCATGTTGATCTAGATAAGTGACACTGTCGAGTAGTGAATTCCATGTTGGGATGGCCTATCATAGTTTGATGTCTCTGTGTGGATTTTTGTCCTTAAACATGCTTTTCAAACTCTTCAAACTCATTAAAACATTTTGCTGCAAAAAATAGGGTGCTCTTAGGTAGTTTCTAGAGGAAATTTTCTAGTAGCATGTTTAATTCTACCATTCACCCTCCTTTGTTTCGTCTTCTCTCACGATCAAGATGTGTTTTTTAAGGTAATATGAGCTAAATACCATCAATTTCCTTCCTGATCTCCATCAAACTCATTTTTAAGTAAAAACATCGTACAGAAATTTCGTAACGACCTTTGGCCCCTTAAGCCCGACTCGCTACGAAACCGCCTAACTTGGCCGAAAGTGCAAATTTGTCACTTTATTCTTCAAAAATTTAGTTTCTAAACCAAAATTTGTGTTTCCGCAAGGTGCAAACTTAATCAAAAATATTTTAGACCAACCCCTCGACACTCTGGGGTATTTCATCTTCGCAACAACAAAGGTAGCTCTCTTAGGTTCATCTACCAATCTAATATTCAACCTTCTTTTCTTCATTTCTTTCTGATCATATCCATTTGGTCTTCCAACTTTAACCCGCCCCTTGGAGATTTTTCCTGCATCTAAGAAATCAGCGTATTTTCTTTCTTGTGTTTTTCACCACCTCATCGTAGGAAGACTTCTTCAACATCTTCTTGGAATTTGACAAAGTTTTCTCATAGCCTTGTCTATATGATCCTCCATTTCATTTCAAAGTATGCCATTAGCTATCTATCTACCTTGGCCTCTTTAATTCCAATTTGAATTCAATTGCTTCTTCTCAGTTTCCTTAATTTCTCTTGTAAAAATTTCCCTTCTCTTTTCACTTCGCCTTTTCCTCAACTTGTTATTTTCTCCTTTCCTTTGTACAAAGACCTCTTCACATCGATAGGTCTATGATGTTCTATGGTAGCTTACCTTCATTAATATTTTCCACTCTCTTCTCCGTGGCACCCTTTCAAGTTGTGACTCGGTCATTGGCTTCCTTGGTCGGAAAATGAAACCAATATCTTCTCCCCGCAAAATCCAATTTTTTAACAACACTACCTTTCTTCGAATCTTTCCTTCCATCCCCTTCAATGTATTCCCGCCGACAATTGGATACTATTCAATATCTATTTCCGGAGAATGTCTTCAAGATTTCATCATAAGGGTTTGGCTCCTTTGGTTACCCTCCTATTTCTATGTTTAATAATTTTCTATTTTTGTCTTGCATGTGTGATGGTCAAGGCATATCAAAAGATTCGCCGTAGGTTCAACATAAAATATCCATTGGTTCCATAGTATTTTTTCCTTCCTTCTTCATTAATTTATTCTATCATAGTTGGATATGAAGTGATATTTGTCTTTGGAATATTTTTAGTGTCACCGAGTTCACCTCATCCACTCGAGAAGAGAAAAGATGCCCAATCTCCGTTTAACTTTTTTAATTCGTCCAACACTAATAATTTGATCGTGCCATGGTGAAAAACTCGATGTTTCACTATCCTCGCATTGGCTTGGACCTTATCCGACATCTTCCCCAAACTTCAAATAAAATAAAGGAGGCTCTAAGTTTGCTTACCAATGAAATGAAAAAGGAGTCCGAAGTGATAAGATTATACCATGTGAAACCTCCCCTGGGCAGCACTGACCACAAATAATAGCTTTGGAATAATTTTCTCTCATATAACCCCTGGGATGCCACTTGTCATGTCGGCCCATATGTGTTCTCGTTTTGAGAAATTATTCACAGATTTTAGAAATTTAAATCGTGTACCTTTGAACCATTCCTCACCTCTATGGGTATTTCTCTGTGATATTGAGAGATAATATCGTAGCATACCGTGAAACTCAACATCTAACTTTTGAGGTTGTCCTGAAATTGACACACAGTTCCTTGGATATCTAAGCATGAAACCTCGTAGCTTCTCAAAACCGTAGGAAACCAATCTTTCCCCGAAGGCATCCATAATAATCGTATATCTATTAAACAAGCTTCAAATCCATAGGCTCGTACCTCACATAGTAACCTCCTTTTATTCACCTTTCTTTTTCGTTACCATTGCTCCTTTATACCCTCGCTTCCTCCTAACTATGAAACTTACGTAAGAAGAAACCTAGACAACAACATGTTTTATGCAGTGAACCAACTCTCCAAAACACACCGAGATGCTTTACATGCAAGATTTTGAAGATGAATGACAAAGGAGAAGCTTAGGGGAAAGATTTAAAATGTAATTCGACAACTTGAGGGGGAAGGATGAGAGACATGTGACCACAAAAAATAAATTATGAGAGAAAATATGACCTTGTATGCTTTTTGATCATGGTAAGTAACTAATTTTTTGACCTCACCTCTACCCCTTGGCCATCGAAAAATTGACACTTCCTACACTGCTTTTTATTCTCTGCTTTAAAAAACGTATTTCTCAACGAAATGTAGCTAAATTCTGTATTTACATCTCATAATTGGTTTAGTTTCACAGTGAAATTGTTGTTCGCAATTGTATTTACATGAAAAGGTGAAAAACAAACAAGTGGCTCATTTTTATATTTGGCATTTTGCATATAAAAATAAAATGATATGGGATAGATTTGACTAATATGACAAGATCTGATGGTGGGTTTAGACTTGTAAACCTTGTCACATGTGTTTTTTTTATAATTTCATGAATTTGACTATGAAAAAACATGGAACTCAGGCGAATGATATGTACTATCAATGAAATTGTTAAAACTTGGTGAGTGATAACAATGGCTCCACTAGGATGGCTTCGTGATACAACAAAGAACATGTAGTTCTAGTGCCTTCATTTAATGAAAACAAAACTTTGAAATTTACAAAGCCTTTCCTCAAGCTCTTATTGCCTTCTCCTGCCTTGGCCATATGATGAGTTATTTATTAGCAAAACATCATAACAGAGAACGAAACATATACAATGGAGGAAATTGCAGAAAGAATTAGGAGGAGTAGTGTTTCTCTACAATCAAGCGATTGACAAGTCCCTCCTCGCACACGCTGTCCATCCACTGGGCGTATAAGCGTTGTTACCATGATATGCAAGTTGTCATAAATGGTCCCTTCCAAATATTCTCAAACTTTTCCATGTTTCCCCTTTTTCTTTCACTGCTTCCCATTTCAAAATACATCTTGAGGCCGGAAATTTTCCTCTTTAACTTTTCAGCCAAATGTTTTCTTCTTCACTCTCTATTTTGTGATTTCGATGGTTTCTTTTATATACCTCTTTCTCTTTCTTCTTGTAGAGATATGAGTTGGTTTATCATCCCTCCTCTAATAACATTTGGATCTTCAAGTCCTCACAGCAACTTCATTATTGGAACTCCCAAAGAAGTGAGAAAAATAGCTTAGCTCCATACACATCTATAAGGAGATGTACTAATGGATCGCTTTTCAGGCATATTCTATCAGCCCAAAGAGAAAATTTCTACCTAGATACCATCTCTTGTTTTCAGTGCTAATTTTTGACGATCCTCACTATACTTTTATTAGATGACTTCCGTAGGGCTGTCACCATGGGGGCAAGGTGTTGCTGAATGTCCATGTAATATGATACCGATGACAAAAGCTAATTAATTTTTTGGATTTAAAATCTTGTTATTATATAGCATTAATATTCATAGGACAAACTAAACTTGGACAAAATATTGTTTCAAGAATTTAATGATGACCGAATCAAGGCATGCCTTGTTGGGATTGCTCAATCCATTTAGTGAAATAATTAGGTTTTCCACAAAATCAAAGGATGTCGCTCTCGAAGATGCTAGGTGTATTTCAATAATGAAATCCAACCCATTGTTGAGAAAGGTGTCAACACATTAACAAAGGTAAATGAATCAACTTCCCTATTACCATAAAAAATTTGGCATTCATGCAAGCAAAAGTGATTCTCTTGTACATCCTTAAAACATAATAAAATAGTAGCATGCTCGAGTATTTCCTTGGTTAATGGCTTTCAAATAATGGTTTCCTCCACAATCTCCCTTATGGAACTATTCACGACCTTTTCAACTTAATCTTCAAAGAAAAATTCAAAAGAATCCCACCCAGATCTTTCAATACATGGCTCTTATTCAATACAATATCTTAATGATTTCAAACTTTTACAAACCTTGATTTAACTGGTCAACTCTAGAGGATCTTTGTGATGATGTAGGACAAATATTACATCTCTATACCATTCGCATGTTATTTAATTTCTCTTCAACAGTACCAATTATTCTTCTTCTTATGTCAACTCTGAAAAGTTCGCAATGAAGTTCACAATAAGACATTCAAAGTTGGATTGCGTCATTAGTTTTTCAATCATTGTCCCTTCACCAAATTTGTAGGCCTCGATTTCTATTTCATACACCAAGAAAAAGTAGCTATCCATTTCCTCTTTTGTCATCGAATCAACTTGTGTCAAAATACTTAACCATAGTGTTAGGGTACAGAAATGCAATGATACGACAATGAAAAATATAAATTCTAAAGTCTTTTAAGGGCTTCGACTAAAGAATATGCCTATTTTTCCAAAATATTATACTTCAACTTAGAGTTGGCAAGGGTCCTCATTAAAAAATAAAATAGGTTTTTCAAGACCTTGTTGTCCTTTCTACGTAAAACTCCAACAATGGTATTTTCGTAGGCAAATAATAACCAAATCACTTGAGAATTTAATTATCAAGAATTGGGCTTGAGGAGCACTTTATTTATCTCTTCAAATGATTTGGCTAGCTTTCACAAATTAATTTAATATCGCATCCTTTCTTAAACTCTTTCTAAATCGTAGGCATGAGAAAACATTAATTTTCTCAATTTCTGCTTTCGAGTTGCTCTCTTTTCATTCTCCTTGATACGAATAGTATGTTTTATAATACTAGGATCTACCTTTTCGTATCAAAGATAGCTCCATGCAAAAAGTCAATATATTTCTTCATACTATTCCACCTACTTCTCGCTCTCATTCCAGAAAACAACTAAAAAGTTTGACCATTTTAGGCGTTGTTGTCAGTATCAAGATTGGGCAAGTTTCTACCTCTCATCATCAACTCCATATCAGGAGATTTAAAAACATCATTTTGATTAAAAGGTTTTTCAAGAGGAATAAGTGTCTTTGGTATACAATTTTTTTTTTAGTCATAAGACTTAATTGACCCTGGTTTCTGTGAAAACATTTTTCTCGATCCGCCAGGTATGTTTCTAAACCCTCCTTTTAATTATAGGACATTTAGGACTTATGATCATCTTCAAACATCAAATAATGAATGATATTATCAGAATTGTTGGCCGATGCCCAAAATCAACCCCTATACTTTCAATAGAATGTGGGGATGTAGTACAAAATCATAAGAGATGGCTAAAGAATCACCACTAAATTTGGGTTCTGTTTTCACAATGAAGTTGCACATTCTTTGGAAAATTTTCAAGAATTTCATGACTTTATTTTTTGTAAGCCTTGCCCTTACATCCTGGTTTTGCATGATCTTCAACTTCTTTGATTACTAAATTTGAGTCAACACATTAATCGATATCTTTCGCTCCTAGTTTTTTCAAAATTAAAACCCCAAAACAGAGATTCATATTTTTTTCCATATTGTTACAATAAAAGTTAAGTTTAGAAGAGTAAAACTTAATTTCACTGTATAGTGATCCATATGCCTACTACACCCTCTCTTCCACAGCAGCCATCAAAGGAAAGCCACCAACCCTTTGCCTTTTTCTCAACACCTTCCCCGATTTTCTACTTGCTGATTTTTGTTTTTCCTTCAATTTCTGCTTCATTAGTTAGCTCATTGAATAAAATTGATGATCCTACTTGTCTCAACATAAAAATGTACCTGAGGCTGAGCCTTGTTCGCCACCATGTGGTGTCATCCCCACTTTCCCCGATGTACAACCTTCTTTGCTCACCAAAAACAAGAATGGTGGAATATGTCATATCCATATGTATACAGTACCTTTGATTTCGCATGCCCAAGATCTATACATATTGTATAAATTGAGGGATGTCACTAATACTATGTCCATCACCATCATTTTAGCACGCACTTGTGATAAGCCAACTATAACATCTTTGATACATCTTACTGAACGCCTTTGGAGTAAAAATAAAACGGTTCTTTATAATGTTCAGTTATTTCCAAACCAATCCTTTCCATGATTAATTTAGGCATCGTGTTGCGGGGAAGCCCCGAGTCCAACACATTGTGAAACTCACGTGAATATTTAGACCGACATAAAAGGGAGGGACCTATTCATTTTGTTCACTTTCTCTACCTCGCGTGGGAGGCCCTGAATTCCGCCGGCCAAAAACATGGGGAAAATCCCACCCTATCCGGACCTTGGGCAGCTCCTTTCCGCTGTAGTGGCCCGACAGATAGTGGGACCGCTCGTTAATAAGGACGGATTTTGGGGTGTTTTTTTTATTATACAACATGGAATGAAAATTATTTCAATCTATCAAATGTATCTATCTAAACTATCTATTCTATTACATACTCCGGGTGTTTCTTCCTTTATACATCTAACAGACATCCTTCAACCGTTAGTAATATAGACTATTTAATAAAATTGGAAAAAAGAGATGGGAAAATTATGTAAGATGATTTCAAAAAATAGTTTGATTAAAATAATTGTGAAAAATATATCGCATTCATATGTGTGATTATATATTGGATAAGAAATCATAGACAAATATTAGAACAAAAGTGAATGTAACATTCATATCTTTAAGAACATTTAAAATATATAATGCAATAAAATATGATCATAATATAGAGAGAAAAACTTAATACAAGTGAATAGAAGTACCATATCTACGAATTTCTACTCATGTAAATTGACAATAATTGATAAATTTCTCTTCACTTTCAAGAAATTTAAAGAGTACAATAGTGCAACATCGCTTAAACAACTTTAATTATTATATTGGACAATAGGTTCAGACAGTTCAACAAGATGATAAATTGTAATAAAGGCATCTTTCTAGTAATACTGAGAAATTTTTCTGACCCTTCTTAAAAATGCATGAGAGAGGGCTAAAATACTAAACTAACTATGTTCTAAATATATTACAATAAAATAGGGAGGAGGTTTCAAACAAACTATACTCGTAAGACTAACTTTAACTACAATCTAGGAAAATAAAGTAACAATATGACTTAAGAGTTCCGATCTTTCTTTGGATTTCCTATCGAAGTTGACAACATTCAGCATGGGCTTGAGATGAGTCATTGTGAAATCGTGATCTGACCTATTCTTTTAATATTGCATTTGAGAGTGTTGGTTGTGATCTTCTGGCTTAATTTGTTAAAGACTCAGAATTTGGTATTGATGATAATGTTTGATCATAAAATTCAATAATTTTCTTCTTGATCAAACTTATTTACCTTTTTAATTGTTTCATCCGTATTTCTTCCTTTTGTTTCCACCGTGTTACCAAGCACTCGAGAGAAATTTAGGACATATACCTTCTTTGATAAGTTCTGCTTTCACAAGATTTTCACACGCAGATTCAATAATTTTCACAACTTGAATGCTTTTGTTGATGCTCTTCTCCGCTCGCTTTATCTATGCTTCCCAATCTTTGAATAGGATTTCTGTGAAACTTATACACTGGGTAGATTAGCTCTGCTCAAGTCTCAAGTGCTTGCCATTGTTGTAAAGTTGATTGATTTAATTCTTGATCTTCTCACTTTCTTAAGTTTCTCCTTTGGATAGCTATTTATCGGATTAATATTTCACTTGAGTCACAATAAGAGCTAGTAATAGAAGCATGTTGGAAAATACTTCGTTGTTGCTTTAACTTAGCATTTACATCCAATGCTTCCTTTATGAATTTCTCTAACTATGGTCATGTTGTAATCTAGTCATTACTACTTCCGCCTGTGTTTTCTTCAACGATTTCTGTTTGATGTCGCATATTAACACTCGAAATATTTATGAAATTGGGACATCTTCAATTTCATTTGCTCAATCGGAGTTAGAATTTTCTTTGCATAAAAACCTCTAATTCTTTGTATTCCTATCTTCTTTTTGCTTCCGTAACATTTTAACCTTCGTGCCTTATCATCGTGGGCAATAACATATGCCCTCGCAAATGTCATAGTCTGGGCTTAAATGTTCGATAGGGATCGCCAGAGATCCTTCCACAAACATCATACGATTCATTTTTAAGATCTCGAGAATGTCTCATCGTATCTTTCTCCTTTTCTTATCTTTATCATATGACTAGGGCCGTAGAAGATATCCAACAAAGGGATTTCCACTACTTGCACACTATCTATCTTGTGTATGTTTCGTAATGATCTCTCGATCATGAGTTTCTGTGAACTTGTTGTAGTGGTGTAAATAGCTTTCCTCACTTCAACTTCTTTAGAATGTTCTCTGTTAGGCCACTCCGTAAAATTTGATTATACCAAAAGGTGGCTGGGTCTGTTTTGAGTTCTTCAAGGAACAATTTTTCATTACCAAAAACTCGTTGGCTCTTGAAGACTCTTGAAGGCCTCATGCCTCCGTCCTCCGCATCCTAAGCATCACATCTCAAAGGACTCAAACTTCTAATCATTTACAAAGCCAAATTTCTTCGCAAGCCCCCTTCTCTTCTCCTCTTCCAAAAACCAACTTGTTTTCATTTTCCCCATTTCCCAAACCCCCCACAATTTCATGTTTCTTCCCTTTCCGCTTCATAAAACCCTTGATACACCTCTAAGACCCTTCTTAGACTTATCGGAATTTCTAAATTCTCTCCAAAATCATTGAAAAACCATTTAAATGCATATTTTCTATGTATTTGACTTAAGCCCTCTACCAAAGTCTCTAACCCTTTTCATCCATGCGCACTCGGGAAGCCGTAACCAAGCACCGAGTCAGCTTGCCTCCTTATCCGTTTCCAAACAATTATTCGCCCCGAAAATATGAAAACCTTTCTTCTTTGCAAATTTAGGTTTTATTTTATTTTGAAATATTGTCCACCTATCTACCCTAGGTATCTAACCTCCACTCATCGATCTGACTGGCACATCGACTTGGCAAGGTGGTCCTGCCTCCCTATGGTCCCCATATTCCACCAGCTCATCCCCCAAAACTCGCGTGGTATCTATCGCACCGCCTTTGGGGCAAGGGTGGTTTTTTCCCCATCGCTGCCGATTCCACATCGTGTGACACGCGTCCTCGTGCACTTTTCAAACCGCTGCCCATCGCGTGTTATCGTTCGTACGTGGATGCTCAGCCATATTGCTGCAGGACCGTCCGGATCTAGGGCGGCCATCCAACCCGTTGTCGATTGCCGAAGATGCTCGACACTTAACGTGCATCTCCAAGGCCACGCAACCGATCTCCGCCGTCGACCAATATACAGACGGGCGACCCATATTCCACGCTCCTCGATTTCGTCACCCACTAACGATTCCCCATTGCTAACTTTCCGCGTTCACTGACCGTCGACCGCGCGATCGACTCGCCGGATTTGACTACCCTTCCGCCTCTCCGAATAATCCCGACCGTTGATGTGATGCCATCCAACGGCCACGCTTCTCCACACGCTCCGCGCAATAAACCTATAAATACATGTGGATTTTATAATAATTTGTTTGTATTTTATGTGGTTTTTTATCAGCTTTTCGCCATTTTCGAGAAAAAAAATTCGAAAAGCGTAGAATGACGTTCTTCCCCGCCCTCAATTTGTCAAAGAAAATCAATGCAGGTACAACACGTTTCATCAATGTTTCTTCGTGCATTGATGCCATCGCCCCCGTAGCCCCGCACACCGCACAAAAAACCATGAGCTTCGTTGGCCACTAAAGAGTATCGCGTTAAAGATCAAATTGTATCACAACAAAGAGGATTAGAGACAGCTTTACGGGGATTACGAAGTGAAAGACGGTTATCAAAAGCCTAATACCCGATTTAACATTACGTTTAAAGCAGAAAATCTTAAGGGTTTTATCGTACAAAAAGCTCTCCACCGCTCATTAATCGGAGGTCAATTGACTCCCGCCTACCACAACATACCGTCTCGAGTGTGACTAATCGTATACGAAGTTATTGATCAAATGAAGATTTTCTCCTTGGGCAACCAGAAAGTTACTTCGCAAGAAAACCTAATGCAAAAAATATCTACAGAGTAACCCCACGCATCAATACGTAGCCTCAAAGATCAACAAAAGCTCCCACCGAGCTTAATTCATAAGTGTGAATCAATTAATACAAGAAACACTTGTACACTTCTTCATTGAGCCCCCCAAAGGCCAAGAAGACATTAAAGTTCTGTATTAATTAGTTTTGAGATCTTTATCGTATCTCACCTCCTCATTTCATAAATACTTCGCAGAAGATGAGTGAGGGGTTGGTTGTTAAGGTAATTGCCGAACATTGTAATGTAATCGAGTCAAGACTTCTGATTGTAACAGATTCACCTGCTCTTGGAGCTCTACTTGTAACAAATAAGTTAGGTTGTGAAAGAGAGATGAATTAACACACCTAACTTGAAGATTTGTAACCGGTTTGACATCAATACAAGTCGATTTATGGGATCCGTCTATGTTAATCTTATGGATGTTTTTCTCATTTGTAACTTGTGATTTTGTTTTCATTTTCATTATGTTTCATATTCTTTATAAAGAACAACATGGCTAGGTTAGGACCCACCGTATATCTCAACAGAACTCGACCGAAAAATCTTTATCTAAATGTTTTCTTCCAACCGCGTTATTTGAGAATGATTTAATTCGCTTTAAGCATAGGAATGCCGGCATTCCCTCGTCTTGTCTTAGTCGAATATTATTTTTGAATGTTACTTTCAAGAGATTTTTTGAAGATAACCGAGGAATATATGGTGAGCCCTAGTCCTTACTTAGCTACACAACTGCTTGATTGTTTCCCTTAGAATGTGTTAAAAGTCAAAGGTTTCAAAGTACTTACCGCATCTTAGGCCATTCTGTTATATTTGTGATTGTTCCTGAAAGTAATCAAGTGGCAGCAGAAAGCAAGGAGAGGATTTCAGGTAGAGCCTCGGCCCGCTGGTTTCTACTCAGACCATTTTCAAGTTTCCATTTATTTTTTATATAAGCTTTTATTGAAGTGTATCAAAGGTCAAGGTTTCAAAGTACTTTCTACTCGATCCTAGTTTTCTTTCTCATGTTCTTCTTAAGTGACCGGTCATGTTATCGGCTAGTTTTGGAAGTACTTACCGTATCTTGAGTCAGTTTCTTTTTTCTCTTTTCATCTCGATTATTTCCTCTTCTTAATGTATCATTTCATTCCATAAATCAAACTTTTAAAGAGATCCTTAGACATAGATGACTTGCCCCATAGACCACTTCTTGAACCTCGATTGTTCCAATTAAATCCTTCTATGAACACATAGCCCACGGACTAAAACCTACAATTATCTTCCATCTTGGCCAAAGATTGGTCATTCTCTTGGGTAACTTTCTCACCTTGAACTTCTCCGTACTTGGGACTTTCACCTCAAAAACAATAATTATGTCTACTCATCCAAAAACAAACAAACCCTTAGCCTTCATAACTAGCCTAATATCATTACCCTAAAAAAACTTCAAAGACAAATCCATCTTTGTACTCATTGGAGAGATACCTCTCCGGATTCAGAGGGATAGATCCCAGAATCCCAAAGTTGGTTGAAACGATGTTGTTTCTCTGGTGATCGGACTTTGCCAATCTTCACGATTACGTATTCCTAAAATTTTTGGCGACTCATTGGGAACTCAAACCCAAAATCTTCATAAGTATCTCAGAGTAAAAATCATTTTTGTCAAGCACTACCAAGAAATGGTAATTACGATGAAACCTGCTTGAATCGCTGACAAACTAGGCAAACCCTAGGATTCTCTTAATACTTTATCAAACCTTGAAAAATCAGCTGGCTTAGCCATAAGAGTACATTGTCTTTTTCTCATAACCGTAGCTAAGTTTTGAAACAGAGTTAGCATATTCTTAGAAACCACACAACTGAAAAATAACTCAAAAAAAACCAAAAATATTTCAGATTGGTAGTAAAACATTTACTCCTACATTGACACTTACCTTTGTGGTGTTTTACTTCATACTCTTAGACAGAGTCTAGAAAGGGCCAGGTAGCTTCCGGATCTCATCCTCTTTCAGAGGTGAAATATCTGGTAAATGCCCTCCCAGTCAATCTCTGGTTAGAGTTTGTTGTGTTCCGGGATATCCTTGAAAAGGGATATTTCACAAGCATGGTGGTGGACCTTAAAACCTTTTACCTCTGAAAAGAGCTAAAAACTTCCACTTGGCGACTCCACAATCCTGAACAGACCTTAAGACTCCACTGGGAAGAACCCTGATCATCATAATATCATTCAAACTCAGTCAGAGGCCTGTAGGATTGAAATTTAGGTAAACAGATTAGTTAACCATTCAAATACTGTCATATCTGGTTGAACTTGTCTGGTTTATTTAGGTCTGAAAAACACAGCATAGTGGCTCCCAGAAAGATTCACACTAGAGCCTATCCTAACCCTGGTCCACCTGAAATAGTTGATAACCCAGAAAGTATCCTTAGGAAGTCTCCTGAGATTAAATTATCAACTGTTTCCAGACCACCCTTGAGAGCTAAATCAGTTCCTGAACATCTTTCAGCTCTACAACAATCACAAGCTGACTTAGTAAATCCATTTAGAACTAGGTCATTTGATGATATAATTCAGCTAGATTCTGAGTCCTCACTTTCATCCCCGGAGACAAGGGAACATTCTAGTAGTAGAGAAACAACACCACCTGATCTACACTTTCTGTTGAATTTAGGTGTCTCTCATCCAAGGTCAGCTCAGCAATCTACTGCTGTTCCATCCGCATCTACTCATCTTTCATCCACCGTTCGAACCACTCCACTTCAGCCCACCTTCCCTTTCGTCAACCCACCTGTGAATCCACCTCCACCTCCTGCCATGGCTGCATGGTATGCTCCCCTAGTCCCTCCCGCACCATTAGTCAATCTTCCATAGGACTATCAGTCCAAAATTCCATTATATGATGTTAACAATACTACAACTGCATCGCAACATGTGGATAAGATGGATGACTATTTTGACAGAAATGAAATTGATGATGATTCCGTCAAACTTAGATTATTTGCTCAAAGCCTGGGGGGAGAAGTAAGAAAATGGTTTAAAGGCTTAGCCCCCCATAGTATCAATGATCTCCAAGGCTTCCATCAAACATTCTTAAACAAATGGGAAGTAAAAAAGAATCCTCTCCAAGTCCTTTCTGATTACAAGAACCTCCATAAAAACCCTGGGGAAAGTGTGCAAGCTTATTGCACTAGATTCAATAGTGTGTATAATGCACTTTCCCTAGAACTAAAACCTCCACAAGGTTCAGCGTTAAACAAGTTTCCTGAAGGATTTGACTCTGACATGACCTATCAGCTGAGAGAGAGAGACTTTACAACTCTTGAAGATATGCAAAGAGGTGCTCTTTCTGTAGAGGTCAACCTGATGGAGAAAAGAGCAAGGATGAAAGCTGAGAAGAGAGTATCTTTTAGAGAGGAATCCACACCTTCCACTTCCAATTCAAAAATGGAAAGAATGATGGAAGAGATGATGAAAGAGATGAGCATAATTAAGAAAGCACAAGCAAGCCAAAATCAAAATGCTCAAAACAGAAACCAAAACCAGAATCAGAATTCTAGAAGGAACCAACCTCCAAACAGACCTAGGGAAGATGATCAACAGATCACTCTTCCCTCTCATCAAAACTATGTAAATGAGGTTGAGGAAACGGATCAAATAACAGAGGAGGATGATATCAACCTATTTGGGGTAGATGATGAAGACTTTGAAGTTCATTATGATAGAAAACAAGGTCTTTATACACCTTATGATGACAAAAGAGATGATAATGAAAATTGTTGTCAAGACATGGAAAATGCCATCACCGAACCTCCAAGAGAATATGACCTCAGAAGTAAATCTAGTCAACAAACCCCCAACAACAAAACCTCTGACAAATCCTCACAAAACAGCACTGCAACCAAGCCTAAAGTTGTCAAACAGAAGGATAAAACAGTGGCTGAAAATTCTGATAAAGGTAAAGGAAAAAGCACTGAAGACAATGAAAAACAGAGTGCAGACATTAGTAGTACTAACACTACAGCTAGTACTCCTGTGAAAACAATTTTATCAAATGTAAATAAAACAAAACAGCAACCTGACATTGCTGATAAAATGGAAGTTAATAAGGCTGAAACTAGTTTTTCAAAGAACCAAATTCTTTTCAGCCTGGAGCAGGAAATTTCAAAGATCAAAATTTCTGTTCCCCTCACCGAGTTAGCTGCCCAACATGTATATAGGACCCAAATTTTGAAGGCTTTAAATTTAGAAGACAACAATGACAGTCAATCTTAATGATGACCAACCAGAGCTTATTTTTGGTTCGAAGATTGAAGGAAAATATCAAGAGGGCCCTGTTCCTCCTTTTTATGTGAGTTTTAACGTTCATGACAAAAATTTGCATAATGCTATGCATGACTCAGGAGCCTCTCACAATTTAATGCCTAAGGCTGTAATGGAGAGCTTGGGTCTAGAAATCACCAGACCTTATAAAGACCTTTACTCTTTTGATTCTAGCAGAGTAAAATGTTTAGGATTGATCAAGGACCTCTATGTTAACTTAGCCCAAATTCTAGCCAAATGCTTAGTCATGGATATTGTTGTGGCTGATGTGCCCCCAAAGTATGGAATGTTACTCTCAAGGTCTTGGGGGGGCTAAGTTACAAGGGACTATGCAAATGGACATGACCTATGCGACTATCCCTGTTTTCAATCAAACTAGAAGACTATACAGGGAATCCCATATGAAATACATAGTCACAAGCCAAGACAGACCACAAAACTCTCCTATCTATTCTGTCAATACAGGCCTCGATTATTTTATCATGTTTAATGATGAAACACTTAGTGAACAAGTCACTTTAACAGAATTAATGGCCGATAGAGAGGAGGAGGTAAATACCAATGAACTGTCAAAACAGTTTGCTGAACCTTTAAACAACAGCAAACCAAATATGGGTCTTGAACTATAAGTCATGTGTCCTTTGCTTCTAAACATTGAGAGTCAAGAAAGTATCCCTCAAATAAATGAAAATCTGGGGGAATCAAAACAAATTCAACTCAGTACTGAGATTCCACAACGACCCTTGAGCACGATAATTCAAGAGGACTCTAACCAAGATAAAATCGAGAAAAGTCCTCTCTGGAGTATGTATTTTGATGGGTCATGCACTAGAACTAACGCTGGTGCAGGTGTCTGGATTACTAACACTGAAAACAACCGCACAGAATGCATTTCATGCAAATTGAACTTTCAGTGTTCCAATAACATAGCAGAATATGAGTCCCTTCTCTTAGGCTTACAACTTTTGAAAAAGTTAGGAGCCAGAAGAATCAATGTATATGGGGATTCTGAATTGATCATTAGGCAAGTAACTGGGGAGTATAATGTAAATCATCCCAGACTTAGAGCCTACCGGAATGATGTCATGGACCTTTTAAAAACATTCGAGGAGTCCAAAGTAATTTTTGTCCCAAGGAAAAGAAACATTGCAGCTTACAATATAGCCTTTGTAGCTAGGACATGCTTGGCGCCATTTGAAACCAAAGACTGTACAACTGAGATAAAGTTTAGACCAGCAGTGCCTGATAATAAGAAGTATTGGCAGGTGTTTGACAATGACAAACAAATAGAAGACTTCATGCAATTCAGAAATGAATTCGAACTAAACAGTTCGGACTCAGACTATGAAACAGACTGCAGTGAAGAAAACTTTCTTGGTGAAGAAGAGTCGTCTCCTGAGCTTGTCAATATTAACCTATTGTCTAGCAAACTTACAGACGAAACAGAGGAGTTGGAGACTCTGCACTCTAGAGATGAAAGTTTTCCTAGAGGTCTGGCACCTTTAGAAGAGTTGTTTGATTTTGATGATGTGGCCCAAAAGCCAAAACTGGAACTTGTAGAGACTGAAGTGGAGGAGTGCAATATAGGCAGTGAGGAAAAACCGAAAAAGATTAAACTGTCTAAGACTTTACCAGCTCACATTAAACTCAAATACATTGAGCTGTTTAAAGAGTTTTCTGATGTTTTTGCATGAGTTACGAAGATCTAAAGTCCTATGACACCGAAATAATACAGCACAAAATCCCTCTCAAAGAAAACCAAAAACCATTCAAACAAAAACTGGGTAGAATAAACCCTGTTCAGTTGCCTTTGGTTGAGAAGGAGATTAAAAAGATGTATGAAGCTGGTATTATTGTCCCTATTAGATATTCTGAATGGGTATCTAATCTGGTGTCTGTTAGGAAGAAAACTGGAGAGATCAGGCTTTATATAGACTTTAAAGACTTAAACAAAGCTTCATTAAAAGACAACTACCCTCTACCTAAGATGGATCATATTTTACAAAGGGTGGTAGGGTCTAGAAGAATTTATTTGTTGGATGGCTATTCAAGGTACAATCAGATCTTGGTTTACCCTGCCGATCAATTAAAGACAACGTTTACTACACCATGGGGCACTTTCATGTATGTGAAAATTCTCTTTGGTCTAATGAATGCTGGAGCAACTTTCCAAAGAGCCATGGACATAGCATTTTCGAAAGAATTGGGCTTCTTCATCATTATCTATCTTGATGATGTCACTGTGTTTTCAAAAACAGATGAAGAACACTTAGAACACTTGAGAAAGGTTTTCGAGAAGTGCAGAAGGTTTGGAATATCCTTAAACCCTAAGAAGACACTATTTGGTCTCCAAGAAGGTAAACTTCTTGGGCACATTATTTCAAAGGAGGGTATAAAGATAGATCCAAAGAGGATTGAGGCCATATTGCAAATCTCTCATCCTAGAAACATCAAAGAGCTGCAATCTTTCATTGGGAAGATCAACTTTTTTAGAAAGTTCATCCCTAATTTAGCTGAGCTCCTTAGGAATATCACAAACATGTTGAAAAAGGAGCAAGGGGTAAAATGGACCTTGGAAGCAAAGCAATCCTTTGAACTGGTGAAACAAGCGTTAACCAAAACACCGGTTCTAATAAGTCCTGGTTTTTCAAAAGATTTTTATATTTTCTCGTTTGCATCAGAACATACCATAGCTGTTGTCCTTTTACAGAAAAATCCACAAGGACAAGAGCAGCCCATTGCATTCTTTAGCAAGGCATTGAGGGATGCCCCTTTGAAGTATAACATTATGGAGAAGCAAGCTTTTGCTTTGGTTAAAGCTTTGAAAGACTTTAGGGTATACATCCTTCATTCACACATTATTGCCTTTGTCCCAAATTCAGTTGTTAAAGACATTCTAACACACGACCCAGATGGTAAGAGAGGTAAGTGGATTGCTGTTATTCTTGAATATGATTTAGAGATAAAACCCACTAAGCTCATCAAAGGTCAAGGTCTAGCTAGATTAATGGCTGAATCAAATTGTGAAGTTCTTGATATTCATATGATTAATGCTTTAGATGATCAAGAGGAAATTTCAACTCCCACTGTTGAAAGTCATTTTATGAATTCCTCTTGGTATGCTGATATTCTTTATGTTCTGCTTAATTTGAATACACCTCCTGGTTTGACAAAAACAAAGGCAAGGTTCCTAAAATTGAAAGTTGTAAACTATTGCATTATAGATAAATGTCTTTATTGGAAGAATGCAAGTGGTCTATTGCTTAAATGTTTGCCTGAGTTTGATGCAGAAAAGGTTAAGTACCAGTTCCATGAAGGAGAGTGTGGAGGTCATTTGTACTAGAAGACAACAGCCAACAAAATTTTGAGGGTTGGTTTCTATTGGCCTACTCTTTTCCATGATGTACACAAGATGATCATAGCCTGTCATAAGTGTCAACTTTTTGAAGGCAAAAGAAAACTGCTACCCCTCCCTCTGCATCCAATCACTGTTGAAGCCCCATTTCAACAGTGGGGACTTGACTTTATAGGAGAAATCCATCCACCATCTTCTGCCCAGAACCAATGGATTCTCACTACCACAGACTATTTCACTAAGTGGATAGAAGCCATTCCTTGTAGGCAGGCCAATGATTCAGTTATCATAAAATTTATGGAGACTAATATTCTCTCCAGATTTGGCTGTCCTACCAAGATCATCACTGATAATGCAGCAGCATTTGGATCAAAAAATATGGTTGAGTTCTGTCATAGATATCAGATAACATTGGGGCATTCTACGGCCTATTACCTTCAAGGTAATGGACTTGCAGAATCCTAAAACAAAATATTAGTGAACATAATCAAGAAATTTTTGGAGTACAACAAGAAGTCTTGGCACACAAAGCTAATTCATGCACTTTGGGCTGACAGATTGACTTTGAAGAAATCCATTGGTATGTCACCTTTTCAGCTTGTGTATGGTACTGATGCAATTTTTCCAAACAGCCTTGGTGTACCAGTGATAAAGTTGATTCAAGAGTTGCAGACTGAAGATAATGACATGATCAGAAGAATAAATCAGACCATTCATCTTCAGCAAACCAGAGAGGAAGTGTATAACAAAGCATTGCAGAAACAAGACAACATTAAGAAGCTTTTTGACAGAAGAACAAAGGCCAGCAATTTCAAGATTGGGGACAAAGTTTTAAAGTGGGACTCAAGAAGGGAAGAGAAGGGCAAGCATGGAAAATTTGACAACCTATGGCTTGGCCCTTACTCTATTCATTCAGCTGCTGGTAACAATGCATTTTTCTTGCAGGAGTTGAATGGAGCAAAATTGTTTGGGGGTCCTGTCAATGGCAGGATGCTTAAGCATTACTTCTCTTGATCCATGTTATGTTTTGAAGCCTTTTTATCTTTTCCATTATAAATATTTCATCCACCATTGCATTCAAAGTTGTAAAAACAAAAATACAAAAACAATGAAAAGAAAGAAAAGAGGGCAGATTTTGAAAACAAGCAAGGTATAGCCCCATACCAAAAAAGAGAGATAAATCTGAAAGTGTGCAAGCTCAAATGCCACTCCTGAAAAACACACTTCTAGTTAGTCAAACTATTTAATCTTGACTAATTAGCTTTAAATTTTTTGCTGATAGGATAGTGAATTTGATATACCAAACTGTCTAATCTTGGCTTATCAGTAGATAGTTTAGGATAGAAATTAAAGGTTCAAACATGATCAAAATCTGAACCTAAAGTTGCAAAGAGAAATGACTCAAATCTGTTCTATTTTTCTGAGTCAAAGAGATGTAAAAATCTGGTTCTAATTAGTTCAAAATCTGAACCAAAAGAAAAGGAAAGACAACTCAATAAGAGTCAAAACAGAGCTATGAAAAGAGGAAGGAAATGTTTCCAAATTTTCAGATCTTAAGCCTTCCATTTTTTATTTAATTTTTGTGAAATAAATGTCTCTGTGCAGCTTGTCTTTTATGCCATAGACCAGCATCGAGTTAGACTGTTCAATCCTGACTTGAGTGCTTTTCAATTTCTGTTGTAGAAATTAGAGAATAAAGATCTGTTGGATAGTTTAATCCCAACAGATAGTAGAATAGGTAGAGAAGCATCTGAACTCAACTGTTTAATCTGAGTTCAGGGAGAAATAAGGAGTAGAATTAGATTAGTTTCCTGCTTTCAAAAGAATAAAATGTTGTGAAAAGAGTTTTCCAATCCAAGTGCACTCTATTGAAGAAAAAATGTTAGATCTGTAGGATTGGGTAGGTAGAAAGTTGTATTGATGAAGATCCATTGTTTTTATGACTGCTTATGCATTTTCAGAGAAAATCATCCCAGCACAGGAAGAGCAACCCAATGGATTAGGAAACTGATCAGCCTCCTAGAGAACATTAAAGGATCAGGCACATGCTTAGCCTCCCAAAGAATGCAGGTCTGAAAGTTCTTGATGCCTTCAAGAAGGCACCATCCCCAAGTGGAGCCACTGTTAGCCACCTGTAAAATTTGATTATCCCAAAAGGTGGCTAAATCTATTTTTGAGCCTTCAAGGAACAATTTTTCTCACTAAAAACTATTGGCTCTTGAAGAATTTTTGAAGGCCTCATGCCTCTGTCCAAACCTTCACTGTTGTTCCCATCTTGAAAAACTCTGAAACCCTGCTGGTCCCATCTTGAACTATTGCTACAAGCACCATTTTCCCCTTTCCTCCTCTTTAAAAACTGACCTCTTTTTCTACCCCTTCATTCCCCATGAAAATCCAACAAATTCATGTTTCTTCCCTTTCCACTACATAAAAACCCTTGATAAGGTTCTAAGACCCCTTCTTAGCCTTATCGAAACCCTCATTTCCTTTGAAAAAACGTTGAAAAATCATAAAAATACATTGTTATTGACTTAAGCCCTTCGGGTTTAGCCTTAAGCTCCCTTCCTTTTAAAAACCTTCGGTCATATAACCCTCTACGCACCCAAAGGCCCCACAGTCGAGCGCCTAATCATATTTTATATTTTCCGCCCGTGAAAAAACGTTAAAAACTTTGTTTTAAATTAAAACTTGGGTTTTTAATTATTTTTTGTTTCTCCGCCGTCTCCATTTTTTAAACTATCCCGCACCGTCAATCTGATCTGCAGATTGGACGGTGCGGAGTGCGTCTTTCCGTGGTCTCCACCGCCTGAAAGCCGGTTGCCCAAAACCGGCGGTATCCATCGCACCGCCTTCGGGCAAAAGGTTGTTTTCCCCCAATGGCCAGCGATTCCATACATCGCTTGCCACGCGTCCCATGTACTATTTGTAAAACCGTCGTCCATCTGTCTTCCATCACGCGTTAATGTTCGGACCAGGATGCCCAGCGATATCGCTATGGACCGTCTGATCTGGGCCCACTGATCCAATGGTGATCACTCGCTGAAGTTGCTCGATAGTTAACAAAGGTGTGCGCACGATACGACACGATGGAAAATCAATCTCTCGCTGCCGATCTGATCTCGTTGCATCGACGATCCATATTCCATTGCTCGATCTCTTCCATTTGACTTTCAACCTCCGCTCCCGATCGTCGATCTCTCGCGCGATTGGACGCCTCGATTCAATCTTCTTTCGCCCATTTCATGATCTCTCCATGATCTCTCCCAATTGATCCCGACCGTTGGATGATGCCATCCAATGGCCAGCGTTCCCTCCACTCGTCCTTTTAGAAGCACAAACTATATATGCAGGATTTCGTAACTTTTGTTTGTATTTTGTAGGGTTTTAATGTTTTTCCGCCACCGACGAAAGTTCGTAGGCCGAGGATGACAATCTCGTCATTTCATCAAGAAATCTCATTCTGTGAGATTTTCAATCTCACGTATCATCGCGTGTTTTATGAGGCATCGATGCCGCTTCATCTCTGCACAACTCTCGTATATCAACAAGAAAACCATGGATTTAACACTCGTCAAAGGGTGCATAGGTCGAAGACCTAAATGTATCGTAATAGAGGATTAGAGAGATCTATGGGATTACATCTAAAATGCTTATCAAAAGCCTAATCCCCAAATAAAACACAGTTTACAGAAAACCTAAAGTGTTTTATCAAGCAGGAATGCTTCCACCGCCGCAATCTGAGGCAAATCGATTCCTCTCAGCTACCATAGTGCCACCTGTTCCTCAAAGTACTCAATCAGGGGCCGAAGTTATTGATCGAATGAAGATTTTCACCTTAGCACAGCCAGAAAAGTTACTTCTGCAATAAAACTTAATGCAAAAGATATCTGCAGAGTAACCCTAGCGTCACACAGAGCCTCAAAGGTCAACAAAGCTCCCACCGAGCTTAATTCATAAGTGTAAATCAATTAATACAGTGAAACACTTATACAGTTTCTTCATTGAGCCCCCCAAGGGCCAAGAAGACATTAAATATGTATTAATTGTAAATGAGATATTTTATCAGATCTCACCTCCTCATTCTTCTATATATACTTCTTCAGAATATGAGTGAGGGGTTGGTTGTAGAACTTTGATATACATTTGAGAAAAAAATTCTGATTGTACATAGTATTCACTGGCTCTTGGAGCTCTGCTGGTGATAGATAGGTTAGGCTGAGATGTGTAGATGGTTGCTAACCTAAAGCACTGGACTTAAAGCTGTAACTGGTTTGGAGCATTAATACAAGCTGATTTATGGGATCCTGGTCTATGTTGACGGTGATGTTTTTCTCATTGTAACTTGTTATTTTATTTATGTTTCCACTGTGTTTCATTTTCTCTTATAAAGAACAGCATGCATAGGGTTAGGACCTACTATATATCAGTAGCCTTCTCTAACTGAAAATATTTATCTCAATGTTTTCTTCCAATCTGTGTTATTTAGGAATGATTTAATTCAGTCCAAGCATATGAATGTTGGTGTTCCCTCATCTTATTGTCTTAGCTGAATGTTATTCTTAGATTTTACTTTCAGTACATGTTCAGTGAAGATGAACTGAGGAAGATATGGTGAGCCCTGGTCCCAGTCTGATCCCACAGTCTGTCTGATTGTTTCCCTTGGAATGTGTTAAAAGCTGGCTAGTTTCAAAGTACTTACCAGCTCTTAGGCCATTCTGTGTTATCTTTGTGTTTGTCTTGAAAGTAACTAAGTAAAGAAGAGCTAGGAGAGGATTTGTGGTGAGCCCGGCCCGCTAGTTTCACTCCAAAATTTTCCTTCAATTTTCCCTTTGTTTTAAGATGTTTTCTATTGAAAGTGTATCAAAGGCCGGCTAGTTTCAAAGTACCTTTCCGTATCATGGACTCGCTCTAGCCGCATCCGTTTTTATGTCTCCTTCTTGTTGTACCATTTCATTCCATAAATCAAACTTTAAAGAGATCCTTAGACATAGATGACTTGCCCCATGGACCACTCTTGCCTCTTGCTGTTTCAATTAAATCCTATTATGACTCCATAGCCCAATGGACTAAAACTTGCAATTATCTATCTTTTTGGCCAAAGCTTGCTCTGATTGCTTGCAACTTCTCACCTTTGAAACTCTTTGCATTTAGGACTTTCCACCTCAAATAATAATCATGCTCAACAATCCAAAAACAAACAAAAACCTCAGCCTTCATAACTAGCCTAACATCATTACCATAAACTTTCAAAGACAAATCCAATCTTTGCACTTATTGGAGAGATCCCTCTCCGGATTCAGGAGGGCTAGATCCTAGAATCCCAAAGTGGTTGAAATAATGTTGTTTTTGTGATTGATTTCCGCCAAGAGTAGTTGACAAATTACAGATCCCTAATGTTTCTGCTCGTAATTAGCAATATTGGCAAAAGTCCAACTTCAGGGGCAACATCATACCACTTTGGGATTCAAGGATCTAGCCCTCCTGAATCTAGAGAGGGATCTCTCTATAAATGAGTTAAAAGATGTGATCTTCAAAGGCTGTAATTGTGATATTAGGATAGTTATGAAGAGCATGGGTTTGATTTGTTTTTTTTTGGTTGGGCAAAGACATGATGAAGATGAAAGGTAGTTCTAAATAAAGGGTGAAAATATCTGCAATGAAGGAATGATTTAGTTGACAGAAAAGGGCAAAGACAGTTTTAATCCATTGGGATATGGAGTCATAGGAGGATTTAATTGGACAACAAGATTCAAGAAGGATCCATGCGGCAAGTTACTTATATCAAAGGATATTTTAAAGTGATTTTATGGAATGAAACAGATAAGAAGTGAAAGACCAAACAAAAGGAAGAACAAAGCACAGTCTAAGATCAAGTAAGTATTTTTAAACTAGCTTGCTTTCAACATGTACTTAAGGGGAAACATAAAAGTATTTCTGTTGATCAGGTAAGTGCTTTTAAACTAGCCTGCATTGAAGTACTTTCAATCAAAAACATTTAAAAAACAGCTCGAACTGCTTAAGATCAGGTAAGTGCTTTTAAACTGGCCTGCTTTTAGCATATTCGATAAGGAAACATAGATGATAATCACAAAGAGCAATCTAGATCAGGGAAGTACTTTTAAACTAACCTACATTAATATACTCTAAGGAAAACACAGGGAATGCTCGTTTTAAAGAGCAATCTATATCAGGGAAGTACTTTTAAACTAACATGCATTAATATACTCTTCAAAGAGAACATTCGAATGAAGAAAACATAGAAGTAAAGCTTTCAGTATGAGTAGGGTACCGTGGAGAGTACATCCTAGCTCTATGTTTGCTGCTCTTTATCAGAGAAAATGAACAGAGTGAAAACATTAAGCAAAATAACAATTAACAGTAAGGAGCACATCACCATTGACATAATGGAGGATTCCATGAATCAGCAGCTTGTATTGATGTTCAAACCAGTTACAATCTGCAAGCCCGGTGGGTCTCTACAGATTTGAAATTCTGATATCAGCTTGTGTATCTTTCAGTTACAAGACATGTCATCAGTAGCTTCAGAATAACCATTACATGAATTCAGATGTCCAGAGACCAACATTTTCTCATCTTCTATAGCAGTATTTATAGAAGAATGAATAGGTGGACGGATTTCCCAGGGGTCAAGTATTATGAATTATGCAATTAATGCAATTCCTGGCCTTTGGGAACCAGGCCAGGCATAAGGTGGGAATATAATCATTTATAACTCTACTTCATAACTCTTTTTGTGTCATTCAAGGCCAAATGATTGAAAAGACCTGGTTCCCGACTGTTCTTCAACTTCCAGAATGGTTTTGTCGACAATTAGAGATAAGATTCTTTGATTTGCATTAATTGTTCGGCGATCTTGAATTTCTGCAAGGCTGCTGGTGTCTTTTGGAGCTATGGAGGGTTCAATTAGCCTCTTTTTATGGTAGTGGAGGCTTTCTCAGCTTGACATATGTCTTCGTCATTCCCAAAACACCTTTAATTAACTTGAAATCTATGTTTTGGGTCTTCAATCTCCGGTTCTGATAACTTTTGTCTTCGGCGCTGATACTCTTTAACAAATGATGAATTGTGGTTGTATTCTGGTGCGCAGGGTAGTAGAGGGGTCGAATGGCATCAATGGGTCATGAATTCACTGATAAAATGTAAATCTAACCCTGGAAATGATTTTTAATGTATTTCGAAGGCAAGAGGTTCGTCTCCCTCCGCCTACGAGTTCTTTTCGATTATAATAAGAAAAACTTCAAAACCCTGCAAAATACAAGAAACTATTATAAAATCCTGCGTTATATAGGTTGATTGCATGGGAGGGTGTGTGGAGGAGCCCGGCCGTTGGATGGCATCATCCAACGGTCAGGATTAATCAAGAAATGTTATACGGAGGTGAAAAGAAGATCAAATTTGAGCCGTCAATTCGAGCAAAATCGATGGTTGGGAGAGGGCAATGGAAAGTCAGCGGCTTGGTTACAGCGCGAGCATTTTTGTTAATTGCTAGGTCATCTTAGGTAAGTGATCACTGTTGGATGAGGGTCTGAAGATCGGACGGCTGTGATGAATTCTGCTGGGCGACTTGGTCCAAATGATAATGCGCGGGGGACTAAGGTTAAACAACGGTTTTGAAATAGTGCCAAGGACGCGTGTCGCTGATTGTATGGATTCGTTGGCCATTGGGAAAAAACCGCCTCCCGCTGATGAGTGGTGCGGAAAAACCAAGCAGGTTTGGTAAACAACGCATAGATGGGGGGTCCATAAGGTAAGTCGCGCTCCGCACCGTCCGATCTGTGGAGCAGATCGACGGCGGAGATTTATTAAAAACAAACTGGCAGAAAACCTTTGTAAACAATAAAAATTTACATTTCTCCGCTTTACAAAGGAAAAAAGTGTTTTTTATACGAACAACGGGGTATCGTATGGTGGGCCCGGCAGATAGATCGCATCGCAAAAATTTGCGATGGGTTAATGGATTGAAACCACAAATCTTCGCTTTGTAATATGTGATGGGCGGATTTGCGATCGGTGGTCGCATCGCAAATATTTTCAATGGATCAAAACGAATGTAAACGATGAAATGCGATAGTGCGACATTGCGATTATGCGATGGATCGCAGCGCATATTTTTGCGATCATAACTTCTAAGAACGAAACTGCAATTTGGATTTTGCGATTTGCGCTTTGTGATACGCGCTAAAGGGTTTAAAACTTGGTTCCAGGGTGCGGGCGTATGGAAGAAAAGGGGTTAAAAACTTAGCCCGAGGGGCTTAAGTCCTAAAAAAGTGTTTTTTGAGTGTTTTTCAAAGGAAATGGAGGATTTTTAGGGGTTTTGATAAGGCAAAGAAGGAGTATTTAAACCTTAGGAAATGGATTTTTATGAATGGAAGAAGGGCAAAGAAAAAGAAAGGTGTTTTTCAGCAATATTTGGCTTTGGATTTCTAGCAGAATTTCTGAGTGGTCAAGAGGAAAGCTATGAAGATTGAAACAAAGGTATGACATCTGCCTGGAGGCTTCAAGAGATACACTTTCTGCCAAGAAACTGTTCCTTGATGACTGAATAATGTTTTTGCCACCTTTTGATGGAACAAATTTTATAGGTGGCCAACAGTGGCTCCACTTGGGGATGGTGCCTTCTTGAAGACATCAAGAACTTCAGACTTGCATTCTCTGGGAAGCTGACCATGTGCCTCATTCTTTGGATTGCTCTTCTTTTGCTAGATGATCTGCTTTTGCTCTAAAATATGTTAGCAGCATTGAAAACAATGGACTTTCATCAATACAAACTTTCTACCTACCCAATCCTACTGATCTAACATTTTTTCTTCATCAGAGTGCACTTGGATTGGAAAACTCTTTTCACAACATTTTATTCTTTTGAAAGCAGGAAATCTAATCTATTTCTACTCTTTATTTCTCCATGGACTCAGATTAAGTAGTTGAGCCCATGTGATTCTCTACCTAATCTATTGTCTATTGGGATTAAACTGTCCAACAAACTTTCATTCTCTAAATTCTACAACAGAAATTTAAAAACAGTCAAGTCAAGATTGAGCTGTCTGACTTGCTATGATCTATGGCATAAGAACAAGCTGCACATAGATTATTATTTGTAGAAAATTAAAATAAAAAAATGGAAGGCTTAAGATCTAAAAGTTTCTCATCATGGTCTTCTCTTTTATTCACAGCTCTGTTTTTGCTTTTGTTTGAGCTGTCTCTTCCTTGATATCTGATTCATATTTTGGGCAAATTAGAACCAGTTTTTCTCTTTTATGACTCAGAAAATAAAACAGTTTTGAGTCACCTCTTTGCTTGGAAATTTAGGTTCAGGTTTTGAACATGTTTGAACCTTTCATTTCTATCCTAATCTTCCTACTGATAAGCCAAGATTAAACATTTTGGCAAATCAAATTCACTATCCTATCAGTAGAAAATTTAAAGCTAATTAGTCAAGATTAGACAGCTTGACTAACTAGAAGTGTGTTTTTTAGGAGTGGCATTTAAGCTTGCACACTTTCAGAATTTTATCTCCTTTTTGGCATGGGTGCCTTTATTGTTTTTACAATCTGCCCTCTTTTCATTCTTTTCTTTGTTTTTGTATATTTTTTTTTCTTTTTTGTGAAACTGAATAAAGCAATGATATTTATAATGGAAATGAAATCTTTAAAATCAGACTCAGCAGTAGTAGTGTTTAAGGACCCTGTCGTTGACAGGACCCCCAAACAGATCTGTGCCATCTAGCTCTTGCAGAAAATAGGCATTAGGACCAATGGTGGACTGAATGATGTAAGGACCTTTCCACAAACTATCAAACTTGCCATGTTTTCCCTTCTCCTCTGTTCTGGAGTCCCATCTAAGTACCTTATCTCCAATGCTAAAATCACAAGCCTTTGTTCTTCTGTCAAACAACTTCTTTATATTTTCTTGCACCTTTTGAGCTCTGCTGTAAACCTCTTCTCTTGTCTGTTGGATATGTATTGTCTCATTGATCCTCCTTATCATGCTGCCTTCTTCTGACTGTATTTCTTGGACTAATTTTATCACTGGTACACCCAGGCTGGTAGGAAATACTGCATCTGCTCCATAAACAAGTTGGTAAGGGGACATTCCAGTGGATTTCTTTGTGGTCAATCTGTCTGCCCACAGAGCATGCACCAAATTTTTATGCCATGATTTTTTATTTTCCTCCAGCATCTTCTTGATGATAGTCACCAAACTTTTATTTGATGATTCAGCTAACCCATTACCTTGAGGGTAATAAGCAGTAGAATGACCAAGTTTAATCTGATACCTGTGACAAAACTCAATCATTTTTTTAGAAAAAAAAGCAACAGCATTATCAGTAATAATCTTTCTAGGGCATCCGAATCTAGACAAGATATGGTCTTCAAGGAATTTTATAATGATAGAATTTGTGGCATTCCTAGAAGGGATGGCTTCAATCCATTTTGTGAAGTAGTCAGTGGCTGTGAGAATCCATTTGTGTTGGGCAAATGAAGCATGATGGATTTCTCCTATGAAATCTAGGCTCCATTATTGGAAAGGAGCTTCAACAATGATAGGTTGTAATGGTAAGGGAAGGAGCTTTCTTTTGCCCTCGAATATTTGGCATTTATGACAGGAAACTATCATTTTATGGATATCTTGGAAGAGGGTGGGCCAGTAATAGCTAGATCTAAGGATTTTATTGGCCGTGGTTTTCCAGTAGAGATGACCTCCACACTCTCCCTCATGGAATTCATGCTTGATCCTCTCTGCATCCACTTTAGGAAAACATTTAAGTAATAAACCATTAGCAGTTTTCCAATACAAACATTCATTTAAAATGAAATAGTTCCTAGCTTTCAACTTTAAAAACCTTGCCTTTGTTTTTGATAAATCAGGAGGAGAATTAAGATTTGTAAGTACATACAAGATGTCAGCATACCAAGGTGAGTTTTGGAATTTCTCTTCCACAGTGGGAGAAGATAATTCTTCCTGTTCATCCAAGGCATCTACCATGTTAATGTCAAGGGCTTGTAGATTAGATTCAGCCATTAATTGAGCTAAGCCCTGACCTTTAATGAGTTTTTTGGGTTTGATCTCCAAATCATACTCTAGGATTGCAGCAATCCATTTGCCCCTCTTTCCATCTGGGTCTTGAGACAGGATGTCTTTTACCACTATGTTAGGCACATAAGCAATGGTGTGGGAATGAAGAATATACACCATGAAGTCCTTTAAGGCCTTTACCAAATCATAGGCTTGTTTTTCCATTATGTTATATTTCAAGGGTGCATCCCTTAAAGCCTTGCTGAAAAAAGCAATAGGTTGTTCCTATCCTTCTAAGTTTTTCTGCAATATGACTGCAGCCACTGTATGTTCTGAGGCAAAGGAAAAAATAAGGAAATCTTTTGAAAAGTTGGGGCTGATCAAGACTGGTGCCCGGGTGAGTGCATGTTTTACCAATTCGAAGGATTTTTTGACTTCTTCAGTCCATTTTACTCCTACACTCTTTTTGAGCATATTAGTCATGTTCCTAAGGAGCTCTGCTAAGTTGGGAATGAACCTCCTCAAGAAGTTAATCCTTCCAATAAAGGACTGCAGTTATTTTATGTTCCTTGGGTGGCTAATCTGTAGTGTCCCCTCAACTCTTTTTGGATCTATTTTAATTCCCTTTTCTGATATAATATGGCCAAGGAGTTTACCCTCTTGTAGGCCAAATACTGTCTTTTTGGGATTTAAAGATAGCCCAAATCTCCTGCATTTTTCAAAGACCTTCCTTAGATGTTTAAGGTGCTCTTCATCGGTTTTGGAATAAACTGTTATGTCTTCAAGGTAAATTACAATGAAGTGCCCTATTTCTTCTGAAAATGCAATGTCCATGGCCCCAACATTCATTAGTCCAAAAGGCATCTGCACACATACATGAAAGTGCCCCAAGGAGTGGTGAAAGCTATTTTGAGTTGGTCTTCTGGGAGTACTAAAACTTGGTTATATCCTGAAAAACCATCTAACAGAGAAATCATCTTTGAACCAACTACCTTCTGTAGAATGTGTTCCATTTTGGGCAGAGGATAATTGTCTTTCAGGGAGGCTCTGTTAAGGTTTCTGAAATCAATGCAGAGTCTTATTTCTCCTGTCTTTTTCCTCACAGCTACAAGATTAGAAACCCAATCTGAAAACCTCACAGGCACAATGATTCCTGCCTCATACATTTTCTTGATTTCCTTTTCCACTAAAGGCAGTTGTATTGGATTAATTCGACGCAGTTTTTTCTTAAAGGGTTTTTGTTTTTCTCTCAAAGGAAGCTTGTGCTGGATGATCTCTGTATCATAGGCTTTTAAGTCTTGATAACTCCAGGCAAACACATCGACAAAGTATTTAAACAAGTCAATGTATTTCTTTTTGATGTCTGACGGCAAGGACCTAGCTAATTTAATTATTTTGGGCTGATCCTCAGTGCCTATGTTGCATTCTTCGACCTCAGACTCTGTATATTCCACTGTGGGTTTCTTTGCCACGTCATTATAATCAAACAGGTCTTCTAATGGTGCTAGCCCCCTAGGTATGTTCTTGTCCTTTGCTGACAATACCTCAATGTCTTCATTTTCTATGTCCTCGTATTCTTTAGTATGAGTTTCGAGTTTTTTAGTTAACATGTTGATTTCTACGGGACGAGATGGTTCTTCTTCTTTAGGGGGTTGTTCGTTTAGGCAGTCTTCATCAGATTTAGAATCTGAATCAGATGATTCAAACTCATTCCTGCCAAGAAGGAAATCCTCTATCTGTTTGTCGTCCTCAAAGACCTCCCAATATTTTTTATTAGCAGGCACGGCTGGTCTAAATTTCATCTGAGTTGTGCAGTCTTTAGTTTCATATGGGGCTAAGCATGTCCTAGCGGCAAAGGCTAAATTGTGTGCGGAAATATTTCATTTTCTTGGGACAAAAATCAATTTGGACTCCTCAAAAGTTCTCAAAAGGTCTATGACATCGTTTCGATAGGCTCTAAGTCTGGGATGGTTTTCATTATACTCCCCATTGACTTGCCTAATCACTAACTCTGAATCCCCACGGACATTGATTCTTCTGGCTCCTAAATTTTTCAACAGATGCAAGCCTAAGATAAGAGCTTCATACTTGGCGATGTTGTTAGAACACTGAAAGTTTAATTTGCAGGAAATGCATTATGTGTGATTGTTTTCAGTGTTAATAATCCAGACACCCACACCAGAAGTGATCTTAGTGCATGACCCGTCAAAGTACATAATCCACAGAGGACCGTTTTCGATTTCATCCTGGTTAGTGCCCTCGTCAACTAACGTGCTCTCTGATTGTTGTTGAAAATCAGCACTTAGTTGAATTGGTTTCGAGTTCTTAGGTTTTTCGCTGTGTTGAAGGTTGCTGTCTTGATTTTCAAGTTTTAAGGGCGATGGGCAGATATCCCATGGCTCAAGATATTTGTTTGGTTTACTAATGCCTTGACATGTATCAAACTATTTTGACATTTCTGAGTTTTGTTTCTCTTTCTTGCCATCGACAATCAATCCTATTAAAGTGACTGATTCAGTAAGTGTGTCATCATTATGTTCTATTCTGAGATCTAGAAGATGTTGTGTTGGATCTTGTTCCTCAAGATTTTCATGGAGTTGAAGGAGAGGGGCAGTTTTTTGTTTGCCATCTTGGCTATTTTCATTCAGGTGGGTTGTTTCAACTCACTGTTCGAAGGTTTCTATCTCGTTTTCTTCTGTCTCTAGAACTGCATTCATTTCCAGATTTGGGGTTTCTAACCATTCGGCTGAGTCGTTGTCTTCTAGCTCTGGCTTATTTGAAGGTTTGTAATTATAAAGGATAAATGAATCCAAGTCAGTATGGATAGAGTAAATGGGGGAATTTTCAGGCTTCTCTGGGCTACTGACCATGAATTTCAAGTGTGCCTCTCTGTATAGTCTTCTAAGCTGGCTAAAGACAGGGATAGAAGCATATGTTCCATCCATCTGCATTGTACCTTGCAGCTTGGCACCCCATGATCTTGATAACAACATGTCATACTTAGGGGGCACATCAACCACTACAACATCCATAACCATGCACTTGGCTGGGATTTGAGTCAAACTCACACAAAGGTCTTTGATTAGGCCAAGGAATTTCACTCTGGTAGAGTCAAAAGAATATAAGTCCTTGTAAGGTCGTGTTATTTCTAGCCCTAGCCTTTCTATTATCACTTTTGGCATAAGGTTGTGTGAGGCTCCAGAGTCATGCATATCATTATGCAATATTTTTTCATGGACATTTAGGTTGACATAGAAAGGGGGCACTACCCCTTCTTGAAATTTACCTTCAATTTTAGGACCAAAAATAAGCTCTGGCTGGTCATCATTAAAATTGACTGTGTCATTATTGTCCTCAATATTTAAAGCCTTCAGAATTTGGGCTCTATATGCATGTTGGGTAGCTAACTCAGTCAAAGGAACAGAGATTTTGATCTTTGAAATTTCCTGCCCTAGGCTGAAAGGAATTTGACTCTTTAAAGTGCTGGTTTCAGTCTTATTAGCTGTCAATTTCTCAGCAACATCAGTTTGCTGACTTGTTCTATTAACACTTGACAAAATGGTTTTCACAGGAGTACTAGCTGAGATGTTAGTACTACTAATGTCTGCACTTTGTTTTTCATTGTTTTGAGTGCTTTTCTCTTTACCTTTATCAGAATTCTCAATCACGGTTTTATCCTTCTGTTTGACAACTTTAGGCTTAGTTATAGGGCTGTTTTGTGAAGATTTGTCAGAGGTTTTGGAGTTGGGGGTTTGTTGACTGGTTTTGCTTCTGAGGTCATATTATTTTTGAGACTCTATGACAACATTTTGCATGTCTTGATAATAATTTTCATCATCATCTCTTGTGTCAACCTGAGGTGTATATAGTCCTTGTGTTCTATCATAATGAATCTCACAGTCATCATTATCTACCTCTAACATGTTGACATCCTCTTCCTCTATTATCTCATATGTTTCCTCAACCTCACTTACGAAGTTTTGATGAAAGGGAGGGGTGATCTGTTGGTCATCTTCCCTAAGTCTGTTTGGAAGTTGATTTCTTCTAAAATTCTGGCCCTGGTTCTAGTTTCTGTTCTGAGAGGCAGTTTGGTTTTGATTGGCTTGTGTTCTCTCAAGAATGCTCATTTTCTTCATCATTTCCTCCATCATTTTCTCCATTTTTGAGTTTGAAGTGGAAGGTGTGGACTCCTCTCTAAAAGAGACTCTCTTCTTAGCCTTCATTCTTGCTCTCTTCTCCATTAAATTGACTTCCACAGAAAGAGAACCCCTTTGCATATCTTCAAGAGTTGCAAAGTCTCTTTCTCTGAGCGAATAGGTCATGTCAGAGTCAAACCCTTTAGGAAACTTGTTTAAAGCTAAGCCCTGTGGAGGTTTTAGTTCTGGGGGAAGTGCATTATAGATACTGTTGAATCTAGTACAATAAGCTTGTACACTTTCCCTAGTGTTTCTATGGAGGTTGTTGTAATCAGCAAGGATTTGAAGGGGATTCTTCTTTACTTCCCATTTGTTTAAGAATGTTTGATGGAAGGCTTGGAGATCATTGATACTATGGGGGGCTAGACCTTTGAACCATTTTCTTACTTCTCCCCTCAGACTTTGAGCAAACAATCTAAGCTTGAAAGAATCATTATCAATTTCATTTTTGTCAAAGTAGTCATTCATCTTATCCACATGTTGTGATGCAGTTGTAGCATTGTTATCATCATATAATGGAATTTTGGACTGATAGTCCTGTGGAAGATTGACTAGGGGTATAGGAAGGACTAAAGGAGCATACCATGTAGCCATGGCAGGTGGTGGAGGTGGATTTACAAGAGGGACCGTAGGCTGGAGTGGAGTGGTTTGGACAGTGGATGTAGGGTGAGTGGAAGTAGATGGACCAGGAATAGATTGCTGAGCTGATCTTGGATGAGAGAGACCTTGGTTGTTAAGGAAATGTAAGTCAGGAGGTGTGGTTTCTCTACCACCAGGATGTTCACTTGTTTTAGGATATGAAATTGAAGACTCAGAATCTAACTGATCTAAATCGCCAAGAGACCTGGTTCTAAAGGGATTTACTAGGTCATCTTGTGATTGTTGTAGAGCTGAAAGATTTTCTGGGACAAGATTAGCTCTCAAGGGTGATCTGAAAACAGTTAATAATTTAATCCTAGGAGACTTCCTAAGGATGCTTTCTGGGTCATCAACTATTTCAAGTGGATCTGGGTCAGGATGGGCTCTAGTGTGAATCTTTCTAGGAGCCACTATGCTGTATTTTTTAGACCCTAATAACAGAAAAAGTTCAACCAGGTATGACAATCTTTGAGAGGTTAACTAATCTGTTTTACACAAATTTCAATCCTATAGTCGTCTGACTGAGTTTGAAAGATAGTATAGCGATGAGGGTTCTTCCCAGTGGAGTCTTAAGGTCTGTTCAGGATTGTGGAGTCGCCAAGTGGAATTTTTTTGCTCCTTTTCAGAGGTAAAAGGTTTTATGGTCCACTACCATGTTTATTAGATACCAATCTGAAATATTTTTGGGTTTTTTGAGTTATTGTGGTTGTATGGAAACTAAAGAGTTTATAAAAGCTGGCCAAGAAACTATGAACTCAAAAAGGTCCCCAATGGAGTCACCATTATGTTAGCACCCTGTAATTAGAAAGATTGGCAAAGTCCAACTGCAGAGGTAACATCATACCACTTTGGGATTCAAGGATCTAGCCCTCCTGAATCCAGAGAGGGATCTCTCTATAACTGAGTTAAAAGATGTGATCTTCAAAGGCTGCAATTGTGATATTAGGCTAGTTATGAAGAGCATGGGTTTGATTTGTTTGTTTTTGGTTGGGAAAAGACATGATGAAGATGAAAGGTAGTTCTAAATAAAGGGTGAAAATGTCTGCAATGAAGGAATGATTCAATTGACAGAAAAGGGCAAAGACAGTTTTAACCCATTGGGTTATGGAGTCATAGGAGGATTTAATTGGACAACAAGATTCAAGAAGGATCCATGGGGAAAGTTACTTATATCAAAGGATCTTTTAAAGTGATTTTATGGAATGAAATAGATAAGAAGTGAAAGACCAAACAAAAGGAAGAACAAAGCAAAGTCTAAGATCAAGTAAGTACTTTTAAACTAGCTTTCTTTCAACATGTACTTAAGGGGAAACATAAAAGTATTTCTGTTGATCAGGTAAGTGCTTTTAAACTAGCCTGCACTAAATTAATTTCAATCATAAACATTTAAAAAATAGCTCGAACTGCTTAAGATCAGGTAAGTGCTTTTAAACTAGCCTGCTTTCAGCATATTCGATAAGGAAACACAGATGATAATCACAAAGAGCAATCTAGATCAGGGAAGTACTTTTAAACTAACCTGCATTAATATACTCTATGGAAAACACAGGGAAGGCTCATTTTAAAGAGAAATCTAGATCAAGGAAGTACTTTTAAACTAACTTGCATTAATATACTCTTCAAAGAGAACATTCAAATGAACAAAACATAGAAGTAAAGATTTCAGTAAGAGTAGGGTACCATGGAGAGTACATCCTAACTCTATGTTTGCTGCTCTTTATTAGAGAAAGTGAACAGAGTGAAAAAATTAAGCAAAATAACAATTAACATTAAGGAGCACATCACCATTGACATAATTGAGGATTCCATGAATCAGCAGCTTGTATTGATGTTCAAACCAGTTACAATCTGCAAGCCCGGTGGGTCTCTACAGCTTTGAAATTCTCATATCAGCTTGTGTATCATTCAGTTACAAGACAGGGCATCAGTAGCTTCAGAATAACCATTACATGCATTTAGATGTCTAGAGACCAACATTTTCTCATCTTCGATAGCAGTATTTATAGAAGAATGAATAGGTGGACGGATTTCCCAGGGGTCAAGTATTATGAATTATGCAATTAATGCAATTCCTGGCCTTTGGGAACCAGGCCAGGCATAAGGTGGGAATATAATCATTTCTAACTCTACTTCATAACTCTGTTTGTGTCATTCGAGGCCAAATGATTGAAAAGACCCGCTTCCCGACTGTTCTTCAACTTCCAGAATGGTTTTGCCGACAATTAGAGATAAGATTATTTGATTTGCATTAATTGTTCGGCGATCTTTAATTTATGCGAGGCTGCTGGTGTCTTTTGGAGCTATGGAGGGTTCAATTAGCCTCTTTTTATGGCAGTGGAGGCTTTCTCAGCTTGACATATGTCTTTGTCGTTCCCAAAACACCTTTAATTAACTTGAAATTTGTGTTTTGGGTCTTCAATCTCCGGTTCTGATAACTTTTGTCTTCGGCGCTGATACTCTTTAACAAATGATGAATTGTGCTTGTCTTCTGGTGCGCAGGGTAGTAGCGGGGTCGAATGGCATCAATGGGTCATGAATTCACTGATAAAATTTAAATCTAACCTCGGAAATGATTTTTAATGTATTTCGAAGGCCAGAGGATCGTCTCCCTCCGCCTGCGAGTTTTTTTCGATTATAATAAGAAAAACTTCAAAACCCTGCAAAATACAAGAAACTATTATAAAATCTTGCGTTATATAGGTTGACTGCATCGAAGGGTGTGTGGAGGAGCACGGCCATTGGATGGCATCATCCAACGGTCAGGATTAATCGAGAAATGTTATACGGAGGCGGAAAGAAGATCAAATCTGAGCTGTCGATTCACGCAAAATTGACGGTTGGGAGAGGGCAATGGAAAGTCAGCGGCTTGGTTACAGCGCGAGCATTTTTTTTAATTGCCGGGTCATCTTGAATAAGCGATCACCGTTGGATGAGGGTCTGCAGATCGGACGGTTGTGATGAATTCTGCTGGGTGACTTGGTTCGAATGATAATACGCGGGGGACTAAGGTTAAACAAAAATTTTAAAATAGTGCCAAGGACGCGTGTCGCTGAGTGTATGGATTCGCTGGCCATCGGGAAAAAACCACCTCCCGCTGATGAGTGGTGCGGAAAAACCAAGCGGGTTTGGTAAACAGCGCATAGATGGGGGGTCCATAAGGTAAGTCATGCTCCACACCATCTGATCTATGGAGCAAATCGACGACGGAGATTTATTAAAAATGAACCAGCGGAAAACCTTTGTAAACAATAAAAATTTACATTTCTCCGCTTTACAAAGGAAAAAAGCATTTTTTATACGAACAACGGGATATTGTATGGTGGGCCCAGTGGATAGATCGCATCGCAAAAATTTGTGATGGGTTAATGGATTGAAACCACAAATCTGCGCTTTGCGATATGCGATGGGTGGATTTGCGATCGGTGGTCGCATCGCAAATATTTGCGATGCGATTATTTGCAACGCGATTGAATCGCATCAAAAATATTTGTGATGGATCAAAACGAATGTAAACAATGAAATGCGATAGTGCGACATTGCGATTATGTGATTATGCAATTATGCGATGGATCACAGTGCATATTTTTGCGATCAGAACTTTTAAGAACGAAACTGCAATTTGGATTTTTCGATTTGCACTTTGCGATACGCGCCAAAGGGTTGAAAACTTGGTTCCAGGGTGCGGGCGTCTGGAAGAAAAGGGGTTAAAAACTTAGCCCAAGGGGCTTAAGTCCTAAAAAAGTGTTTTTCAAGTTTTTTTCAAAGGAAATGGAGGATTTTTATGGGTTTCGATAAGGCAAAGAAGGAGTCTTTAAACCTTAGGAAATGGATTTTTATGAATGGAAGAAGGGCAAAGAAAAAGAAAGGTGTTTTGCAGCAGTATTTGGCTTTGGATTTCTAGCAGAATTTCTGAGTGGTCAAGAGGAAAGCTATGAAGATTGAAACAAAGGTATGACATCTGCCTGGAGGCTTCAAGAGATACACTTTCTGCCAAGAAACTGTTCCTTGATGACTGAATAATGTTTTGGCCACCTTTTGATGGAACAAATTTTATAGCTGGCCAACACCTTACCCTACCCTACTCTAATCTACTCTACTCTACTCTACTCTACTCTACCCTACCCTACCTTACCCTACTTTAATCTACCCTATCCTAGCCTATTCTAATATAGCTTAGCCAACTCCACTCTAGCCTAGCCTAATCTATTCTAGCCTAGCCTAATCTACTCTAGCCTAGCCTACTCTACTCTACTCTAGCCTAGCCTACTCTACTGTAGCCTAGCCTACTATAGGCTAGTCTAGCCTACTAGCCTAGTCTACTCTACTCTACTCTAGCCTAGGCTACTCTACTTTATCCTAACCCACTATATCCAAGTCTAGCCTACTTTAGCATAGCCTAGCCAAGGCTAGCCTACCTTAGTATAGCCTAGCCAAACCTAGCCTAGAATACTCTAGCCTAGCCTACTTTATCATAGCCGAGTCTAATATTTCCAAGCCTACCCTACTTTACTATAGCCTAGCATAGTGTACCCTACTCTACTATATCCTAGCCAAGTCTAGCCTACTTTACTGTAGCCTAGCCTATCCTAACTTTACTCTAGCCTACTCTAGCTTAGTCTACTCTACTCTAGTACCTAGTCTACTCTAGCCTAGCCTACTCTACTCTACTCTACCCTAGCCTACTCTACTCTACTCTACTCTAGCCTAGCCTACTCTACTCTACTCTACCCTAACCTAATCTACTCTACTCTACCCTACTGTACTCTACCCTACCCTAGCCAACTGTACTCTACCCTTCCCTAGCCTACTATACCCTACCCTACCCTACACTACTCTACTCTACCCTACCCTACCCTACCCAACACTACTCTACCCTACCCTACCCTACCATACCCTACCCTACCCTACCCTACCCTACCCTCCTCTAGCCTAACCTACTCTACTCCACTCTAGGTTAGGCTACTCTACTCTAGCCTAGCCTACTATAGCCAAGTATAGCCTACTTTACTGTAGCCCAGCCAAGTCTCTCCTACTTTAATATATCCTAGCCAAGTCTAGCCTACTTTACTGTAGCTTGCCCAAGTCTAGCCTACTTTACTGTAGCCTAGCCTAACCTACTCTACTCTAGCCTAATCTACTTTATCATAACCTAGTATACCCTACCGTACCCTACTCTAACCTAGCCTAGCCTCGGCTAGCCTCACCTACTCTACTCTACTCTACTCTACTCTAGCCTACTCTAGCCTACTCTAGTCTAGCCTAGCCTAGCCTACTTTACTGTAGCCTAGCGAAGCCTAGCCTACTTTATCGTAGCCTAACCAAGCCTAGCCTACTTTATTGTAGCCTCGCCAAGCCTAGCCTACTATAATCTAGCCTATCCTAGCCTATTTTATCATTTCCTAGCCTATTCTAGCCTAGCCTAGCCTACTTTATCATAGCCTAGTCTACTATAGCCAACCCTTCCTACTTTACTATAACCTAGCCAAGTCTAGCGTACTTTAGTGTAGCCTAGCCTAGCCTACTCTACTCAAGCCTAGCCTACTTTATTGTAGCATAACCTAATCTACTCTACTCTAGCCTAGCCCACTCTACTCTAGCCTACTCTACTATACCCTACCCTACCCTACTCTAGCATAGCTTATTCTAGCCTACCCTACCCTAAGCTACCCTACCCTACTGTACTCTAGCCTAGACTAATCTGCTCTAGCCTAGCCTAGCCTAGCCTATTATAGCCAAGCCTAACCTAGTTTACTGTAGCCTAGCCAAGTCTAGCCTACTTTAATATAGCCTAACCTAACCTACTCTACTCTAGCCTAAATTTCTTTATCATAGCCTAGCGAAGTCTAGCCTACTTTACTATAGCCTAGCCTAACCCACTCTACTCTATCCTACCCTACTCTACTCTAGCCTAGCCTAACCTACTCTACTCTAGCCTAATCTACTTTATGATAGCCTAGCCTAGACCACCCTACCGTACTCTAGCCCATCCTAGCCTAACCTACTGTACCCTAGCCAAGCCTAGGCTACTTCACTGTAGCCTAGCCAAGGCTAGCCTACTTTACAGTAGCCTAGCCAAGCCTAGCCTAGCCTAGCCTAGTTTATCATAGCCTAGCCTAGCCTACTTTATTGTAGCCTAGTCTACTGTAGCCAAGTCTAGACTACTTTAGTGTAGCCTAGCCTGACCTACTCTACTCTAGCCTATCCTATGTTATTGCAGCCTAACCTAAGCTACTCTACTCTAGTCTACTCTACGCTACTCTACTCCACCCTACCATACCCTACTCTAGCCTAGCCTAGCCTAGCCTACTCTACTCTAGCCTACTCTAATCTAGCCTACTCTATTGTACTCTACTCTACTCTAGCCTAGCCTAATCTACTCTACTCTACTCTAGCCCAGCCTACTCTACTCTACTCTACTCTACTCTACCCTAGCCTACTATACTCTACTCTAGCCTACTCTACTCTACCCTAGCCTACTCTACTATACTCTACCCTCCCATAGCCTAATCTACTCTACTATAGCCTAGCCAACTCTACTCTAGCCTAGCCTACTCTTCCCTACTCTATTTATTCTTTGTAACCTATCAAACAATGTTGGTAGCTCTAGAAACAAAGATTAGCTACATAATTGCATGAATTTTGTAGCTAAATACAAAACTTATTAAAATAATAAGAAACATTAAAATATAAAACAGAGATAATTTAAATACTTTCTCAGACTAAAAATGTACCAATTAACACTGATTGAGTTTATGGATTTTGTCAAACGGAAGGAAAAATGGTGAGATAGATGTCAAAAATAGAGACAATCTTGAGGCTCAACAAAAGTATTGCAGAACATACTCTAGAATAGAGTACTCTAACTTAGCTTAGCCTAACATACTCTATTCTAATCTAGTCTACTATCCATTATTACACCCTTCTTTATCCCATCCTGGCTTACTCTACCCTAGGATAGCCTTACTTAGCCTAGCCTACTCTAGCCTAACCTACCCTAGAATATACTATCCTAGCTTAGCCTACTTCAACCTAACCTATCCTACTCTAGCCTAGACTACTTTACCCTAGCATAGGCTAGCTTAGCATATCCTCTCCTATCATATCATGGCCTAGCGAAGTCTACACTAGGATAACCTACATACTATACTATTGCATATTATAACATACTCTACCATTGCATAGCCTAACCTACTCTAGCATTTCCTATCCTAATTTAGCATAGCCTAAACAAGCCCAACCTACTTCAACCTAAACTATCCTAGCCTAGCCCATCCTACTATAGCATAAACTAACCTAGCCTAACATACTCTAAACTAGACTATTGTAGCGTAGATTACTCTGTCGTAGCCTACCTTATCCTACTCTAGCCTAACCTGGACTATCATATTCTAGCCTAGCCTGGCCTAGCATACTCTAGCCTAACCTATCATAGACTAGCTTACTCTAGCCTAACCTACTCGAGCCTATCCTACCCGAACCTACAATAGCCTAGCCTAGCATAGATTAGCCTACTCTAGGTTAGCCTAGTCCAACGCATCCTAGCATATCTTACTCTAGATTAGCCTAGCGTAGCCTAACATAGCCTAGCCTATTCTAGCCTTCCCTTGCCTAGATTACAATAGCCTAACAAGTAATAGCCTACCCTACACTAGCTTAGCCTACTCTTGCCTACCCTACTCTCCCTAATCTACTCATGTGTAGCAGAACATCTTATTTCTTAGCCTAGCCTACTCTAGCATTTCCTAACCTAGCCTAGCCTAGCCTAGCCTAGCTTACTAGAGGCTATTGTACACTAGTCTACCCTATCCTATCCTATTCTAGCCTAGCATGGCCCACTTTAGCTTGACCTATCCTATTGTAGCCTAGCCAATCTTAACCTTGCGCAACCTAGCCTAGCTTAGCATAGAATAGTCTACTGTATCCTTGCCTACCCTACTCTAGCATGGCCTATCTTATTATTTCCTAGCCTAGCTTAGCTTATCCTAGACTAGACTAGCCTATTATAGCTTACTGTAGCCTACTCTAGGCTCTCCTAGCCCAAAATACTCTACCCTATCCTTAATTAGCCTACCCTATCCTACCTTAGCCTAGTCTACCTTAAACTAGCCTAGCCTACCTTAGGCTAGCCTACTCTATCTTACTCTAGCCTAGGTTAGTCTAGTCTAACCTATGCTAACTTACTCTAGCTTAACCTATCCTACCTTATCCCACTCTAGCCTAGTCTACTCTAGGTTATCCTATTCGAGCCTATCGTGGCACATCCTTCTATATATTAACCTACTATCCTAGCCAATCCTAATTTATTCTAGCCTAGCCTACTCTAGCATGGCCTATCATATTTTAGCCTAGCCTATCCTACTCTCGCTTAATGTAGACTACTAAAGCATAGAGTAGCTTAAGCTAGCCTAGTCTTTCCTAATCTAATGTGGCATATCATACTCTAGCATTTCCTATGCTAATACTAGCCTATCCTACTCTAGCCTTGCCTAGCTTATCCTAGCCTACTCTAGGCTACCCTAGCCTAGCTTAACCTAGCCTAGCTTGGCCTACTCCAGCCTAGCCTACTCTAGATTTCTCTAGCTTGATTTAGCCTACTCTATCATATTCTAACATAGCTTAACCTATTTTATCCTAGCTTCTCCTACTCTAGCCTAGATTAGCGCAAGCACAACCTTATGTATCCTAGCCTCTCCTAGTCTAGCCTAGCCTAGCGCAAGCTCAATCTTATGTATCTTAGCCTATTCTACTCTAACGTAGCCTAGCGCAAGCGTAACCTTCTGTATCCTAGCCTGACCACCTCTACTTTAGCCTTGTCTACTATAGCCATGCCTGGCCTACTTTACTCTAGCCTAGCTTATCCTAGCCTAGCTTAGCCTACCCTGGCCTAGTCTACTATCGCCAAGCCTAGTCTACTCTGTTAGTCATCAGTAATTTTTTCTTTTCATGGATGACTAAATACTTATCCTAGATTTCTAGAAACAAAGTTCAAGAACATTGTTTGTTCTATAAATTTCACTTCCTTCATTTTCCTTAGGATAAATTTTCACTATTTCATCATCCCATCATGTCAAGGTCAGCTCACTACTCCCAAAGGACCCATCATGAGCTCATGCCACTCATTATCACTATGTTTTTCCACCTTTGGCGTGAGCCCTCTATTTTGCTTTGCCTAACTCCTCCATTGTCTATCTATAGTATTTAAAGGAATTTTTCTTGGTTTCATGACCTCCATGGTTAAACATAAATAGGGCTTCTATCTTGATGCTCTTACACCTCCTCCTATCCTTAATACACCTTCATAAACACTTACCATCACTCATGTCCCTCAAACGTATCATTTTTCTACAAAACCTAGCCTATTGCTATAATTTGACACTTTTCGAGACTAGGCCTGTGTTTTTCCCTTTTGGACCTTTTCCCCTCACTCACTTCTTGAAATTCCACTTTCCCCTACTCTCTAACATCTATCCCTATCCCCCAAAATTTCCCCAAGAATTTAGACAACCCTTAACCCCTTCACTCCCCCCCCTCTACAAGACAGTCCTAAATCCCCTACACCAAACCCTAATTTCCTCTTCCAACTAAGCTAGGGTTTGCTATGGAAAGGAGGAATAAGAGCAAATGATCCATTTGATAGATCATATCAGCAAGAATAAGTCCATACCAAATCATAAACATCATGCCTCCATCATTTTCCAACAATTCATTCCAAGGGCGAAGTCATTTGCCACACCTAGGGCTAGTTTTGTTTAAAAATATGTTTCTGACCAAACAGAGATGAATTTTACAAAAGTAAGAGAGGTTTTTGTCCATCATAGGGCAGAGAAGAAAATCCTCCTTTTTTTTTTACACAGGTATCATGGTTTAGGAGAAATGTCAAAACTACCGGTGTCACGAAATAATTTCTGCACTACTAGAGTGACCTTTGGAAAATCAGGATTTCTCATAGCTAGAGTGTCCAAATGAATTTATTTATGCATAAAAAGACAACTAGAAGTGAAGATATTTTCAATGAGCTTTCATGAGCTCAATTTGGAGTTAAGGAAGGCCTCCAAAAATTTTCTACACCAACACTCTGCATTTCTACACCATCACTCAACACGTTTTGACCAGTCTTGGGAAACTCAACTTTTGGCAAGGAAATTCAACTCAAATTAGTGGAAAAATGGTATTTTTGGAAAGTAGACAGGTTAATATTTCCAACGAGCTATCACGGGCCAAAATATGACTTCTAGAAGGTCCACAAAACTTGTCTGCAAGTTAAACTTTTTTTGGCACTGCACAAATAAGTGGCGCTGCGCTAATCCATGGGCAAGACTACCCAGCACTATGCTAATCCATAGGCAAGAATGCCCAGCACTGTGCTAATCCATGGGTAGGACTTCTCGGCACTGCGCAGATGCTAGAAACCTTCAAAGGGCTAAATCTCATTCTCTAGTTCGATTTTTTTCCCTCCATTCACCTCCAAAGTTTACAAAAATACCAAAAATTGGTAAGTTACCTCTTACCTTGTCTCCAAAGAAATTTTCAGGTTAATTTTATTATTTTATGGCTTTAAAAGTTCAAACCCTAGACAAGTAAACCCTAGTTCTGGCATGAAATTGGGCCTTTGTGTTTAAAAAACTCCTTAAAGCCATCTTTGATGTCATGTGAGGGTAAATGAGTTAAGGTGATTATAATACACCTTCGAAAGGTCTTCCTAAAACTACAAGGCAACTAAACCTTAAGAACCCTAGCCTCCACACCAATCATTCTCCAAGTTGACTCCATCACCCTTTTCACCTTGTTTCATCAAACCCTATATTTTCAAACCACATCTCATATAATTATTTCAGGCGTTGAAAACAACAGTGGCAGTGAAAGTGGTCAAAGGCCTTTAAGACAAAGATAGTGAGGATTTAGAGGGAGGCAGTGATGGAAGAAATACAAATGAGTCATCCCAAGATGAAGAAAGGGACCCTGATGATGAAAAAATTGATGACCAAGGAGATAATTATGAAAATGATGAGGCTGACATTCAAAAATAGAGTAAACAAAACTCTGCCACCATGGAAGAGGAAGAAAATGAGCCAGCAGATTGTAATATTCCAAAATGGGAATACACATCAAATCCTGCTAGAATAATGCCCTCTTCAAAAATTGGTGTACTAAAATGAGTTTTCAGCTCCTGGATCCCTTAGATTAGTGGATCTGATGTCTAAATCCAAAATGAGAACAAAATCAAATCAAATTAGGTGAGGTAAACAGGCCTCCCACCACCTAGTATGGCTGAAAAACACCCCAAAGAATGGTGCTGCAGTCATGCACATCAACTCTGTTTTAGAAATAATGCAGTCCCACTGAGTTAAAGTATAATAACAATATTCAGGCTAAAAAATTACATGTACATCAGCAAAACAGATCTATAATGTGGCCCATATAGTGTACAAGAGAAAGATAGAATATTTACAAGAAGAAACCCTCAAGATTGAGGTGATGCTACAACAAAATGAGATTGCAAAGCTTGACAACGTTATTTTATGGGATGAAGCAGCTGTATATTACATTTTAGATCTAGAACAGATTTGTGTGCAAAACGATATATCAATATCAGATCTGTACACTAGATGAGTTCCTCTACAGATTCCCCTTGGGGTTTTGATCAAAACATGAATGTACAGGAGTAGATCTAAGATCTAGAATTAAAAATATGCAGCAATATTTAGGAATTTTATAGTAAATAGAAACATAATTAAATCATATCTAAAACAAATATGGATTGGATGGCCAATCCATGGATCACCACAGTGAAAGGGATAATCCTATCACCTTAGATGTCTCCTCCAAAAAGAATTCAAAACACCCTGCAACTGAATACTTGCAGATAACGTAGTTATGGAAGGAAAACTACATTGTAGGCTCTAGCACTGGTTTGGCTTGATGCCAAGATCTGAAATGGTAGCTCCAAGGATCCATAATCCTCTTTCCAATGAGATAGACAGTTTCCCAACTAAAAAGAGCCTCTAGATTTGCCTAAATCTGAGTAGATCTAGCCTCCAATTGATGTAGCTTACAAAAAAAATCAAACCGTCAATAAGATCTAAATTGTGGTTGGAAGATGAAGCTTCGCCAACTGCTGGATAGTGGACAACATGTAACAAGACTCCTCCAAGAGTTTCTCTAGGAAGGAGATGGGATTCTTGACTGGGAAAACCCAAGTGCTAAATAGCACTATTCTGAGCTAAACAGCCAGAGAATGAAGGATGTCCAAACAGACAATACCTTCAGAAATATCAAATCATCAAACCCCTCCTTGGTTTCCTCCTTTTTCTTTTATAATATGGAAATCTTGTCAAACCCTAAACCATCTTGATGAATTAGCTTCATTCACATAAGTGGCCTCCAACATGGATTGCGTTGTGCCTCTAGGAGATACATTGCATCTGGACAATGTTGTTGATTTGGTCCTATTGACCTAGTCAAATGATCAAACCTTTTTCCCACTTGAGTGTGTTTACGAAACTAGCTCAGATTTAACTTTTTCACATTGAGTATTGATTTATTTCATTGTTTAGAAGTTTTATTTATCCTCCTCCACAATTTTACTGATGAGATAGAAAATTTAAAACAAAATTTATATTCCCATTAGCTTGGCTAATTGGGAATATTACAATCCTCCCCTCCAAAATGTTGCTTGTCCTCAAGCAACTGATAGGGTGAGTGTTGCAACACTTCTCCTTCCCCATTGGTGACACCATCAAGGATCCATTTTTCTACATATGTTGAGTGTTCACCAATCCATCCTTCCATGAGTTGTCCCTTGAAAGTCATTATGAGATGTACATGATCCATCCCACAAAGAGTCAAGAATTTTACTAAAAAAAACATGGATGAACCCCTACTCTCCCTGAAATATGTAGCAAACTATACAAAGAGAGTCTCCACTCCATGTGGTACACACATGCCTCCTATTCTCCTTCCATACAAATCAAAAAATAGGACAAGTACATCATCCATGTATGGAAGCAAAATTACAATCACATAAACAGAAATTTGAACAAGAGGAGGTGGGTCATACTCCCACATATAGTACCAACGCAGGGCATCTCCTGCCTGCATCAGATCAAGATGTGGTAAGTGGTATTCCCACCACTCACTTGTTGGCCATGTTACCTCACTATGGCTGAAAGTGTGAGATAATTTTTGTGCCTTAGGGAAGCACCCATCATGATAGAGGATCTCCCTTTGTTCATCAAGGGAGTGGCCAAATTTAGAAATTTGAGTGGCCCACTATTTTCCATGAGTTTTTCATGATGTATCACTCCTCCTTGGAGCCATGGCCTGCATAAACATGGTGAAAGAATATGTATAATCAAAAAATAAAACTTGACTTACATAATCAGATTCCTCACCATCAATACCTCTTATACACATGGAGTTGTGCATGGATCTTCCTCCCCTTCCCAAATAAAGAAGAGATGGCTGAAATAACCCCTTTATGGAGTCATGTTGCTACCCCAACTCCACATACTTCATGCATCTTTGAAAATTCTGATACAACTCTTCTTTCAAGCCTTCGCAATCAAATATTCTCATGATGATGTTGTAGATCCTTATGGAGTACATATGGCTGAAACATAACTCTTTGTAAGCTCTTTGTAGTATCTTCTTCTTGATCTTGGAGGCTCTATACAAGAATACTTTACCATGATGATAGATGACCTCTTCTTGGACTAGATATCCCTCTTCATGTAGCTAGTCATCAAGTATCATACAAGTGTGTAGATCCTTGGAATAATCCACTAGAAGTTGGGATTTCCAATACAGATCTAGACTACTCAATAGTGACAGTGCAGATGGTGCATCAACAGAAACATCTGTCACATTTATGATCCCTTCCTTGACATATCCTATGCCAAAGGGGTGTGTTGGAAGGCTCATATTCCCATTTTTCTCCTCCCACAGTGCAGATCTAGATAGGGGAGTGAGTGGTGATGATAAGGGAACAAGATCTCCCTTCTCCTTGAGATTTCCCAAGTCTCCCAATGCTGTAGCTTTGTCTTCTAATGATCCAATCCTTCTTGAACTCATGAGTGGAGCATCAAGATTTGATACACCTTTCACCCATTAAAAATGAGGTGGCCTTCCAAGTGGTTTTCCACAAGACAATGATGCCTCGTGGTTCATCCTCACATGACTACCAAATGGAATCATCATCTCCTCACTTCCACTCTGTAAGTTCACCTATGATTTCTGTGTGGAAGTCCCATGATCATGTGATTTCACTCTTAAATATGCAAGAGTTCTTTTGATTGGAACATTTGCTCCCTTCTCTTCTTCATGCACTAGTGGATCATCTCTTGCTAGGACATCATTGTGACCCCTCTCTTTTTCTGTCTTACTATCTACTAGCATAGACACTTGCTGCTCCTCCTCTCGATGTATAGGATCCTTGGGGCCTTATTTCAAAGATACAAGAGCCCTCTTAGTGGAAGCAATGGCTTCATCTCCATCTCTAAATATAAATAGATCTCCTCATGCTGTCACAGTGCTGGAGGAACCTTTCAGTCCTTCTTCCTTCTTCTCCTCATCAATGGTGTATGCCTCATCAATAAGAGATCCTTGTTCTTGATCTCTCCTTGAGGAAAGGACACTCATGTCTTCTTCTTGAGAATAATTTTCTTGGTGAAGTAAGGCCTTTTCCCTTGGAAAATCATGTTGTAGATCTTTAACCCTTTCAACAATATTTAGAAATGGAGTAAGCTCCTTGGATTTATCCAACTCATGCAAAGATTCAGACTCCTTTGGCTTGAGTTTCTCCCTAAAATAATTTTCATCATGTACATCAAATACTTCCACTAGCCTCCTAGTAAACCTTGCATAAGAATAAATGTTGACATTTTTCAAGGAGTATGACTCAAATAGCCACCAGGCATAAGCTTTCCCTTGTAGATGCAGTGCTACCACCTTCATGGTTTCTTGCTTTGAATCTTGATGCAGTTGCAAATATGTGTCAATCTGCCCTACCCAAGATTGGGCTAAGCTATTAGGTGATCCATCAAAAATAGGTAGAGAAAATCTATCAAAAGTGGGCTGCATGCACCCTCTTCTTCTACTATAGCTATAGGATCTCCTTTCTTCCTTATGTTGACAAAAATTTGGAAAAATGAGATGCTCTCCAAATCTCCTCAACTGAGTTTCATACTCTTGGAGATATTCACCAAGATTTTCCTCCTTTGGTGTTCCTTCTCCTCCCTCTTCCTTTGACAAGAAAGTGGGCATGTTACAGCATTGTAGATCAGGTTGTGTGGTTGAATGCTCACACACATAATAAGAAGTACTAGGGCTCCCTTGATATGAGAATATACTTGAGGTATCTGCACGTATTTACTTTCTCATTCCTTGTATTTCTTCCTTTAGCTCACGCATAGCTTGAGAAAGAGTTTTAGAAAACTCTTCTCCTTTAATCCTTCCAGATAAAGGGGTTTCACCCTTATTTTCTTTGTCCTCTATGTAATATTTCTTCTGTATTTTTCTTTGGCACCTCTCCTCCCTGACAGTGATAGGTTCTTCTTCTTCTGGAGACATATTGGATCTAGAAGAAAAGCACAGGCTGTGTCAAGAAAGATTCTTTGATACCACTATAATATCCCAAAATGGGAATACACAGCAAAGCCTACTGGAATAACACTCTCTTCACAAATTGGTGTACTGAAATGAGTTTTCAGCTCCTATATCCCTTATATCCATGGATCTAATATCTAAATCCAAAAGGAGATAAAAAATAAATCAAACTAGGTGAGGTAAACAGACCTCCCACTACCTAGTATGGCTGAAAAACACCCCAAAGAATGGAGCTGTAGTCATGCACATCAACTCTGCTTCAAAAATAACGTAGTCCCACTGATTTAAAGAAGAATAACAATATGGAGGCTGAATAATTACATGTACATCAGTAAAAATGATCTATAATGTGGCCCATATAGTGTAAAAGAGAAAAATAGAATATTTACAAGAAGAAACCCTCGAGATTGAGGTGCTGCAACAACAAATTGAGACTGTAAAGCTTGAAAATGTTATTTTATGGGCTGAAGCAACTGTATATTACATTTCAGATCTAGAATAGATATTTGTACAAAAATATAGATCTATATCATATCCGTACACTAGTTGAGTTCTTCTACAGATTGCCCTTGGGGTTTTGATCAAAACATGAATGTACAGGAGTAGATCTAAGATCTAGAATTATAGATCTACAGCAATATTTAGGAATTATGAAGTAAATAGAAACATAAGTAAATAATATATAAAAAAAACATGGATTGGATTGCCAATCCATGGATCACCACAATGAAAGGGAGAATCCTATCACCGGAGATCTCTCCTCCAAAAATCAGTCAAAAGACCCTGCAACTGAATGCTTGCAGATAATGCATTTATGGAAGGAAATCTATGTTGTAGCCTATAGCACTGGTTTGGCCTGATGCCAAGATCTCAAATGGTAGCTCCAAGGATCTAGAATCCTCTTTCCAATGGCATAGACAGCTTCCCCACTGAAAAGAGCCTCTTCATTTGCCTAGATCTAAGTAGATCTAGCCTCCGCTTGCTACAACTTACAAAAAAAATCAAACCCTCAACAGGATCTAAATTTTGGTTGGAAGATGAAGCTGTGCTAACTCCCAGATAGTGGACAAGATTTAACAAGACTCCTCCAAGAGCTGCTCTAGGAAGGAGGTGGGATTCCCGACTGGGAACACCCAAGTGCTAAACAACACTATTCTCAGCTAAAAATCCAAAGAATGAGGGATTTCTAAACGGAAAATACCTTCAGAAATATCAAATCATCAACCCCCTCCTTGGTGTCCTCCTCTTTCTTTTATAATATGGAAATCTTGTCAAACCTTAAACCATCTTGATGAATTAGCTTCATTCACATGAGTGGCCTCCAACATGTATTGCGTTGTGCCTCTAGGAGATACATTGCATCTAGAAAACTTTGTTGATTTGGTCCTGTTGACTCAGTCAAATAATCCATCCTCTTTCCCACTTGAATGTGTTTATGAAACTAGATCAGATTTAGCTTTGTTCACATTGGGCATTGATTTATTTCGCTGTTTAGGAGTTTGATTGATCCTACTTCACAATTTTATTCATGAAATAGAAAATTTAAAGAAAAAATTTGTATTCCCATTACCTTGGCTAATTGGAAATATTACACAGATAGTGAACAAAAGGCAGAGTCCATAGAAACAGATAAAGAAAATAAATATGAAGAAGAAGTTAGTGCACATGGAAGTGGTAAAAATGAGGAAATAGACAGTCAAAGGGACAATCTGGTTGGTGATTAAAACAATGAGCAAAGTCATCAGTATGACAGTGACAATATGAAAGAAAAAGATAGCAAAAGAGATATTCATGACAGTAATGACAATAGTCATGACAGTCATGACATAAATCACCCTTCTAGTGACAATAAAAGTGATAGAAGTGTCGGAGATGATGAAGAAAAGGATCCTAGTGATGAACAAAACCAAAGTGATGAAAGTGCATAGGATGATGATCAAATTAAAGACCAGGATGACACCACTAAAGGAAGTAAACAAGGTAATGATGATGATGGTGTTTAAGGTCAAGAAAGAAAAAATAAAATAGATCATGGGATGACTGATGAGAGTCATAGTGAAAGTGAAGGTGAAGAGGAATAGCCTAGGAAGAGGCCAAAGACCATGGGGCTAAGGAAAGCATTGGTAAAATAGAAGGAAGAGAAATCAGCCCTAGCAGAGCAACTTTCCCTCACTGAACTCCTTGCTATGGAAATTGAACATGATCGGGAGTCATGGCCTGAGAGGGAAAACATACACCTAGAGGCCAAGCTAAAGAATGAAAATGAAGGCTTAGAGCTGCAAATAAAGATGACAAAGTATTATGTCAAGAAACACAAACTTGTTTGTGCCAAACTGAAGGAAACCCTCCATGAAGTCGAAACCCTAAAGGAGGAAAAAGAGCATGAAATCCTTAGCATTTTGGCTAAGGCTTCTCAAAAGTTGTCCAAGACCTCTTAAGGTAGCTCTCCACCAATTTTGAGAAAATTTGGAGCATTTTTTGTTTTTTGATATTTTTGAGCCTCATTTGCACAGCGCCACTAGAAATACGCAAACACATGGAGCATCCCCAAGAGAAAAACCTGACATTTTTGGATTTATCTCAACCTACACATCATGCTCACCAAATTTCAGATGACTTGGAGTGGTTCTGACCCCTCAAAAGCTAAAAAAAAACTCACTTTTTTTCACCTTTCTGCCAACGTTTTGGGCCTGGCACTGCGCAAATGATAGTCTGGAGAATTTTGACCATCTAGCTAAGCTACAAGAGCTAGATATGGAAATATAGGTAGTTTTTGAAATTAGACACATAAGGCTTTCCAATGAGCCACCACGGAGCCAAATCCGACACCGGGAAGGGGTCCAAAACTTGGTCACAAAAGACCCTATTTTCTGTTGAAAGTGGTACTGCGCAAATGGGCTGTGTAGTGTGTTTTGGACCAAAAGTCAACAAAAAACACTCATTTATTGAAAAATGATATTTTTGAGTTTTTTGAGGCAAAACACTCTAGAATTAGGTGCAAGAAGTTATTTTAGAATTTATTTCTTAGGATATTATGTGCCTTGGGCCTTGCATGGTTTCTTGGCCATAAATGACATTTATGGGTGAATTTGACATTTTCCTACCTTATTTAGGGTTTTTTCCCTCTCTTGCTAAGATAAATAGAGCATGAGGGCTTCATTGTAAATGTTGGCTTTTGATGAAATTGGAGAGCAATACATGGTTTTTATGATCTTGGAGAAGAAATTGGTTTTGTGAAGTTGATGAATGCCTTGCTTGGATTGATGATGGAGAATCTTGTTTGCAGGATTCCTAAGCTTGATTTATGGTGATGTCTTCTTAATTTGTTTATGTTTTCTTGTGATCATTATGTTTCACTCTTTATAGTTTCGATAGAACAGAAAAGTGTAGGTTGAGAAATGCTCTTTGAAGCACCTTAGTCCTCCTCTTTGCTATAGCCTTGATGTTTTCCTCTACTGGGTGTGTTTGAGGAATTCTTAACTACTCCTCAAGCCTCTTCATGCTCATTTTTTTCAATTATGGATTGATATGCTAGTTAACAAATATGATTCACGGTAAGCCCTGCTTATTTGAGACTGTCTAAACGTTGTCTTGGAACCTTTCTTTGAAGTATTGCTTGCTAGGTTAAGTCAAAGAGGTCTTGTTGTGATCTTGCCCTTTGTGCATACCTATCAGATTGCCTTAAAGTTCTTTATAGCTTTATCAACAATGTTTAGGAGTTCCCTCTTTTCTTGATTAAAGCTATTGTGCTATCTTCTATGTTTTTGCAAATTCTGAAGGTGAATTTACTAAAGTTATAAGCTCTTATGCTTTCTATGTTTCACTGGAATATTTAGCTTGGATATTTATTGGTTTAAAGTATTATCATTGAGTAAATATTTTTCCCTAGATCATGCTTAGTATCTTTTTCTTCTCATATTTAAGACCTTCTTGTTCATAGGTAAATGACAAAGGATACTTCACTGCCCTTTTCCCTACCTTGTTTTTCCCAAACTTGATGCCCACCCCACCTCACACATTACCTTAACGATCCATTAACCTTGTTAGATTGGCCCTACAACACACTCGTATTCGTCATTAAGACACTCATGACTTTCATTGACTCCATAGCCCAATGATTCAAAGACCTCTCACTCCACCTATTCCACTCGACCATCTTACCCAACCAAAACAATCAACAAACCCTATACTTAATAAATAGCCTAATATCAACCATCTAAAGAAATTAAGAATACATCCTTTGCATCTGATAGAGAGATCCCTCTTCGAGTCCAAGAAGGTTAGGTCCTGGGACTCCAAAGACTGGTTCCATGTTGCCCTCTCATTTGGTATAGCAATCTACCAAATCACGAGACCCCAACATAATCTAGACTAGCCTAGCCTACTCTAGCCTAGCCTAGCCTAGGCTAGGCTTCTACTTTGCTCTACTCTACTCTATCCTATCCTACTCCTCTCTACTCTAGCCTACTCTACTCTAATCTACTCTACTCTACTCCATCTTAGCCTACTGTACTCTACTGTACTCTACTCTACTCTACTCTAACCTAGCCTACTCTACCCTAGCCTATTCTAGTCTACTATAGCAAAGCGTAGCCTAATTTACTGTAGCCTAGCCAATTCTAGCCTACTTTACTGTAGCCTAGAAATTCTAGCCTACTTTACTATAGCCCACCCAATTCTAGCCAACTTTATTGTAGCCTAGCCAAGTCTAGCCTACTTTGCTATAGCCTAGCCTAACCTAATATACTCTATCCTAGCCTAACCTACTCTACTATACTCTAGCCTTTCCTACTCTATCCCTACTTACTCTACTCTACTCTAGCCTAGCCTAGTATACTATAGCCTAGCGTAGCCTACTCTAGCCCAGCCTAACCTACTCTTCCCTACCCTACCCTACCCTACCCTATTCTACTCTATTTTACTCTAGCCTACTCTTCCCTAGCCTAATCTAGCCTAACCTACTCTATCCTAGCCTGCTCTAGCCTAGCCTAGCCTAGCCTAGCTTACTCTAGCCTAGCCAAGTTTAGCCTACTTTACTATATCCTATCCAAGTCTATCCTACTTTACTGTAGCTTAGCCTAACCTACTCTACTCTAGCCTAATCTACTTTATCATAGCCTATCCTTAACATAGCCTAGCCTACTTTACTATAGCCTAGCCTAACCTACTCTACCCTAGCCTAGCCTAACCTACTCTACTATAGCCTAGCCTAGGCTACTTTACTGTAGCCAAGTCTAGCCTAATTTACTGTAGCCTAACCAAATCTAGCTTACTTTAATGTAGCCTAAACAATTCTAGCCTACTTTACTGTAGCCTAGCTAAGCCTAGTCTATTTCACTGTAGCCTATCCAAGCCTAGCCTACTTTACTATAGCCTAGCCAAGCCTAGCATAATTTATTGTAGCCTTGACAAGCCTAGTCTACTCTACTCTAGCCTAGACTTCTCTAGCATATCATACTTTATCATAACCTAGTCTACTGTAGCCAAGCCTAGCCTACTTTACTGTAGCCTAGCCTATCCTAGCCTAGCCTACTCTACTCTACTCTACCCTAGCATACCGTAGCCTACTCTACTCTACTCTACCCTACCCTACTCTACCCTATCGTAGCCTACCCTAGCCTACCTACTCTACCCTATCCTAACTTAGCCTAGCCTACCTTAAACTAGCCTAGAATACCTTATCCTAGCCTACTCTAGCTTACTATAGCCTAGGCTAGTCTAGCCGAACCTATCCTAACTTACTCTAGCCTAACTTATCCTACCTTAGCCCACTCTAGCCTAGCCTACTCTAGGTTATCCTATTCGAGCCTATCGTGCCATAGCCTTCTCTAGATTAACCTACTAGCCTAACCTATTCCAACTTATTCTAACCTAGCCTACTCTAGCATGGCCTGTCCTATTTTAGCCTAGCTTATCGTACTCTTGCTTAACGTAGACTACTCAAGTGTAGAGTAGCTTAACCTAGCCTACTCTTTCCTACTCTAATGTAGCCTATCATAATATTGCATTTCCTATGCTAATCTTTCCTAGCCTATCCTACTCTAGCCTTTCCCAGCTTATCCTAGGCTACCTTAGGCTACCCTCGCCTGGCTTAACCTAGCCTACCTTGGCCTACTCTATCCTAGCCTACTCTAGCTTACTCTAGCTTATCCTACTCTAGCTTGATTTAGCCTACTCTATCATACTCTAACATAGCTTAACCTTCTGTATCCTAGCCTGGCCTACTCTACTTTAGCCTTGTCTACTGTAGCCAAGCCTGGCCTACTTTACACTAGGCTAGCTTACCCTAGCCTAACTTAGCTTAGCCTGGCCTATTCTACTATACCCAAGCCTAGTCTACTCTAGCCTAGCCTATCCTACTCTAGCTTAACCTACTCTAGCCTAGCCTAGCCTAGGCTTCTACTCTACTCTAGTCTAGCCTACTCCTCTCTACTCTAGCCTACTCTAGCCTAGGCTACTCTACTCTACTCTAGCTTAGCCTACTGTACTCTACTCTACTCTAGCCTAGCCTAATTCATTGTAGCCTAGCCAATTCTAGCCTACTTTACTATAGCCTAGCAATTCTAGCCTACTTTACTATAGCCCAGGCTGTTCTAGCCTACTTTATTGTAGCCTAGCCAAGTCTATCCTACTTTATTATAGCCTAGCCTAACCTACTCTACTCTATCCTAGCCTAACCTACTCTACTATACTCTAGCCTTGCCTTCTCTACTCTACTCTAGCCTTACCTACTCTACTCTACTCTAGCCTAGCCTAGTATACTATAGCCTAGCCTAGCCTACTCTAGCCCAACCTAGCCTACTCTTCTCTACCCTACCCTACCCTACCCTAGCCTATTCTACTCTATTCAACTCTAGCCTAATATTCCCTAGCCTACTCTAGCCTAGTGTACTCTACCCTAAACTACTCTAGCCTAGCCACCTCAAGCCTAGCCTATCCTAGCCTAGCTTACTGTAGCCTAGCTAAGTCTAGCCTACTTACTATAGCCTAGCAAAGTAGACTAGCCTAATTTATTGTAGCTTAGCCAAAACTACTCTACTATAGCCTAATCTAATTTATCATAGCCTATTCTTCTCATAGCTTAGCCTACTTTAATGTAGCCTAGCCTAACCTACTCTACTCTATCCTAGCCTAGGCTACTTTATTGTAGCCAAGTCTAGCATACTTTACTTTAACCTAACCAAGTCTAGCCTAGTTTAATGTAGCCCAGCCATGTCTAGCCTACTTCATTGTAGCCTAGCGAAGCCTGCCTATTTTATTGTAGCCTATCCAAGCCTAGCCTAATTTACTATAGCCTAGCCAAGCCTAGACTACTTTACTGTAGCCTTGACAAGCCTAGTCTACTCTAATATAGCCTAGCCTTATGTAGCCTAGCCTATTTTACATAGCCTAGTCTACTATAACCAAGCCTAGCCTACTTTATTGTAGCCTAGCCTATCCCAGCCTAGCCTACTCTACTCTACTATAATATACTCTAGCCCCTTGTCTACTCTAGCCTAGCCTACTCTACTCTACTCTACTCTACCCTAGCCTACCTTAGCCTAGTCTACTCTTCCCTAGTCTACTCTACTCTACTCTAATATATTCTACTCTAGCCTAGCCTAGCCTAGCGTACTCTACTCTACTCTAGCCTAGCCTAGCCTACTCTAATATACTCTAGCCTACCCTCCTTTACTTTTCCCTATCCTAGCCTACTATACTCTAGATTAGCCTACTCTAGCCTATCCTACTCTACTCTACTCTAACCTAGGATACTCTACTATAGTCTATACTACTATAGCCAAGTCTGGCCTACTAGGTTAGCCTACTCTACTCTACTCTAGCCTAGGCTACTCTACTCTAGCCTAGCTTACTATATCCAAGTCTAGCCTACTTTATTGTATCCTAACCATATCTAGCCTACTTTACTGTAGCCTTGCCAAGGGTAGCCTACATTACTGTAGCCTAGCAAAAGGTAGCTTACTTTACTGTAGCCTAGCCAAACCTACCCTAGCCTACTCTATCCTAGCTTACTTTATCATAGCCTAGTCTACTATAACCAAGCATACCCTACATTACTGTAGCCTAGCCAAGTCTAGCCTACTTTACTGTAGCCTAGCCTAACCTACTCTACAATAGCCTACTCTAATTTAGAACATATTCTACTCTAGCACCTAGTCTACTCTACCCTAGGCTACTCTATTGTACTCTACTCTACCCTACCCTACTATACTCTACCCTACCCTAGCCTATTTTACTCTACCCTACCCTAGCCAACTCTACTCTACCCTACCCTACTGTACTCTATCCTAGCTTGCTCTACTCTACTCTATGCTACCCTACTCTACTCTACCCTACCCTACCCTACTCTCCTCTACCCTACCCTACCCTACCCTACTATCCTCTAGCCTAGGCTACTCTACTCTAGACTATCCTACTATAGCCAAGTCTAGCTTACTTTACTATAGCCTAGCCAAGTAAAGCCTACTTTAGTGTAGCCTAGCCTTCCCTACTCTATTGCAGCCTAATATACTTTATCATAGCCTAGCCTACTCTAGCCTACTCTACTCTATTCTACTCTAATCTACTCTAGCCTAGCCTAGCCTAGCCTAGCCTAGCCTACTCTACTCTAGCCTCACCTAGCCTACATTACTCTAGCCTAGCCAAGCCTAGCCTACTTTACTCTAGCCTAGCCAAGCCTAGCCTACTTTACCATAGCCTAGCCAAGCCTAGCCTGCTCTACCTTAGCCTAGTCTAGCCTAGCCTACTCTAGCCTATCCAAGCCTAGCCTAAACTATTGTAGCCTAGCCTAGCCTAGCCTAACCTACTCTAGCCTAGCCTAGCCTAGACTAACCTACTCTAGCCTAGACTAGCCTAGCTTATCCTACCCTAGCCTAGTCTACTTTATCATAGCCTAGTCTACTATAGACAAGCCTAGCCTACTTTACTGTAGCTCGACCAAGTCTAGCCTACTTCACTTTAGCCTGGCCAAGTCTACCCTACTTTACTATAGCCTAGCCTAACCTACTCTACTCTACCCTAGCCTACTTTATTGCAGCCTAGCCTACCTACTGTACTCTAGCCTAGACTACTCTGCTCTACCCTACTCGACCCTACTCTATTCTACTTTACTATACCCTACTCTAGACTAGCCTATCCTACCCTACTCTACCCAACCCTTGAATAATCTACTCTACCCTAGTCTACTCTACTCTAGCATAGCCTAGCTTACTCTGCTCTAGCCTAGGCTAGCCTAGCCTAGGCTAGCCTAGCCTACTATAGCCAAGTCTAACCTAGTTTACTATAGCCTAGCCAAGTCTAGCCAACTCTGCTATAGCCTAGCCAAGTCTAGCTTACTTTACTTTAGCCTAGCCTAGCCTAACGTACTCTAGCCTAATCTAATTTATCATAGTCTAGCCGAGTCTATCCTATCCCAACCAACTCTAGTCTAGCCTAGTCTACTTTAGCCTAGCCTACTCTACTCTAGCCTAATGTACTCTAGTCTAGTCTATTCTACTATAGCCTACTCTACAATAGCCTAGCCTAGCCTAGCCTAGTCTAGCCTAGCCTAGCCTAGCTTAGCCTACGCTACTTTTCTCTACTCTACTCTACTCTACTCTAGCCTAGGCCTACTCTACTCTACTCTAGTCTACTATAGCCTACTCTAAACTAGTCTAGCCTAGCCAACTCTACTTTACTCTAGCCTAGCCTAGCCTAGCCTACTCTAATCTACTCTATCATAGCCTAGCCTAGCCTAGCCTAGCTTAGCCTACTCCACTCTACTCTACTCTACTTTATTGGAGCCTAGCCTTCCCTAGCCTACCCTAGCCTCATCTTCTCTACTCTACTCTAGCTTAGCATAGAATACTCTACTCTAGCCTAGCCTAGCCTACTCTACTCTATCCTAGCCTAGCCTAGCCTACTTTACTGTAGCCTAGCCAATTCTAGCCTACTTTCCTATAGACTAGCCTAGCCTAGCCTAACCTGCTCTACTCTACTCTAGCCTAGCCTAGCCTAGCTTACTTTACTGTAGCCTAGTCAAGTCTAGCCTACTCTACTGTAGCCTGGCCTAACCTGCTCTACCTTATCCTATCCTAGCCTAACCTACTCTACTCTAGCCTAGTGTAGCCTAACCTACTTTACTGTAGCTTAGCCAAGTCTAGCCTACTTGACTGTAGCCCAACCAAGGGTAGGCTACTTTACTATAGCCTAGCCAAGGATAGCCTGCTTCTTGTAGCCTAGCCAAGGATAAATTACTTTACTGTAGCCTAGCCATGCCTAGCCTACTCCATCATAGCCTAGTGTACTATAGCCAAGCCTAGCCTACTTTACTCTAGCCTAGCCAATTCTAGTCTACTTTACTATAGCCTAGCCTAACATACTATACTCTAGCCTAGCCTAGCCTAACTTACTCTACTCTAGCCTATCCTACTCTACTCTACTCTACTCTAGCCTAGCCTAGCCTACTCTACTCTGGCCTAGCCTAACCTACTCTACTATACTCTATTGTACTCTACTCTACTCTACTCTAGCCTATTCTACTCTACTCTACCCTAGCCTACTCTACACTACTCTACTATACCCTATCCTACCCTAGCCTACACTACCCTACCCTAGCCTACTCTAATCTACTCTATGCTAGCCTAACTTAACCTTATCTAGTCTACTCTAGCCTGGCCTACTCTTCCCTACGCTATTTCTTCTTTGGAACTCATCTTATCTAGCCTAGCCTAATCTAGCCTAGCCTAGCCTACTCTAGCCTAGGCTACTCTAGCCTAGCCTAGCCTACTCTACTCTAGCCCAGTGTAGCCTAGGCTAGCCTAGCCTACTCCACTATAACGTAGCCTCGCCTAGTCTACTATAGCCAAGCCTAGCCTACTTTACAGTACCCTAGCCAAGCCTAGGCTACTTTATTGTAGCGTAGCCAAGTCTGGCCTACTTTATAGTAGCTTAGCCTAACCTACTCTACTCTAGCCTAATATACTTTATCATATCCAAGCCTACTTTATTGTAGCCTAGCTTAACCTACTCTACTCTCGCCTAGGCTAGCCTACTTTAGTGTAGCCAAGTCTAGCCTACTTTACTTTAGCCTAGCCAAGTCTAGCCTACTTTACTCTAGCCTAGCCTACTTTACAGTAGCCTCAACAAGCCTAGCCTACTTTACTTTAGCCTAGCGAAACCTAGTCTACTCTCAACAGCCTAGCCTACTTTAGCCTAGCCTACTTTATCATAGCCTAGTCTACTATAGCCAAGCCTATCCCACTTCACTGTAGATTGGCAAGGTCTAACCTACTTTACTATACCCTAGCCTAGCCTAACCTACTCTATTGTAGCCTAGTCTACTCTACTCTACTCTAGCCTAGCCTAGCCTACCCTACTATACTCTACTCTACTCTACTCTACTATACCCTAACCTAGTCTAAACTAGCCTACTCTAATTTACTCTAGCCTAGCCTAGCCTACTCTATTATACTCTATTGTTCTCTACTCTACTATAGCCTATTCTACTCTACTCTACTCTAGCCTAGCCTACTCTACTCCACTCTACTCTGCCCTAGCCTAGCCTACTCTACTCTACCCTAGCCTACTCTACTCTACTCTTCTCTACCCTATCCTACCCTACCCTACTCTAATCTGCACTACCCTTCCCCACCCTACTCTACTCTACTCTACTATAGCCTAACTTAACCTACTCTAGTCTTCTCTAGCCTAGCCTACTCTTCTCTACTCTGTTTCTTCTTCGAAACTTGTCTTATCTAGGATAGGCTAATCTAACCTAGCCTAGAATACTCTAGCCAAGGCTACACTAGCCTAGCCTAGCCTACTCTACTCTAGCTCAGCGTAGCCTAGCCTACTACCTACATTACTGTAGCCTAGCCAAGCCTAGCCTACTTTACTGTAGCCTAAATTCTTGGCTACTTTACTATAGCCTAGCCACGCCTTGCCTACATTATTGTAGCTTATCCTAACATTAGCCTAACCTACTCTACTCTAGCCTAATATACTTTATCCTATCCAAGTCTACTTTATTGTATCCTAGCCTAACCTACTCTACTCTTGCCTAGGCTAGCCTGCTTTACTCTAGCCTAGCCAAGTCTAGCCTACTTTACTGTAGCCTATCCTAGCCTAGCCTACTTTACAGTAGCCTAGGCAAGCCTAGCCTACTTTACTGTATCCTAGCCAAACCTAGTCTATTCTACTCTAGCCTAAGCATAGTGTACTTTATCATAGCCTAGTCTACTATAGCCAAGCCTACCCCACTTCACTGTAGCTTAGCAAGGTCTAGCCTTCTTTAATATACCCTAGCATAGCCTAACCTACTCTATTGTAGCCTACTCTACTCTACTCTACTCTAACCTACCCTAGCCTACTCTACTCTACTTTAGCCTAGTCTAGCCTAGCCTACTCTACTCTACTCTAGCCTAGCCTAGCCTAGCATAATCTACCCTAGCCTAGCCTACTCTACTCTACCATATCTTAGCCTAGCCTATTTTACTCTACCCTATCCTAGCCGACTCTACTCTAGCTTAGCCTACTCTACTTTAGCCTAACCTACTCTACTCTACTCTAGCCTAGGTTACTTTACTCTAGCCTAGCCTACTATAGCCAAGTTTATCTTGCTAGCCTAGCCTACTCTACTCTACTCTAGGCTAGGCTACTCTACTCTAGCCTAGTTTACTATAGCCAAGTCTAGCCTAGTTTACTCTAGCTTAGCCAAATATAGCCTACTTTACGGTACCCATAACAAGGCTAGGCTACTTTATTATAGCCTAGCCATAACAAGGCTAGCCAACTTTACTGTAACCTAGCCAAAACTAGCATAGCCTACTCTAGCCTAGCCTACTTTGTCATAGCCTAGTCTACTATAGCCAAGCATACCCTACTTTACTATACCCTAGCCAAGTCTAACCTACATTACTGTAGCCTAGCCTAACCCGCTCTACTCTAGACTACTCTACTCAACTCTACTCTAGCCTACTCTAGCCTAGCCTACTCCACTCTAGCACCTAGTCTACTCTAGCCACACCTACTCTACTCTACCCTACCCTACCCTACTATACTCTACCCTACCCTAGCCTATTGTACTCTTCCCTACCCTAGTTGACTCTACTCTATCTTAGCCCAGACTAATCTAGCCTAGCCTACTCTACTCTACTCTACTCTAGCCTAGGCTACTGTAATCCAGCCATTTCTAGCCTACTTTAATGTAGCGTAGCCAAGTATAGCCTACTTTAATGTAGGCTAGCCAAGTCTAGCCCACTTTACTATAGCCTAGCAGAGTCTAGCCTACTTTACTATGGCCGAGACAAGTCTAGCCTACTTTTTTGTAGCCTGGCCAAGTGTAGCCTACTTTACAGTAGCGTAGCCTAACCTAATATACTCTAGCATAATCTACTTTATCATAGGCTAGGCTAGAGACCCTTCTCTAGCCTAGCCTAGCCTAGACTAGCGTACTCTACTCTAGCCTAGCTTTCTCTAGCCTAGCATAGCCAAGCCTACTTTACTGTAGCCTAGCCAAGCCTAGCCTAATTTATCTTATCCTAGCCAAGCCTAGCCTACTTTACTCTAGCCTAGCCAAGCCAAGCCTACTTTACTGTAGCCTAGCCAAGCCTAGGCTACTCTACTCTAGCTTGGCCTAGCCTAACCCAGTCTAGCCTAGCCTACTTTAGCCTAGCCTAGCCTACTTTATCATAGCCTAGTCTACCATACCCAAGCCTAGCCTACTTTACTGTAGCTTGGCCGATTCTAGCCTACTTTATTGTAGCTTACGCTAACCTACTCTACTCTAGCAAATCTTACTTTATTGCAGCCTAGCCTAACCTAATCTTCTCTAGCCTATCATAGCCTAGCCTAGCCTACCCTACCCTACCCTAGACTACTCTACTCTAGCCTAGCCTACTCTACTCTACCCTAGACTACTCTACTCTAGCCTAGCCTACTCTACTCTACTCTAGCCAAGTCTAACCTAGTTTACTATAGCCTAGCCAAGTCTAGCCTACTTTATTATACTCTAGCCAAGTCTAGCGTAATTTACTATAGCCTAGCCTAGCCTAATCTACTCTACCCTACCGTAGCCTAGCCTAGCCTACTTAGCTGAAGCCTAGCCATGTCTAGGCTACTTAATTATAGCCTAGACTCTTAACTATAGCCTAGCCATGTCTAGCCTACTTTACTCTAGCTAGCTAAGTCTAACCTACTTTACTATAGCCTAGCCAAGGTTAGCCTAGTTTACTGTAGCCTAGCAAAGCCTCACCTGCTTTACCCTAGCCTAGGCTACTCTACCCTAGCCTACTTTATCATAGCCTAGTCTACTATAGCCAAGCCTAGCCTACCCTAGCCTACTTTATCATAGCCTAGTCTACTTTAGCCAAGTCTAGCCTACTTTACTATAGTCTAGCCAAGTCTAGTCTACTTTACTATATCCTAGCATAACCTACTCTACTCTAGCCTACCCTACCCTACTCTAGCCTACTCTACTCTACTCGGCCTACTCTACTCTACTCTACTCTAGCCTACACTAGCCTACTCTAATGTAATCTACTCTAGCATACACTACTCTACTCTACTCTAACCTAGCCTAGCCTACTCTACTCTACTGTAGCCTAGCATAGCCTAACTTACTCTACTCTAGCCTAGCCTCTATTTTACTCTACTCTAGCCTAATCTACTCTACTCTACTATAGCCTACTCTACTATAGTCTAGTTTAGCCTAGACTAGCCTAGCCTAGCCTACTCTACTCTACCCTAGCCTACTCTACTCTACCCTACTCTACCCTAGCCTACTCTACTCTACTCTACCCTAGCCTAGCCTAGTCTACTCCAATCTACTCTGCTCTACTCTACCCTAGAGTAGCCTAGCCTAGCCTGGCATAGCATAGCATAGCCTAGCCTAGCCTAGCCTAGCCTAGCATAGCCTAGCCTAGCCTAGCCTACTCTACTCTAGCCTACTCTACTCTACTCTAGGTTACTCTGCTCTACTCTACTATAGGCCACTCTACTTTACTCTAGCCTAGACTACTCTACTCTAGCATATATTACTCTACTCTAACCTAGCCTACTAAAGCCAAGTCTAGCCTGATTTACTATAGCCTAACCAAGTCTAGCCTGATTTAGTGTAGCTTTGCCTAACCTACTCTACTCAAGCCTAATCTACTTTATCATAGTCTAGCCTAGCCTACTCCAGCCTAGACTAGCCTAGCATACTTTACTTTAACCTAACCTAGCCTACTTTCCTATAGCCTAGCCAAGCCTAGCCTACTTTACTGTAGCCTAGCCAAGCCTAACCTACTTTAATATATCCCAGTGAAGCCTAGTCTACTTTACTCTAGCCTAGCTTCCTCTAGACTAGCCTACTTTATCATAGCATAGTATACTATAGCCAAGCTTAGCCCACGTTACAGTAGCCAAGCCAAGTCTAGCCTACTTTACTGTAGCCTAGCCTATCCTACTTTAGCCTATCCTAGCCTAACCTACTCTAGCCTAGCCTAACCTAACCTAACTTAACCTACTCTTTCCTAGCCTAGCCTAACATACTCTACTCTACTCTACTCTAGCCTAGCCTACTTTATCATAGCCTAGTCTACCTCAATCCAACTCTAGCCTACTTTACTGTAGCCTAGTGTAGCCTAGCCTAACCTACTCTAGCCTAGACTAGCCTAAACAAGCCTAGCCTAGCCTAGCCTAGCCTCTAGTCTACTCTACTGTAGCCTCTAGTATACTCTAATCTACTCTACTCTACTCTACTTTACTCTACTCTACTCTACTGTAGCCTATCCTACTCTAATTTACTCGAGTCTACTCGAGTCTACTCTACTCTAGCCTAGCCTACCCTAGCCTTATCTACTCTACCCTACCCTAACCTACTCTATCCTACCCTACCCTACCCTACCCTATCCTAGGCAATTCTAGCCTACTTTACTACTCTACTCTAGTCTACTCTAGCCTAGCCTAACCTAGTCTACCCTAGCCTTGCCTACTCTACCCTGGTCTACTCTACCCTAGCCTAGCCTACCCTAGGCTAGGTTACTCTACTCTACTCTAATATACTACTCTATCCTAGACTAGCCTAATTTACCCTAGCCTACTCTACTCTACTCTAGCTTACTCTACTTTACTCTATTCTACTCTAGCCTAGCCTAATGTACTATACTCTAATCTAGACTAGCCTAGCCTAGCCTAGCCTACTCTAGCGTTGCCTAGCATAGCCTATTCTACACTACACTACTCTACATTACTCTAGCCTACCCTGGCCTACCCTAGGCTAGACTAATTTACTCTACTCTAGCCTAGCCTATCCTACCTTACTCTACCCTAGCTTCCTTTGGCGTAGCCTAGCCTACCCTAGACTAGGCTACTCTACTCTACTCTACTCTACTCTAGCCTAGCTTACTCTACTCTACTCTACTCTGGCCTAGCCTACTCTACCTTACTCTAGCCTAGCCTACTCTACTCTACTCTAGCCAAGCCTAGCTTACTCTAGCCTACACTACTCTACTCTACTCTACTCTACTCTACTCTAGCCTAGCCTAGTTTAGCATAGTGTAGCCTATTCTACTCTGGTCTACTCTACTTTAGCCTAGCCTAGCCTACCCTACCCTAATCTAGCCTACCCTACCCTAGCCTACCCTAGCCTACCCTACTCTAGCCTAGCGTACTCTAGCCTAGCATAGATACTCTACTCTACCCTAGTCTAGTGTAGCCTACTCTACTCTAGCCTAGCCTAGCCTACTCTACTCTACTCTATCCTAGCCTAGCTTAGCCTACTCTACTCTACCCTACTCTAGCCTAGCCTAGCTACTATGATCTACTCTACTCTAGCCTAGTTTAGCCTACTCTACTCTACTCTAGCCTAGCCTACTCTATCCTACTCTACCCTAGCCTACTCTAGCCTAGCCTAGCATACTCTACTCCATTCTACTCTAATCTAGCCTATCCTACTCTACTCTACTCTACTTTAATCTACTCTAGCCTAGCCTACCCTAGCCTACCCTAGCCTACTCTAACCCACCCTACCCTACCCTTCTCTAGCCTAGCTACTCTACTCTACTCTAGCCTACTTTACTCTACTCTTCTTTAGCCTAGCCTACTCTACTCTAGCCTAGCCTACTCTAGGCTACTCTACCCTTGCCTACTCTAGCCTAGCCTAGCCTAGCCTACTCTACTCTACTCTAGCGTAGCCTAGCCTAACCTAACCTAGCCTAGCCTAGCCTAGCCTACTCTACTCTACTCTACTCTAGCCTAGCCTAGCCTAGCCTAGCCTACTTTACTCTACTCTACTCCACTCTAATGTAGCCTAGTCTAGCCTAGCCTATCCTACCATAATCTACCCTACCCTACCATACTCTAGCCTAACCTACTCTACCCTACCCTACCCTACCCTAGTCTAGCCTAGCCTAGCTTAACCAACTCTGCTCGACCCTAACATACCATAATCTAGCCTAGCCTACTCTACCCTAGTCAACCCTATTCTACCCTAGCCTACTCTAGCATAGCCTATCCTAGCCTACCCTAACTTAGCCTACCCTAACCTACTCTACCTTAGCCTACTCTAGCCTAGCCTACTCTAGCCTAGCCTACTTTAGCCTAGCCTAGCCTAGCCTACTCTAGCCTACTCTACCCTAGCCTACTCTAGCCTAGCCTAGCCTATCCTAGCTTAATATTTCCTAGGCTAGCCTACCCTAGCATACCCTACTCTAGCCTAGCCTACTCAAGCGTAGCGTAGCCTACTCTACCCTAGCTTAATCTACCCTAGCCTACTCTAGCCTATCCAAGCCTACTCTACCCTAGCCTAGCCTAGTCTAGCCTACCCTACCCTAGGCTACCCTACTCTTACCTAGGCTAGCCTTGCCTACTCTACGCTAGCCTTCTCTAGCCTAGCCTAGCCTAGCCTATCCTACCCTACCCAAGCCTACTCTACCCTTCTCTACCCTAGCCTAGACTACTCTACACTACCCTAGCCTAGCCTACTCTACCCTGACCTAGCCTATCCTACTCTACGCTAGCCTAGCCTAGCCTACCCTACTCTAGCATAGCCTACCCGGATTTAGCCCAACCTACTCTAGCATAGCCTAGTCGAGCCTAGCCTAGCCTACCCTACTCTGCTCTAGCCTAGCCTAGCCTACTATAGCCTAGCCTAGCCTACTCTACCCTAGCTTACTCTACCCTAGCCTAGCCTACTCTACCCCAGCTTACTCTACCCTAGCCTAGCCTACCCTGCCCTACTCTAACCTAGCCTAGCCCACTCTACCCTAGACGACCCTACTGTTATAGCATCATTTTTCACCCTCATGTGATTCATGATTGTCTCTTTGGCCTTGGGCACCCATTCCCACAGACTTGAACAAAATTCATAAAAACAGTGTTAAAAATCCCATACGCGGGTATGCCTAGAATTTTCCGCATGTATACGCAAGTCCATACACACTTTTCCACGTATGCCATTAAAATCATTAAAAAATATATACAATTCACTATTTTCGGGTTGGTTGATGGTTACTCCAGTAGTTCTGTTAGCCCCCCTATGAAATTTTTGACAAGCAAACAGGGGGCTAGATTGTTGTTGAGACTTCAAGGAATGCATTTCCCTTGCAAACACATCATCCTTGAAGCCTCTTTGTGCCATTTGTCCTTTGATTAAATCCCCTCTACTGATTTCCCTTATAAAGCCTCTTTGTTATGAAGAAGAATGCCCAAAAGGCCCTTTTTCCCTCTTATTTCACCCCCAATTAGCCTCTATTTTATTTCCCCTTGTCTTCCCCTTCTATTTCCCTTCTTACCCTTCAAATTCCCCCAAAATCCCCTTTAAATTCTTCCCCTACCCTTTTTTGGCCTTTCCCCCTTATTCCTTTATCGTTCCCCTATCTAACCTTTAAATCACATTGAAATGGGCCAAAAACCCACTTTCCCACCTTATAGTAGGGCTAAACCCCTTTTCCCCTCTCTTTCGATTAAAGGTCCCGCCCTTTATAACCACTTCCCCTTCCATACCCCGCCATGTATTTACATAAAATTTATTACAAAGTTTGTGTTATATATATAGTCTGCCGCATTGCAATCACAATCGCAAGCCCTATTCAATCGCAATCGCAACTCTTATGGGACGACCCCTGATTGGTCCATCGCAAATACTTGCTATGCGATTGTTCGCATCGCGACCCGATTGCTCCATCCTCCGATTGATCGCAAGTCTTTCCGCCCGAGCTCCAATTGCGATCCTCCGATCTCATCCTGACCATCGATCTTCCAGCCAGATCGGACGGTCAGCACTCAATCACGGGTCACCTTCATATCGCAATCGCAAACCCTATCGTCCGACTCCCGATTGTGATCTCCCGACTCAATCCTGGCCATCGATCTCCCCGCCGGATTGGACGGTCCAGCACTAATCGCACCCTCTGCCCGATTGCTATTCGCAAGTCCTAACTCCCGATACCTGATTGCATCCCGACAGTCCATCTCGCAGCTAATCCGACGATCAGCACTCAATCGCGTCCCGACCTCCGATCGCAATCGCAACTTTCCCCCGTCGTCTCCCGATTTAATCCCATCCGTCCGTCTAATCAACGATCCAAAGACTATCGCTTGTCCTTCTTAATCGCAATCGGAAGTTTTTATATGTGTCACCCTGTGTTCCCCCCGATTGCGATTTCCCCGATTTGATCCTGGTCGTATGCTTAGAACCACGATCTGACGGTCATCGCTCCTCCCACCCCATCGCAATCGAAACGTTTGTGATTGTTCCGATTAGATCTCCGTCGTCCGTTTCCCGTGCGAATCCAACGGTCAGCGCACATTCCAATCGCATCGCAAAGTTTGTGATTCATATGCATGACTCTCCTCCCCGCTCCGATTGCGATTGCGTTTTCAGTTGGGTCCCACTCCATACATCCATTTTATTGCATTTCCATACGTATCCACCAAAGTCTAAAGTTTCATATGTTTCATTAAAATTTCATGTTTCATATTTATTCTGCTATGTCCGTAAGTCATCCCACGGATCAATCTCCATCGTTGATCTTCATCTCCAGGCCAGGATCTAACGGTCCGCGCTTCATATCACCACCAAACCCTATTGTTTGCGCATTTCACCACTCCACTACATTTTCATTGTTCTTTCACACTATTAACCATTTCGTCCGCCGCTCTCCATCATTTTTTGTTGTTCCTCCACTGCTCTGCCACCACTCATCCGGCCTCTGCAGCATTTCTCCACCACTGCCCGGGCTTTGTGATAATTTTATTTCATTATGCAGAGGTCACACAGAGGCTAATTCAGCGGCCAAACGAGACAGCAGAGGCGGATTAGAAGGAATTCGAGCCTGTAATTGAATATTAAAGGTTATAATCCCGCATTCAAGGATTCAAAGCACAGTTTGGAAACTTAAGCACGCAAAGAGTCTTATCTGTGTTTAATATCAGCAGACGTTTTCTCCAGGTGTACACTATTCCTACATCAATCTCCATGCCTCCTTGAGCCCATAAGCAGTTAATTGCATCGACAGAGCTTCATTAAAGATTGTCTGAGCAGCAGTAATGGAGGTATGGGGAGGCCCGCAGACTTTAAACCAGTTAACCATATTCAGAAGGTAGCACAAGATTCCAGACTGCAGTAAGGACTTAAAGAACATATCAGAGGTCAAAATCGACCTGACAGAGATCTCCGAACCAGTCTCAGAGTACATACAGTGTTTCAGAAAGCCATTAAGCAGTAGGGGTGTGAACACTTCTGCTATTCTGTCTAAATGAAACTCATTTAATTGTTCACCTACTTCTGTTTCTTCCTCTTATTCTATAAGAATCCCCAAAAACACATTGTTGTGGTGGTTGTTCAGTTGTTCGGCTGTTGCTGTTAGAGGGATTCACTTTGACTGTTAGAACAGTCTTGGGAGGGAGTTACAGAGTAGCTTCTATGTAATAGGTTGGGAGGAGAAGTATGGACTGTATTAGCCATTGAGCTTATTGTACATTATTGGTTTTGCATCAATTTATCAAAGCACATTTCACAGGATCCTGGACTATTACTATTGGTGATGTTTTTTCCTAACTCTGTTTATTACATTTCCATACTGTTTCATATTCTTCTAGTAGGCAACAAAAGTATAACATAGGATTCACCCCTGTTAGGTGCCATATGCTCCTGCTCTCCCTACCTTTAATTTTTTCTGCTTTATGTTTTATCTAAGAGTGAATTCATGTCGTTTAACCAGCGCAGTGGATGTTATTGCTTGCTGGCTAATGTATGAACTCTGGGGTTTGCTGCTTGGATGTTTCTTTGTCAAATTTATCTTTGTTTTCTCCCTTGGAGTTGCTAAAGAAGACCTGGAGTTAAATGACCTCTGGTCCGATCTACAAGCAGCCCCTTTGTCCCTCTTTGAGAGCTGCCTTTGAGTATGTCCAAGCAGGTCTGGAGTTGAATGATCTCTAACCTGATCTATAGACAGAAATTGGGTTGTTTTCCTTCTGTCACCTTCTCTCCTTAATGTTCCATTCCATCATCTATCTAAAAGATCCTTTAGTGTAGATGACTTTCCCTCTGAAAGCTTTGGCTAGTGGTTGCAAGTAATTCTCCTTTCATGACTCCATAGCCCAATGGATGGCACTTTCTTGACCTATTCCCCTTGTTGAAACATCCTGCTTCTTTGTTCCTTCTCCCCCATTACTTTCTCGGCCTATGATCTCCTAATCAACCCAGCAACCCTTCAACCAAATCATTTAAAACCCCCCTTTGTGCTTCATAGCTAGCTTAACATCTCATCTTGAACTTCAAAGATATATATCATTCTTTGCTCTATTTGGAGAGATCCCTCTCCGGGTCCAGGAGGGCTAGATCCTAGGGCCCCAAAGTGGTTTGATGTTGTCTCATCTTTTGGTATTGCCAAATCTTCCAAAACATGGGAACCCCAACATAATGGCGACTCCGCTGGGGAATGAATCTGAGAGTCCATAACTGCTAATATTTGGTCTATTTCCCATTGTTGTCACCAACATAATGGCAACTCCACTGGGGACAGAGACCAATCATCCTTGATTTGGTAAACCACTTTGGTGGACAGTAAGTTGTAAATCATCTACCTGGCAACTCCAAAATTCCTGAACGATAAAAAGACTCCACTGGTGATCGGCAGGCCACTGATTATCTGTGGTTTCACAAAAGACTCCACTAGGAGACCATGTCGCAGTACAAGATCATCCATGCCGAAGACCAAGCCACGTCACTAATGGAAGACCCTGAATGGTTTGCAGAAATGTTTCCAGATTTCATGGCAGTATGCCATGATATAATATCTAATGACTTGGCAGAATATAAGGTGGAGGACCTCTCAGGGGTTATTCCTCTCAGCTCAAAAGGCAGACCCTCGATCAATAATTTTTTTTTAGAGCTAGTGGTTGAGAGATATGAAGCTGAGCTTAAACTTTTGAACTCACAGGAGATATCATACGAGTTTAGAGACCCCAGAGCATTTTTGGAAAGTCTACCTCCCCCCAAAAGAGAAGAGATTCCGCTGCATTTCGAAGTAGAAGAAGAAGATGATCCGGTTCCTAAGAGCCCCTTTGAAGATGCAGTGGAAGATGCAATAATCGAAGCTGCCCAGGATAAAGACGGCCTGCCAGTAATGGCAAGCCAGAAAGAAGAAAGTGTGCATCATGTGTTCGTCGATCCTGTGGCAGAGTACATGGAGGCCCTGATTTGCTCAAGTAATCCAGCACTGATTTTTAGCATGGGACAGATTCATAAGGAGCGGTCACCACTGCTAGTGGCCATAGTTTTGAAGAACCACACGCAGAGCACCCTATGGTTATCTCTGACAGGCAGCCAGTGCTCATATCCTTTTTTGTTAATGCTCGATTGGCTGCATTGGAATTATTGTATCACCTATAACATCAGAGATTTTTAGTTAGAGTAGAGTAGGTAGGAAAAGCTCAATAAAGCTCAGCCTATGAGCAAGTAGATTAGTTGTTTCAATTTCTGTCTTAGAATGTAGAGAAGAAACCTACTAGACAGTCTAATCCTAGCAGGTAGTAGTGTAGGTAGAGAAACATATGAGGCCAACAGTCTAATCTGGTCTCATGGAGTAATAAGGGTAGAAGTATAATAGGTTTATTTTTCCTGTTGCTAAAAATTTTTTGATGTAAAGGGTCTGCAAGTCAAAATGCACCCAGAAGAAAAAATGTTAGGACTGTAGTTTGGGTAGGTAGATGGTTAAGGAAAGTTCTTTTTGGCTGATGTCTTCACAGTTTGTGACAGCTAAAATCGAAGAAGAAGGGATGTACCAAGCAGCAGGCATCTGGCCTACACCAAAGATCATTTCCTGGATTCTTGACTCCTTCAAGAAGAAGCCATCCCCATGTGGAGCCACTGTTAGCCCCCCTATGAAATTTTTGACAAGCAAACAGGGGGCTAGATTGTTGTTGAGACTTCAAGGAATGCATTTCCCTTGCAAACAAATCATCCTTGAAGCCTCTTTGTGCCTTTTTTCCTTTTATGAAATCCCCTCTACTGATTTCCCTTATAAAGCCTCTTTGTTATGAAGAAGAATGCCTAAAAGGCCCTTTTTCCCTCTTATTTTACCCCCAATTAGCCTCTATTTTATTTCCCCTTGTCTTCCCCTTCTATTTCCCTTCTTACCCTTCAAATTCCCCCAAAATCCCCTTTAAATTCTTCCCCTACCCTTTGTTGGACTTTTCCCCCTTATTCCTCTATCGTTCCCCTATTTAAACTTTAAATCACATTGACATGGGCCAAAAACCCACTTTCCCACCTTATAGTAGGGCTAAACCCCTTTTCCCCTCTCTTCCGATTATAAGTCCCACCCTTTATAACCACTTCCCCTTCCATACCCCGCCATGTATTTACATAAACTTTATTACAAAGTTTGTGTTATATATATAGTCCGCCGCATTGCAATCACAATCGCAACTCTTGTGGGACGACCCCCAATTGGTCCATCACAAATACTTGCGATGCGATTGATCGCATCGCGCCCCGATCGCTCCATCCTCCGATTGATCACAAGTCTTTCCGCCTAAGCTCCGATTGCGATCCTCCGATCTCATCCTGACCGTCGATCTTTCCGCTAGATGGGATGGTTAGCACTCAATTGCGGGTCCCCTTCCGATCGCAATCGCAAACCCTCTCATCCGACTCCCGATTGCAATCTCCCGACTCAATCCTGGCTGTCGATCTCCCCACCGGATTGGACGGTCCAGCACCAATCGCACCCTCTACCCGATCGCTAATCGCAATTCCTAACTCCCGATACCTAATTGCATCCCGACCGTCCATCTCCCGGCTAATCCGACGATCAGCGCTCAATCGCGTCCCGACCTCCAATCGCAATCGCAAGTTTCCCCCGTCGTCTCCCGATTTAATCCCATCCATCCATCTGATCAACGATCCAACAGCTATCGCTTGTCCTTCTTAATCGCAATTGGAAGTTTTTATATGTGTCACCCTGTGTTCCCTCCAATTGCGATTTCCCCGATTTGAACCTGGCCGTCCGTTTAGAACCACGATCTGACGGTCATTGCTCCTCCCGCCCCATCGTAATCGGAACGTTTGAAATATGTTGCACCTATTCACCTCCGATTGCGATTGTTCTGATTAGATCTCCACCGTCCGTTTCCCGTGCGAATCCAACGGTCAGCGCACATTCCAATCGCATTGCAAAGATTGTGATTCATATGCATGACTCTCCTCCCTGCTCCGATTGCGATTGCGTTTTCAGTTGGGTCCCACTCCATACATCCATTTCATTGCATTTCATTGCATTTCCATACGTATCCACCAAAGTCTAAAGTTTCATATGTTTCATTAAAATTTCATGTTTCATATGTATTCCGCTATGTCCGTAAGTCATCCCACGGATCAATCTCCACCGTTGATCTTCATCTCCAGCACAGGATCTAACGGTCCGCGCTTCATATCACCACCAAACCCTATTGTTCGTGCATTTCACCACTCCACTGCATTTTCATCGTTCTTTCACACTATTAACCATTTCTTCCGCCGCTCTCCATCATTTTTTGCTGTTCCTCCACTGCTTCACCACCACTCCTCCGGCCTCTGCAGCATTTCTCCACCACTTCCCGGGCTTTGTGATAAGTTTATTTCATTATGTAGAGGTCACAGAGAGGCTAATTCAGTGGCCAAACGAGACAGCAGAGGCGGATTAGAAGGGATTCGAGCCTGTAATTGAAGATTAACGGTTATAATCCCACATTCAAGGATTCAAAGCACACTTTGGAAACTTAAGCATGCAAAGAGTCTTATCTGTGTTTAATATCAGCAGAACGTTTTCTCCAGGCATACACTATTCCTACAGCAATCTCCATGCCTCCTTGAGCCCATAAGCAGTTAATTGCACCGACAGAGCTTCATTAAAGACTGTTTGAGCAGTAGTAATGGAGGTATGGGGAGGCCCGCAGACTTTAAACCAGTTAACCATATTCAGAAGGCAACGCAGGATTCCAGAGCGCCGTAAGGACTTAAAGAACATATCAGAGGTCAAAATAGAGCTGACAGAGATCTCCGAACCAGTCTCAGAGTATATACAGCGTTGCAGAAATCCATTAAGCAGTAGGGGCATGAGCACTTCCGCCATTATATCTTAATGAAACTCATTTAATTGTTCACCTACTTCTGTTTCTTCCTCTTATTCTATAAGAATCCCCAAAACCACATTGTTGTGGTGGTTTTTCAGTTGTTCGGCTGTTGCTGTTAGAGGGATTTAGTTTAACTGTTAGAATAGTCTTGGGAGGGAGTTATAGAGTAGCTTGTATGTAATAGGCTGGGAGGAGAAGTCTGGACTGTATTAGCCATTGAGCTTATTGTACGTAACTGGTTTTGTATCAATTAATCAAAGCACATTTCACAGGATCTTGGTCTATTACTATTGGTGATGTTTTTCCTAACTCTGTTTATTACATTTCCATACTGTTTCATGTTCTTCTGGTAGGCAACAGAAGTATAACATAGGATTCACCCCTGTTAGGTGCCCTATGCTCCTACTCTCCCTACCTTTAATGTTTTCTACTTTATGTTTTATATAAGAGTGAATTCATGTGGTTTAACCAGCGCAGTGGATGTTATTGCCCACTGGCTTATGTATGAACTCAGGGGTTTGCTGCTTGGATGTTTCTTTGTCAAATTTATCTCTGTTTTATCCCTTGGAGTTGCTAAAGCAGACTTAGAGTTAAATGACCTCTGGTCCAATCTATAAGTAGCCCCTTTGTCCCTCTTTGAGAGCTGCCTTTGAGTATGTCCAAGCAGGTCTGGAGTTGAATGACCTCTGACCTGATCTATAGACAGAAATTGGGTTGTTTTCCTTCTGTCACCTTCTCTCCTTAATGTTCCATTCCATCATCTATCTAAAATATCCTTTAGTGTAGATGACTTGCCCTCTGAAAGCCTTGGCTAGTGGTTGCAAGTAATTCTCCTTTCATGACTCCATAGCCCAATGGATGGCACTTTCTTGACCTATTCCCCTTGTCAAACATCCTGCTGCTTTGTTCCTTCTCCCCCATTACTTTCTCGGGCCTATGATCTCCTAATCAACCCAGCAACCCTTCAACCAAATAATTTAAAACCCCCCTTTGTGCTTCATAGCTAGCCTAACATCTCATCTTGAGCTTCAAAGATATATATCATTCTTTGTTCTATTTGGAGAGATCCCTCTCCGGGTCTAGGAGGGCTAGATCCTAGGGCCCCAAAGTGGTTTGATGTTGTCTCATCTTTTGGTATTGCGAAATCTACCAAAGCATGGGAACCCCAACAAGTTCAACCGCCCCAACACGTGGCCAACTATTTCCAAATGATTGAAACTACTTTGAGGGAGTATAAAATCCCCTCATGTGCATGGCCTAAGGGAGAGAGAAATTTATAGACATTATACTCTGTTGGAATCCCAATTCATGTATGAATTCCCATGCCTCCTGCACTTTCCCATATTTTTACAGGAAACCCTTGTTTCCTAGAGATGTTCA
>JAXQQM020068757.1:0-76730 GCA_034641835.2 Pinus albicaulis | reverse complement strand
CGTTACTCACTGTTCATGTTATTCACTGATGTCGTTACCTGCTATGCTGATACTACGATAGATATTTCTGCTGCTACTCCACTTTAAGGTAAGTCTGCAGGTACGTCTCTGTTGATTTTATGGATTTAATTAAATATTCCAAAAGGACGGTCAAACGTGCCAAGGACGGATGTCATTTAGCTGGGGGGAGGGAACCGTCATAATGAATGACGACATACTTCATAAAGGTATTTATGACACACGATTCCCACCTAACCAAATCTAATGATTTCAAGTACTTCGTAATCATACCGTATGAGTTGGAATGCGTACTTGTATGCACAAAATTCATATCAGTCACCCTCCCAACATGCCGCATTAAATCCTAAGAATATATAATAGTACTACCATAATCTTTCATTACTCCCAAGCGTACCAGTAATTTTCATCCATTATATCCGAAAGTGGCCATGATGTTATTTCAGTTGCCAACGGTTTGGAGCTCTGTCACTCTCCCCTGCCAGCTAACTGTATCCATCGTGCTGATTCCGCCTCTGCAACAATGGGTGTTCGATCTGTGCGACATGAACCTGATGATTCAATGAGAATCCAGAGTAATCGGGAGGTATGGCAAGTATTTGAGAATGCAGGTTGGGATGTTTATTTTGACAGGATGAATGGATGGGATGAATAAATCGTGATGGAGTTTGCATTGAATTTGGAAGAATGATTTTCTCGGGTTCGTGGAGTCGAAATTCCAGTGACAGAAGAAACCATTGCAGAAGTCAGTGGATTTCCGCAAGTCGGAGAACACTGGTTTTCAAGGAGAACACCCCTCCCGGAACTCCCCGAAGCCTTTCTGCAAGATGGAGAAAGTATTGCGCAGAAGGATCAGGGATATGACAGAACTTCATTACCTCATCCATGGGGAGTAGTTGCAGAGGTTGTTATAAATTATATGACATGTGAAGGAAGATGTTCTACCATCTTCAAATATCACCTCCACATATTGACTCACCTGCGATTTCCACAAGCAGAGGATTTTTCAATGAATGTGCCCTATTTTCTATTAAGGAGCCTTCATTTGATGGAAAATTTGGCTCGGGGGGTGCGACAGGTGTTGGCGGTCCTCTCTCACCATGGGCTGGTCCAGTTGCTAGTAATGAATTCCATTGGGAAGATCTCGATTCCGTGGGAACTGTTTCGGGATTCCACATAAGAGGAAATAGCAGCTGCTGTGGCTGCTAGGGACGAAGAACCTGAAGCCATGCAGGAAAATGCAGAGGATGATGATTACATTGATCAGGAGGAGCCGGAAGAGATGGAAATGGAGACTGAAGAATGTGAAGAAGAGACGGTTCCCCAAGAGCAAGCTGAACTCGTGGAATCGATGGAAGTTTCAGAGACACCCACTGGCACTACGTCCGAGGCTGTCCCACAAGAACCAGCCCCGTTCGTGGAGTTAGCTAAGAAAATAGATAGTGCAATGGGCACGGAGGTAAACCCATAGCAAATGAAAGAGGGCGAATCGGTCGACATTATGACCGAAGCCACTTTACAGGGATCTCCTATCAACATGGAACCAATGGAGGAGGGTAATCCGATTGAAGAAGAAGTCATGACCACTCTGACCAGAGAAACCATGGAGGAAATGACGGGAGAAATAAGGTGTAAGGCTGACGCTGCCCCACAAGAACCAACGTCAACATCGGGGCTGAATGTAGAGGATTTGTTCCAGTTCCCCATCTTTCTTCCTAAGGGAACAAGGGTAACTCATTCCCTGCAGCAAAGAGAGGAAGAATATTTTTCCATTCCTATGGCTTCAAATTTAAAACAAAGGCCACGACCAGAAGAGGCCCCAATAGGCATATCAATAGGGGAGCATCTTACCGGCTCACCACTGGTCGCGGGGAATGTACATGATGAGAGAATGGCCATTGGTGAAGAGGAGGGACCAAGCAGAGCGGTCCCGACAAATGAACCAATGGAGCACTTAGGCGTGAAAAGAGTGAAGCAAGAAATAACAAAAGAAGAACATGCAGAGGAGGTTGGACCGACCGTTGGCCCAACAGAGGCAGTCCCGAGTGATTTACCTCCAGCTGCCGAGGCATAAGAAACACAGGTCAAGCAAGAAGAGGCAGAGCTGTGTGGATAGTGAAGACTTCCCATCAAACAGAGATACCAACAGCAGTTTAAGGAAATAATGCGGCTCAAGATAGAGGTAAGGGATTTGAGAAGGAAAGTGCACAGGATGCAGAAATTAATAAACAAGTACAAGTGGCAAGCCAGGAAATCCAAAGTCGTTGGGGTTGAAGTAGAAACTGAAACAGGCCCGATTGAACAATTGTTCGAAGCCAGAGAGTATGCCTTAATGGATGGATTACAGAGGTGGAAGTCTATTGCGTCTCAGTATAAGAATGAGATCAAAATAATCGAGGAGAGAACCTCCACAACCATCTTCGAATATGTGGAGTGCATAGATGTTATGCGATTAAGGCATGCGAAGCAGCAACTCAAGATGGAGCAGCTGGAAAAACAAGTGGCCGCACTAAAAGATGATAAGGAGCAGATGTTCAATCTGGTGCAAGAGGTGATGGCATTTCATCCACCTGCTTCTTGTTATTATTTATTCTTGCATGAATGTTTTCTTTTATTCTGCATGGAAAACATAAAAAACGAGGTCAGTTATGAAATAGAAGATGGTGTACAATTCCTCCGAATCATGAGGAATCATAATATTCCAAATAAACATATGATGTGTAAGTTTTACCTGCATGGGTATCTGTTACGTCTGGACAAAGATTTTAACCCAGTCCCGTATGTAGGGGACATCCATTTGAGGGCCCTCACCTCTTATGCTTTCAATCAAATCCATTGGCAGAAGGCTTATAACACTTTTAAGTCTAATCAAGTTACAAAGCCATTTATAGTAAGAGGAGAACATGAGAGGTCAGATACAATGTGAAATAAACACCATACCTTTTTGAAATTTGAAGGGAACAGAGATAGAATGCTGAGGACAAAAATGTGGTGCCTCGACCTTTGTGTCAATCAAACTGTTTTTCAAAAAGAGGCCCTTGATTTTTGTCAGAGAAGGTGGATGATGTCACCGACAGCTGTCCAGAACAGAGAGCCTTTTGGGGCACCCAACTTTACGCGAGTACTCACCAGAGTACCCAGATATGTGGCATGTGTTCAAACATGTGGGATCCGGTGGATGGGGCTTCGATTTCAGTATCCTGTTATTTGGTTGCCTGCAGAAGTTTACACCCCAGCGTACAATGTTCCAGTAGATTGGTGGAAGGAATTTTTCCTTTCATATGCATTTAAAGTTCTAGGGACAGAGATGGCTTTAGATTATGATCTTGTTGGGCTTCAAGAAGCTCACAGTTTGCAGAACCCAGACCTACGAAGGAAGAAAACTGCATGAGGACATGCAGAAGGCTAGTTGGGGGGAGATGTTGGGCACCAAATCTGGCTACCTTTCTGACCATTTTTATCATCATTTTTTATCCTTTTGTGTTTAATTACCTACATTTTCTATGCTAAACTTATGAGGTAAATAACCCTAACTTGTCCAATTGGAATATTTTAATTAATGAAGTAAAGTCACGGAGTCTTACCTATTTACGGCACTAAGATATGTGCTTGACTACAGTTTGGAGAATAGGAACCCTCGCTCTAGCGGTTTGCAACATATTTGGTAACGGTCAGATATAGGGAGATCGCGCAGTTGGAGTCATGATTCCCTGGGCCTATTCTTGGCCCCTTGTTCTATCCTGGACATCTGATGTTTGTGCCATTCCAACTAATGTGTATTTATGAATGCGTGATTACCACGTTCCAGGGAGATATGTTATTCTCCCACGCTGTGTATAAAATGGATATTATTCCTGTAAATGGGGTTTCCCAAAGGGATATTTTAATCACATCTTATAGATTAATAAAGTACTATTGGTTTTTTTGTTCTAAGAGTCTTCATGACTAACACAACCTTGATCAGAGAGCTGGGCCCGCTCTTCTGATCAGGTGTTGCGCCTGTAAGTGTGTGAATTGTTTCTTTGTTATGGTTGCTGTTATTATTCTTACTGTTAAGATTGCTTTTGAAGTTCAGTATTTGATTTCATCTCATGGAAATGTTTTGAATCTTAATTATAAACCCTTGGTTAAGACGGATTATTTGTTTGTTCCTGCATATACCTTGCGCGTTGCCTTGAAAGGATACGCTCCCATATTGATAAAATTAATGTCAGATTAGGTGGATAAATCATTCTTACCTAGACACCAACATGATGTCCCATGGATTTTAAAAAAAGATGATATATCTTTGGCAAAGGAAGTTATAATGGATGTGAGGGTACCAACTTCATATGGGTCTTCACTATGGCGCTGCTTCACCGTGGATGACCATTTTTCGAGGTTGAAATCGCATGACCATTTGAATCTTCTAAGAGTACGTATAATGTCAAAAGAATGATTTTATTATTTGTTACATTAATAAATTTTATCCCATGCGGTGATCATAAAACATAACTAATTTTGTATATTATTGCATGTTTTTATAACTTTGCAGTGTCATTATCCTTTTTTTGAGCGTGGGTGTGTGAAACATGAATTCCCTCAAGACCTAGGATGTGCCATATCTAAATTATCTGCATTTGTACGTTGGATCACATCAAAGGAGATTCATGTGGCTAGCATTCCACGGTGGCGTTAAGAAATAGTTGAGATTGTTTGTATGTTTGAGAAGGAACTGCCAACGAGTTTCATGGACTTACAGGTTCATCTTCTAATCCACCTGGTAGATGAGGTTGAATTAGTTGGGGTTGTTTCTTGTCGTTGGATGTTCTTCTTAGATAGGTACATGAAAAAATTGAAAGGTTTTTTTCGACAAAGGGAAAAACCTGAAGGGTCTATGGCAGAGGGGTACATATCGTATGAGTCTTTCTACTATGCCAGTGAGTACATCAAGCAGATAGAAAACAGACCAGGTGCGGTGATTTGGAACGATGAATTGGATGAAGACAAAAGAGGAGAGTTGCTCCAAACAAGTGGGAAAAAGCGCTCGATAAAGAGTAAGCGACTTATAATTTTTCAAATTTACAAAAATTAATTAATTATATTCATGTTGAACTTCAATATAATGTATACTTTTATCTCTAAGTACTATATAATGTTGGTTTGATTTCATCAACGAATGCATAAATTGAAGCAATCAATAAATTCATTCTTTACAATTATGAAGCAACACAACCGTGGGTCGCATTGTAGAACAAAAACGAATGAAATGGGACAGTGACAGGACAGAATTCAGATGGTTGAATGGTAGAAGTGTGCCTTATCCCGATCATTTAAAGGAAAATATGCCAAAAATATGCCCCAACAGTTGGGTTGTTGACCAATTCAGAGAGAAATACGGTGCTACCGGTCGTTACCCGCGTGTTGAAGAGGATGCGCTAAACATAGGGATTGGGTGCAACAACTCGGTAATAATTTATATGTAAATTTGAAACTTATATTAAGACATCTACATTTCATATTTTAACTGTTGGATTATTATTTATAAGACACATGACACTTATATGATTTTTTAAACTTTTTTATAATAGGTGAATTTGTTCCCATCTATGTGGGCATATGGACACCATTTTTGCACAGAAAATTCCGATGTTGGAAACATCACACAAGACTGTGGAGTGGAAGTCGAGTTCGATCAATCTAGTCGATCTAGCCACCGTGATCAACAACTAGTAAGAGGGATGTTAGGTTACGTCGGAAAGATACAAGAGATCATTGAAGTGGATTTTTCTTCTTTCCAATGTGTTATTTTTAGGTGCAAGTGCTGGGACACCTTTGATCGGAATAATGTAAAGGAAGATCATGATAGTAAGCTGATATGTATCAACTCTAAAAATATGTGGGATGAAGCTAAGGAGCCCTATGTTTTCCCTAAACACTGCAACCAGGTGTTTTTCTACCCAGATCAAAACATATTTTTGAGAACAATAGTGTTATCATGCCATGCGAGCTAGAAGATAATGAGGGTGATCATGAGAACCGAGAGTTGAGGGTGATCATGAGAACCGAGAGTGATATGGTACAATATGTATTATTTCATCAATATTTATACTTTTTAAGATGAGTTTTTTCGAAATATTAATGTGATATGTATTAATTTGAATTAATTGGTAATTTTCATTGTGTTAATGTTAAAATCAATAATTCACTTGATAATTTGGTATTATGTACTTGATCTCAAAAACAATGGTGTACTGTATAAATTAATTATTTTTTGTATCTAAGATCATAATAAAATAACGATAATTCTAATTAAGTACAAGAATTTATTTGCATTATTTTCTAAATTTCCTTATGTTACAATAAATCATATTATTCTATATTTATTATTTTATAATTATTTAAAATTTACAAATTACAAATTTAAAAATTTTAATAAATTCATTTCACATTAATACAATTAAAATTTTACAAATATTTTACATACAATTACAATTATAATTAGAATTATTAGAATTACAATTACAATTTTACAATTTCACATACAATAACAATTTTAGAATTTTACATATATACAATTACAATTACAATTTTAGAAATTTACATATATATCATTACAATTACAATTTTAGAAGCCCACGAGGCTTTGGTTCGTTGGTGAAGGGTGCTTTGTTAAGGCACTCCATGCGATAGGTCACCGGTTCCAATCCCCCTGTGGGTGCTGACTTACAAAAAAAAAAAAAAATTACAATTTTAGAATTTTAAATACAATTACAAATATAAATATTACAAATTTACAATATCACGATCATTTGGTATTTATAAATTAATTAATAAACATCACGTTCATGATAAGCACCGTATAAACATCATATTTGACTAAAAAACATATTCAAAATCGCTTACTGCATCATCGTGATCATGATCATCTAACAAAACACAATTAACATTATATATTAACATCATCAGTACAACACAAACATCAAATATACATATCATGATATCACATACACAGCTATCTACAAGCTGCACATTAAATGAACATATCTAACATGACCTAACAACATACAAATTAAGTACAACTGCAAAATGAACATAAAATACATGGACCATATATATATATATATATATATATATATATATATATATAACTGAATAATGGTAAAAAATACAACTTTCATATAAATTTCATGGATCAGTCGATGATCGAGCCTCATCTCCATGATGACTGTTGGTAGATGCTACTGGAGGCTTTGCATGAAAATCTGGCACGGTGCGAGGCCGTGAACGATCATGAGATGTCGATGGTATGCTGTGCCTCGCAGACTGTCCATCATGTGCTGCAGCTCGCTCGTAACGTGCGATAGTCCTCGTCAGTCGCGTAAAAGATGTCGTAACTCCTACGACATGCTGCATCAGGCTATACATGTCACGCGACATGCCTCTCCACATCTATAAGAGCCTATCATCCGCCTCTATATCTATGAAATCATCGGGGCTGATGCCCGCCTCAACAAGCAATGCAATGAGTTGGTCACCCAACTCCATCCTGTATCTAGCATCGCTTATACGTCGACCGCGGGCCAGCGCACCAGCAGGAGCAGGTATCTGATCATATGCACTAGCCTCCTGCTAATCCTCAGCATCAAGATCATCAAGATCCACAACTGGATCAAGTGGTGGTGGCGGCATCTCCTTGCCATCATAAGAGACAATGTCTGCAAAATATATACAAGTACACAACAATAATTAGACAATTTCATTACACAATTTAATAAAAACAAGTTAAAGAAAATGTTTGAATAAATTAAAATAAAACAATAATATTACCTCTATCATCTGGCGGCTCATCATCTATGAAGAAGATGTTGGCACACCCTCGCAAATCCAACCCCGCATAAGGACAGGGGACCATAATGAAGGGATGTTCATCAACACTGGCTAGCAACCCCAGCGCATCATCTGATATCCTCACTGGAAACAAAGTCTCCTCCCTCTTGGGCATCATCTGCCCCCACATATGCATATGTGCCTCAGTCATTGGCATACGAGGCTGTCGAAGAAAAGAAGGTCTCATCTCTAGAAAAATCTCAAAAAATTAAAAAAAAAAGCTCTGAAGCAAAAGGGAAGTTGACCCTCCCTTGTGCACGAGCACGACATCTATCTAATGCTGTACAGAATTATCGTCAAAAGATGGAAGACCACCTGACAAGTCGCAGCTATTGTAGTAAAGAATCAACATAATATAAAAGCTGGCAACTAATGTGTTGTCCGTCACTAGTGTTGTGCGAAATGGTCAAAATGATAAGTGATAGACACTGGACCTCCTCACCACCAAACGCACTAATACGTAACTGTCTTATAGAGACCTGAAAATCTGAAGGAGACAATATGTCTGCTCTAATGTATCTTTGGGATTAAACTAATTGACTCCCTACCACACAGCCAGCTGGAACCTTGGGGAACGAGGGAAAATCCACCCCTCTCCTCGAAAGCCCTGTAATAAAATAAACATCCTCCTCAGTGGGCATGTACCACTGGTCGATACCAACTCAGAAAGCCTGTCGCTGGGTATTCCACCTTCGGATAAGATGCCTCAAAAGACCAGTATGGGACTTTAGGGAAGTAGCCTCTTCATAGAACTTGAGGAGGCCTACCTGCCTTAGGAGCCCCTGTGTCGCTGCTGTAATAGGGCGAGGGTACGCATCTCTCTCCCTCTCTCTTGCCTCCCACAGGTGAACCATGTTATATTGTTCCACCTGTTGTTGTTTTTATTGCTCCTCTTCTCTCCTTTCACGTCTCTAAATGATTGACATATTAAACACAATTTTTTAATTAAATGAAACATGTATTTACAAATATAAGTATATAAATATTTTTTGAAAAATAAATAAAACAAGAGACGGTGCGCCAAAAACACAGTCATGCACCAGTAACGGTGCGTCCCTACCCTGAGACGCACCGCATATGGTGCACATAATGATATAAAAAGCACCCGGTGCGGTGCTCCAGAAAATATTTTTAGCGCACCGTTCACTAAGTGCGGTGTCAGGAGGCCGGTGCGCTGAATTCACTATATGCCTCGGGGCTTATAACTAGGTTAGCACACTGCCCTCCTGCCACCATACATAGTCATACGATGCGTCCAGGTATCCAAGCGCACTACTCTTTGTCGTAAAATTTACAATAACACAGTACGCCTTTGGAATCTGCCCCGGAACCGGTGCGGATACACTTAGCACCAGTTTACCAACCCAAACCGTTGACAATGTTAAATGGAAGTTTTGGTGTGCCAAAAAACTTATGTGCCTCGGGGCAGATAAATTCGTCAACACACCGGGTGTCCGAGATTCAACATTATCAATGGTACGGCCAGGTAAATGACCGCACCGCACTTTTTAAAAAATTAAAAATTACACCGTGCACCTCGCGGTATTGCCCTGGAACCAATGCGGACTCCTTCAGCATCAGGTGTGGTGCGGCCTGTAAAATTACAGGTAGCACCGTACACCAATGCAGCCTGTAAATTTACAAGCAGCACTGCAACCGGTGCGAGCCGAATGGCTCGAGCGCACCGCATGACAATTTTTTTTTTTTAATAGTTAATTTGAAGGTTTTTCCAAATTCTAATCCGCTAAAAGGTTTAATTATGGAAAAACTAGAAAAATACCTGTACATTTATCCATCGAGGAGGCATATTGGCTGTACAATTTAAAAAAGAAAATTTGTCCACTATTTTATAAAATTCAAGCTGGAGATTGGTGGCAATGTACAGCAACAGTGCGTACAATAAGTGCAATGGGAGCACAGATGTTAGTGTGGGTCAAGCAAGGATAACTTGCACCGATTCTTGAGAGCTCTGTAGCACTGAAAAAAGTGAAAAATGTGGTTTTTTTGCCGTAATTTTTTTTATTTAACCCTGTTACGGTGCGCTAGGTTTTAACTGGAGTACCGGTGCATTGTATTAATGCCGCACCATGCTCTTTCTATTTTCCCGCGATTTTAGGAAGCACCAGGGTGGCGTAACTGTCACGCACCGGTGCGCTATAGTAACGAGACGCACCGGTTACGGCGTCTGGTGAACCAATCATTATTGTAGTTTTTTGCCCGTAATTTTCTTATTTAACCCTATTCCGGTGTGCGGGATTTTTACAGCAGTATCAGTGCATTGCCTATATGCCGCGCCGGGCTCTTTCTGTTTCACATGCTTTTAGGAGGCACCGGGGTTGTGTATTTTTAATGCACTAGTGCTCTACAGTAATATGAGGCACCGGTAACAGTGTCCGGTGAACCAATTATTTCTGCGGTTTTCTGGCCGTAATTTTTTTTTATTTAACCCTATTCTGGTGCGCGGGATGTTTTCTGGAGTACCAGTGCATTGTATATATGCCGCACCAGGCTCTTTATGTTTTTGCACACTTTTAAGAGGCACCAGGGCAGAGTATTTTTAAAGCACCAGTGCTCTACATTATCATGATGCATCGATAACAGTGTCTGGTGAACCAATGATTTCTACGGGTTTTTGGCCGTAATTTTTTTTATTTAACCCTATTCCGATGCGCGGCATTTATGGGGATCCTGGTGTGTTTCCATCATTCCGCCCCGAGAATTTTATGTTCTGATCGCTTTGATGATGCACTGGGGCATGGCGATGTGACGCACTAGGGCTGTACAGTAACTTGATGCTCCGGTAATGGTTCCAAGTGAACCAATGATTTTTGCGGGTTTTTGGCCGTAATTTTAATTGTTTTAAACCCTTTTCCAGTGCACGGCATTTACAGGGATCCCGATGCGTTTCGGTCATTCGGCACCAGGCCGTTTATGTTCCGCGCGCTTTTTATGAAGCACCGAGACTGGCAATATGACACGCACTGACGCGGTGGCTGAATTAAAAGCACCGGGAGGGTGTGTACGGAGCGCACTGTTTCCGGTGTGACAATGTTTTATGCAGTTTTTTTGTCGTATTTTTTTTTATTTAACCATCCACCGGTGGGTGCGTTTTGTGGGCACCCTGGTGCATTTCATTTATTCCACACCTGGAAATATCTGTGCGGTCGACATGTAAAGCACCGGTGCTCTACAAAAATAAAACGCACCAGGTCTGTGTGTACGGAGCACACGGTGTCTGGTGTGCCAATTTTTGTAATGCACCAGTGCTTTGTCATATTGAACGCATCGATGTGTTTTAGGTTGATAAGAGCACCGGATGAAATACATCCGCAAAAACCTCCGCTTGCCAACCTTCTCTAGGATCCTCCACTAGAAACGGACGTCTGGGGTATTTTTCTGTGGGGTTCCTCAAAAACATCCGCTAGAGGGTATTTTCCTTGTAGTGTGATGGTATAAGATAATAGGATGCTAAATCACTTGCAATGAATCCTTAGAGATATGGAGTTCTAATATTCAAGACAAGGGGGTATCTTCCCTTTAAGCTTCTTACAAGCCTCTCTCTCTCCTCGGCGGATAGTAGAATAACAGACACTTGGTGAACTTATTCTCTTAGATTGAGGTATTGGATGGACAACAGCTGAATCCTTCCACTCCTTGTTGCTTGGAAAACACAATGTTGGTTTTCTCTCAAGAAATTTTTCCATCATAACAATGTGTTCTCATATTCCTCTTCACATGGTAGTCGTTTATAGGAAAATTTCAAATTTCCCTTCCTCTCTTGGTATAATATGGATGTTGACACAAGAGTGGGAGGTTGATTCCTTTGTGTGTTGTACTTAAGGCATCAAGGTGGCTCCAAGTTAGCTATACTTGGCTCACTTGAGAGGGAATCTTCTTATTCAAGTGTGCCAAGTGGTCTGGGATGGTGACTTTCCGCCATACCCAGTACCACATGGCTATCTGAGGCATAGCTGCGATGATCTTCGCTACTATCAAAGAAACGGTCGTGCAAATCACTTAGATTCAATGCTTTATGTGCGCTATTTGATAAATTTTCTTGCTTGACCTTAGCAAAATTTAAATTTTTTAGATCTTGTAATGTATTTCTTCCTTGTAAATCCTTATTTGTGCCTTCTGCTTGACATTTCCTAATGTTTTTTACTTGTACGGTTTTCCAGTGATACCAACCCACGTGCCATATTCCAAGAATGAATAAGTTCTATCATAATTACATAACATTCACTTATTAACTCATTTTAAAGGCTTGGTTGAGTCTTTGTTCAGTCACTTGCTTAGTCTTAGAATATTTCCATGGAGTGTGAAAGCCCTACACTAGTGTAGGGTGGCACATTCTTCATATCGAGAGGGATAGCAAGAGATATATGGGAAGCAAGAGAGTAATGAATAGGTAGCATTCGATCGATGGGCTAGAGCGAGATACAAATCTCAATCGATATGTTAGTAATGTCTCAATCAATTTCGATATAAGACAACCAGCAAGTGATAAAAATCAAGCATCCTGGTTCCTCCCTCTTGGTAGCCTCCTTCCTCACGAGCCGCCCTTTCACCCGCAATAAATATAGAAATCGATAATCACGTAAGTAAGCGCGCCTATTATTTAGCATCATATTATACATATTATACTCAAATTGTATATAAACATATATATATATCAGTTATCTATGTGTGATCAACATCTAGTTGATATGATTCGTTTTGTTGTTGGTGGGTTGTTTGATGTGCCCCTTCTTTTGACAACTTTTCTCTCTCTTCAGGTGGGAACGATGGGGACCTTTTATCTTGGGTATGTCTGCTATAGACTATGACTAGCTACTGCAATGACTATAACTTATAGCACTGAGCTTCTAGCTATGAATGGTAAATACTGCCTTGAGGCAATGACCACTGGCTATTGGTTGGCAATGATTGGCTATGCGAAGTTTCTCTATGTGCAGCTATGTGAAGTGCTCTATGTGTTTTTTATGTAGGAACTATTGTTCCATATCAGTTAGGGGTATGGGATTGGATAGGATATTACTAGTGCTAGATAAATAAATGTATATTTAACAAATTCTCATACAACTTTAACTACTCGTGCTTCTTTAACAAAATAATTGGTTTAACTAACCAATTTCTTCACCAACTATATATTCACCTGGAACAACATAAAATTTTGTTGTTGATTAAACAGTATCAACAGCTTAATTACCAACAGGGTCAATAGCTGTTTTTGGTTCTTTAACCTCTGCTCCATCCATGCATTTGACCTTCGCTTCATGTATATGTGAGATCTAGGTTTAGAGGGGCGAGGATAGATAGTATCTTTGACAGGATGGATGCTTTGACGAATGAATGAAAAAAATTTGTGATATGGTTGCCCAACGGGCAGGGAACCTATTTGTCCTCACAACTTAGAGATAGATCCATAGCTCAGGAGCTATCCATCAAATTTGGGATTATCAGACCCTTATAGCTAACCTCCAGGAAATTCATTTATCGGGCTTAGACCTTACATACTTCACTGCGTAGGGATAACCTTATAATCTACTTTGTGGGATAACCTTATAATTTATAGTTATTTCACACACTATTGCTAGGCCTACCTTCAATCAAAACGGCCTAGTGGACTTTAAAAACACATGGATTAGGTTCAATTTCAGTCAGTGCGATCAATATTACCTTTGATTTATGATCATAGGAAGGAAAGCACTAATCCTAACTTCACTTCATTTACATAACGGAAGGGAAGGTAAGTCTTATCATTGAGGTCTATCAGTCAAACCTGGTTCAGGAAGGCCAATGAGTGGTAGGGCTCAGCCAAGGTATTGCTCTCCCAATATTCTCTGGGCTTGCTTTACGCTAGGGTTAACCATGGAGGTATTGGCTTGGTCGGAAATGAAATAATCAGAAATGTACAATTACACATATAACAGTAGCATTTTCTGCTAAAGCCTAATGACTAATTCAAATGTGTAATTACATATATAATAACATCATTGTCTGGTGTAATTACTGCTATAATTCCTCTCCCTTAATTGAGAGCCCTGCCTTCCTTGATTTCTTATTAGGTGGGGGTCTAACTGTTGGCTCAAGGGGTCCTGACACAGGTTCAAAGTTTTAAGGTTTGCCAACAAACCCCTATACTACTGGCCCTTTCGGCAGTGACCTTCTTGCGCAGGCCAAAGTCTCACCCGAAGCAGTATGGGAGGGTGTTGGAACTAGGTTTCCGCACCCTAAGAGAGAGTAGGTAACTCAAGCAGAGCTGCGTTCCCAGCTTACCAAGCCTCGCATTTAATAGATCTAGTTATAGGATTATATCATAGAGCTTAGATCTAATAGTTACCTTTGCATCCACGTGTGTAATACCAATCTATCAGCACAACAACTTTTAACAAAAACAAAGATACTTTCACATCTATCAAATAGATACTTTCGCAACTTAATCATACAACCCAAGTTTGCATAAATCATAATAGAACAGACCTAGATCACATCAGATATCAAAATTACTTCGCATATATATATATATATATATATATATATATATATATATATATATATATATATTAATACCAGAATCTTCTTACAATCCCAAAATACTGCCTGTGCACACAGCTAACAGGGTTCGCACACAGCAGGACTGAGGAGCTCCATGCACATAGCCAGCAGGAGTCCTTTCCCAAAACCCAACAACAGATATAACAATTCGTGCTTAACATAAATCTCAATTCTTTCCTATTTATGACTCAAAAAAGGTTCATCTATTTATACCGATTTAGCCTACGCATACAATGGTCCGCAAACCGTGGTTTATGGACTCTTGGTCTACCCTTGACCCGTTACAATGCAATAGGGGCTTTGAACCACCCCGAAACCCTTGTGTTAGACTAAATATTACAAAAAATATACAAAAATGGACAAAATTCGCAACTTTAGGAGACCCTGTTCCAATAGTCCCCCAACACAATCTTGTGACTCGTCCCGAGTCACTGTGATGGTGGGGTATCCACCTACTCCTGCAACAGTCTAATCACCTTGGCTAATGGAGGCAGCATGCCTTCACTCTGATTAGTAGCATTATGTGCAATGTAGACCAAATTTTCTGAAATCAGACCTTCCATCGTAGCAGTGACACTCTCCAGAGTCTGGTTTAGCTTCTTAACCGTGACATCAACATCTTGTGAAAGCTTGAGGGCCTCAACAGCCCAAGGCTTCAAGCGGTCACTGAGGACCTTCTTCCTCTGCTGAAGTTCATCAATATCATCTTGTAGGGCATGACTGGTGCGCAGCCGTGTCAAACGCTGAGTAGAAACTAAGGTGGGCAGGGTGGCTTCTAACGTCTCAAACTCTTCTTCTTTCTGTCGTAGGTCTTGTTTGATGCCTCGTAGGATCAAGTCTCGCTGGACCTTGGTCCATAGATGCATGGTTGTTTCTAGTAATTGGGCACCCTGCACGATTTTCCCTGTAATTGCATTCATGACCGTGGTGACCAGCGTAGTTCGCTGGGCATGTGCCTTTGGAGGTGTTTCAGACTGGATCGGTGATCTGCTGCTCCATCCATGTCTTGACCACCTGAAATTCCTCCCTGGAGGCCTTCAGTGCTGTGAACAACCTTTCAACCTTGGCCTGAGGGGTGGTTGTGGCCGGGATCTCTATGGTAACCTCTGCACAGAGTTGGTGAATCATGTTTTTGAGCTCTGTTTGCTTCGCGGTGGCGAGGCACACTTCAACGTTCTTTGCATCGATTGTCTACTAAGCTACGCCAAGATGTTGGTGCGATTGTTGGTCCTAATGGTGAATCTCTTGAAATAAAGAGGTGTGGAGACCCTGCAAGGCCTCATGAGGTAGCCTAGCTAAATTCAGCTAAACGTCTGTACTAGCTTGTACTTGGATTCCCAGGTCAGGTGGAATAATCACAAGGGCTACGCTAGGTAGAGCACAGAGGTGGATTTCATCTATAACTAATGCTGCATTACTGGCAGATGAGGGTGTGCATACCTGATTGATACTGGTCTGCAATGTGTCTATCTTCAGTTGTAGTGCATGGAGCTCAGCCTGGATTGTGTCGATCGCAGCTTTCTACTGCTCCTCTAAGGCTACCCATCGGTCCTCCGCAGCCAGAGTGACCACATCAATGATTTGTTCAAGGGACTCTTTGTCGGTCAACATGAGTGTCTCATATCGTTCCGTCCACTGAGAGCACTGCTTCTTTTGGGGCCCTTTGAAAGGCTCGCTTGTTCACTTCATGCTGTGGGGGGAGGTAGGTCCTCCTGTATCCAGAACTTCTATACCCAGGTCTGGCTGTGAATCTACCTGAGTCTCCGCCTCAGCGTCCTTCTCAAGGGTATGCTTTTTTTGCGTATCCTTTTGTGTTGTTGCGCCTATGTCTTGCCTGGTACTCTTGCTTGGTTCTTCGGTATCCTTGATGACGACAAGCAGGATTAGTTTTGGTGTGCTAGTTCCTACAGAGCTCTTCACACCAGTTTTGAAACCGATCTTCCAGTTAGGAGGCCAGAGCGTAATGACATTGTCAATTTCTTCATCTGCCACCATATAAGGGAGCGAGGTCGAGGCTTTGTCCTTGCGTGCTCGAATTTGGACGTTTCACATGGTGACCTGGAATTTCGCAATGCCTTTGTATCTATCATATACTGTTGGAGACAACCATGTTCGGGAATTAATGGTTGCTACCAAACTACTCTAAAAGAGGATAGAGAAAACTTGGTTGTCCTCGAGACGCTGCGCATCCTTCGAATCCCATAAGTTTGTATATCGAGCCCCTTCGCACATGTCACGGGTGAGTTCTGGCAGGACCGATTCCTCTTGGGCATCCTGGGCTATCAATGCGATGAGAAGTAACAACCACGAATAACAGAATGCCCGCCCCTGCTCCTAGGATTCGTGGATATTGTCCAAAAATTCATTACACAAATATTGTGACCAATTGAAACAGACCCCTTTCTCGCACTAGCCTGCGAGCTGAATTACGTATGCAGGGACATAGGCGACCTGACATTTCCACATCATTTTACACACCAATAACATGGTACCCAGATGTGTAGCGAGATCACTGATGGTTTTTATCATGAAGCCGTGAGTATTATTCTCCACATGGTATTTTTGTCACACATATTCAGCAGTTTCCCCTTCATACTTCTTACCAACGCGCTCGAGAGGGTTCGACCCTTCCATAGGAAGACCAGTGATTTGATGGATGAGCGTAGCATCAATAGGGATTCGATCCTTGATCCACAAGCATCCATCATGGACCAGTGCAAGAAACTGACGCACCAGACGATCTGTGACATTGTAATGGCCAAAATGAAGCATCCTAAGCAGGTTGAGGAGCCCTGACCCCGCCACTCCACGTACCCAGCTTATGGGGACAATTTTGATCCCATCATCCTCCTCAACTCGTTCTAGATATAACTCGGGCACCAATTTGGGGAAGGCCTCCAAATTGGCCAAGTCATGATCATCAAATTTGATCTCATGGAGCTTTTCGAAAGGTTCACCAATAATGGGGACAAAAGGTTCACCAATAATAAGGTCAGCGGCATCTGCAAGTAGGTGATCAGACCGTTGAGGTTCTTCAGCGTGCATGTTGAGGGTCTGCATGGCCAAACGAAAGGTGGTAACCAATTGATGGGATCTACAGCCTGAACCTCTTCCTATGCAACCCACGCCTAGGGTGTCGCTCGCGGAGATTTTACATTTCGTGGGGAGGTAAGAGGCTTCCCTCCAACCAATTTCGTGGGTTTTTGGGGATTTCCTGAGCCCTGTGCTTTTTTCTTCCCCTTCTTCATGACTGGGGTGGAGAAAAATTCTTTAGCTTCAGACTCAATCTCCACCACTTCCTCAGTGCCTTGTTCTACCAAGATTACTGGTTCCAGTGATTCAACAGGATTCGTAGCTATCATCCTGGCGCGAAATACAAACTCGGGATTTCTATTATCAGAGGGAGTAAGTTTCTCAGACATGAAAGAGGTCCTATAGACACATAAATTCTTACAACACAAATTCGTCCAGGACAAACATGCCAAGTACGAGCTATTTGAGTGATACGAAACCCTTATCTAACCTAGGCTGCCCTTTTTATAGCTTTGGCAAGCGCCCAATTGTAGGGTAAAATTTACATGGAACTTGCCATCAAGTAAATGGTAAAAACTCTCCACAAATAGCCTCAATAAATGCCAGCCGCTCGCTCCATCCAACGGTAATTTTTCCTTTTTACCTGATTTGAATATTCCAACGGCTAGTTTTCACACCCTGGGTGTGCTTAGCGTAACCCTACGCTCCCAGTGCACCCCTGCGCTTTGAGCATACCTCCTGTGTGCCCAATGCACCTACTGCATTCTGAGTCTATTCATTTTAAATTTATTTCCCCGTCTCCGGCACACTTCCCTGGGCTTCCAATCCCGCAGCTTCCTCCTGCGTAGTGCATGGTACCTGCTGCGCTTACCTTCCTTGGTGGGGCTAGCCCACTTCATACAACTACTTTGGTCATATAGTCATTTGATCCGATATGGTTTGAGCTAACTACCATTGATGTAGTCAGGTAGCATATCGTCGCACAAGGTGGCTAATCGCACAGCTCTGCCATCCGTGATTTCCTTAACTGTATAGGTCCCAAGCTAGTGTTGTCGGAACTTCCCTGGCTGTTTCGCAAACTGACTATCATAGAGTAGGACTAAGTCATCCTCCGCAAAGGTTTTTTGATGAATATGTCTATCGTGCCAAGCCTTATCGCGTGCCTTCTATACTTGCTAATGGTAATTGATGATGAAACGGTCTTCCTCTAAAGCCACAAGTTGTGCTAACTGATCCTCCATAATATCGGACTCTGCCATGTTTGTGAGGGTTATGATGTGCAGACTAGGAACAATATATTCTATGAGCATAATGGCCTCCTTACCATAAACCATCCTAAACGGTGTCTTCCCTGTCAACTTTTTACAGGTGGTTCAGTAAGCCCATAGAACAGACGGAATGCGCACATCCCAGTAGCTGCGATCGGCGTGACAAACCTTAGTTAGTGCATGCTCCAAGACCTTATTAAAAGCTTCGACTATGTCACTTGCCTGAGGATGATACGGGGTGCTTTTCGCATGATGGATTCAAAATTCTTCTGTCAAGGCATGTATGGTTTCATTGACAAAGTGCGTACCTCTATCGCTCATTAGGATTTTTGGACATCCAAATCTGGTCAAAATTTGTTCAAAGATGAAGTGCACAGTGGTATCTGTAGTAAAATACTTCACTGCTTATGCCTCGGCCCTCCTAGTCACATAATCAGTAGCAGTTATAATGTAACGCGCACCTGTCTTCTTTTCGGGGGGGTTGATAGGTCCTACGAAATTGATGGCCCACTTTTCAAATTCTTGCAGGGCCATTTGCGGTTGGAGGGGAATTTATCTCTGCAGAATGGCCTTCCGGTGTGTTGGCATGTGTCGCAGGCCTTACAATATTCGTGAGAGTCACTATGCATGGTAGGCCACCATAACCCAGCTCTTAAGACCTTCCGTGCTATGGCATTTCCTGCGTAGTGACCTCCTGCCACCCCATCGTGGGCTTCTACCAAGATAGCATGCCACTCATGTTCCAAAATGTACCTTCGCAACACTTCATCTACTCCCATCTTATAGAGGTGACCTACGATGATGGTAAAATCCGTAGCGCGGGTTACAAATTCTTTCTTCTGTTGCACTAAATACCCCGCGGGTGCCATGTTTGTAGTCAGGAACTGAATAATGTCAGTGAAGTGCGCATCGACTACCTTAATGGAAAATATTTGTGAATCATGCAATCCTTCCTCCAGGTTAGTTGGTTCCTCGCCAGTCTCAATTCGGGACAAGTGATCGGGCCCAACATTCAACCTCCCTGGTTTGACAATGATTTCAAAGTCATACTCCTAGAACAACAAAAGCCATCGACAAATCCACCCCCCCCCCCCAACACAGGCTTATTCACCAGGTACTTCAAATTCGAATGATCTGTAAAAATTTTGAAGTGTCCCCCTAACAGGTAATGTCGATACTTCTGTAATGCATAGACGATGTCCAATCCCTCCCACTCTGTGGTGGCATAGTTGCACCCACACCCGAGAGTTTTCGACTAGCGAATGCAATTAGGTGATCAATGTCTCCCTCACCAGGCTATGTAAGGACCTCTCCTAGGGTGATTCCAAAAGCATCAACGTGGACATGAAATACCTTTGCCCAATCAAGGAAAATAAGGATAGGCGCAGAGATCATATTTTCCTTGAGGAGCTCAAAGCTCTTTTGACACTCGTCATCCCGAAAGAATGAAACATCCTTCTTAAGCAGTTTTTCAGGAGGGGCTGTGATCAACGCGTATCCCTAAATGAACTTTCTATAATAGCCTGTATGTCTGAGGATCGAGCGCAACTGCTTCTCAGTCGTAGGGACTTCCAGATTGATGATCACGACAAATTTCGCAGGGTCCACCATTTGCCCTTGTCAGCAAACTATATGTCTGAGCAAGAGTCCTAATGGCACACAGAAAATACATTTCTTGATATTCAGGGAAATCTGGTGCTTCCGACAGGCATACAACATCATGCACAGGTTTGAAACGTGTGTCTTTACTAAGCCAAAGATAGTCTAATCATCAAAGTGTACCTCCAGAAATTTATGAATGAACTCTTTGAATACGGCGACTACTACCCGTGAGAAAATGGCAGGAGCATTTTTAAGCCCAAACGGCATGACCGTATACTGAAAAGATCCCCATTCAGTGGAAAATGTAGTTTTTTTGCAATCTTCAGGTGCGATTTTGATCTCATGGTACCCTGAGAACCTATCGGTGAAGGAATACGCCTCCTCGCCTCCTACGCTATCCAGGATCTCATCAGATAACGGTGTAGGAAATGGATCATGTATGCATGCATCATTCAACTTTCACAAATCTACGCAAATGCAGATTTACCCCTTCGTCTTCTTTTCCTAAAACACCATAGGACTCACCTGGTTTGACTGTTCGACCAGTTCGATGATACCTGTAGCGAGCATTTTATCGATTTCTTCCCTAACCTTCTGCTTATACTTAGGGTTCAGTCGATAGGGGCACTACTTTACCGGGCTCGCATCTAGTTTTTGAGTGGTGCGCATAAACACTAAGTTCCTCGTGATCCCCTTAAGCTTTGAAAGCTTTTTCGGAAATAAGTCTTGATACTCTGTGAGCAGTTCCGCAATCTTGCCTACTGTCTCATCATCCCAGTAGTCCCCAAATTTAGCTAACTTGGGTTTCTCTTCCATACCAATTTTAACTTCTTGGAACTTCAAAGGTTTTGTAACATCCACAATGTGTAACGGAGGTCCTGCAACTACGTGTTCCCCCTCTGATTCTAGGATCAAGACATTGTGCAGATCTTCATGACACTCTTCTACGGTGATATTGTGGCCGTTGACAATATCCTGCGTCTTTGTTTCCCATGTCGGTATTTCGCATGCTGCGTAGGGGCTAGATTCACTAAATACAAAGGTATCGATGTCCTGTAGAGCTTCATCAAGCACCTCTGATCCTCCTGTTAACCTGAATGTCCCCAGAAATTCGTCCTGTAAGGTTTCCCACTGGTGGGTGCGTTGATGTAGCTCTGCATCTAGGTACCATGTAGTGGGAATTGGTCCCAAGGCATGAATAAACAAGTGAACCCATTCTTCTATAGTACGATCACACCATTTCTCCATCCAGGTGAACAAATGTTTGCGCGGATCCCCTGGGCCAAGAAATATCTTGACGCGCACATCGGCCAGAGGCTCAAATCGTAGGACCATAATATCCTGACATTCCTCCCAATCCTGGAATGCCCCCTTATGCGTGTCCCACCATCTTGCAAGCGTTGCACGCAGAGCTAGGTTAAGGGCCCATAGCCTTGATTCTCTTGGAACCTCAACTTCAAATGTTTGCAAAAATTATTTTATACTACCAAAACCATCAAAGTAGGGTAGTTCTCTTACCTCGGAGGATATGCAACAGAAGTCCCTGGTGATTCACAGGCAACGCAACGCAGAGACATCATGCAGCCGGTTTTGCCAATTTTCCATTTCTTCATCGGAGTCGGAAAATCATTCACTATCCCTTTCCCCGCAAAGCACACCATCGATCGTAGGATTGCTCTCATCTTCGTCCCTTGCAATTAACTTATAGATGTGATCCACCTCTTCTTCCTCACACACTGGCTCTATATATCTTTCTCCTTCTGCGGGATCTAGTGGTACTATCACCCGTGTTCCTTCACTTTCAAATACCATGCTCCTCTTTTTAAATTGATAATACCGCCAATATCTATGGCCCAATCCAATCCTAGAAGCGCAGGATAGGGGTACGCATCTTCTACAATCTGAATGACCTCAAAGTCAGCCTGAACCTTGACCCCTACGATGTCTACCACGATCTTTGATAATCTTCCTAACGGTATGATCTTCTGTTGATTAGCCATGCATAGCTGGATAGTGGACCATTCTGACTTAGATTCTCCCATTCACTGCCAAGTTTTCTTAGGTAGTACGTTCGCATCTGAGCCCAGGTCTAGAATAACCTGATCCATCCCATAGTCACCAATTTGCACGATTAACCACATCTCCCTACCAATGTGTCTCTTATGCTTATATAGTTTGTGTACATCCTTAATTTACATAGCTGGGGTTGTTCTTTCTGTGCAGCTGTCTATTAAATCTTGGAGGTTCTCTACGACCTTTTGGTTGCACAAAAGCTTCATACATGCTTATAGGAATGGTTTGACCTCATCATCTGCTTTGAGATTTTTAGGAGCTTGAGGAGTAGATGCTGCAGCCTTAGCGAAATCTTGACGAGCTGCAACAAAGGTTTCTTTTTCCTTTTGTAAGTCCAAACCTTATTTTTTAAAGGTGGCTTTTCAGATAAGAGGCTCTGCCTAAGCTTTCTCCACAGCTCCGCCGGTGGCCATGCCGCTGCGTGTTATCACATTGAAACTTGGTCCTTCATCTCAAGGCTCCACGTTAACCCTTTGTAAATTCTGCGTAGGTGTCTGCTGCTTCTCGTGCATCTTGGCTATCACAATCAGGAAATATTCGATCACATGATCCAATTGTCTATAGTATCTGCAGGATTGTTTCGCAGGGTTCGTGAAATCCCTTGCAAAGTGCCCTATTTATCCACAGTTATATAAAATCGGTTGTCCTCTCCCCCTACTTGTGCTTCCACCTCGACCTCCTCCCCTGCCCCTAGCTGGGGAGCCACCTATGCCTGAGGGGGATCTTGGTGAGGATGGATCCGACTGTACCCTATATAGATTTCCTCGATCTATCATCAGATCACATGTCCAGCAGTTCTATTCATCATGGCCTACAGATCTACAGAACCTGTACCATTTTTTCTTTATTTCTGGTACATATGTGGCAAGGTGAGGGTAGTGGTTGGTATCGTGTAGCCAAGCAACACGATAATCATCGCACCACAACATCAACCCACTTGGTCCTGCAGTTTCCCTAGGACACAATGGGCTGGGTCCCCCTGCCTGCACGTAGTCTGCTAACAGAGGATAGTTATCTTTGTTGTGGGCATTCACCCTACATCGTATGCACCATATTTTAGGGCTAGCCTCTATTTCTTGCTCCTTTCACAAATTCTAGATCTCCATGTGCATTTCTTCTAGTTGGCCTTGTATTTTTTGTACTCCTAACAGGGTATCATCCCTTGGTGTAGCCTCTAGCTTCATATAAATCTCCAAGGCATGACCCATTGGTATGCATAGGTGGGGCAGTAACATAGCAATGAACCATTTCGTGTGTTGTATGTCATCATACAGAAGTCTTCCTTCTCTAATTACCTTTTTTAACCATTGGCCAGCCTTCCATACAGACTCGGTCGGTCCTTACTTGAAATCTTTCAGATTGTTCACTATCTGAGAGTAGGACTTAGGCTTCTTGAATTGCTTCTTCAAGGCATTCTTAATCTCCTCGATAGTCACATTCGCATGCTGGTTGATGTATCCCATATAACAGTCCAAGGCCCTTCCTTCAAAGGCCAAGGATAGCTACACCCTTTTTACAGCATCGCTGTCTACGTTCTACGCAGTCCATACCGATCTTGCAACAAACCAGAACCGATCCATATCTTCATCCCCTATGCCCTTGAATTGGCTAGCTTCATTTGTGAGGCCATATCATCTTCCGGTGGCGGTGGAGGTGAGTTCTTACCCCTATGAGGGTTCGATGGTGGCATAGATGGAGAGTTATGCGCAAAAAAAATTCCTTATTGGACTGTAGAAAGATCGATCTCCTTCTTGATTAGTTTTGTAGTATTTACCACTGCGCATTGTGTCCTCACTTTGATCGAATCTCATTCACTCTATATGACTACACAAAACGTTCTTTTTTCATAATAAGATCTTAATCAGTAATGGAAAATTTTTTAGAAACTTACCCCGGAAACCCTTGAAGAATCTTCGTTCTGCCTCATAGTAGGACACGAATTGATCAATTGCAAATTCTGTCACAAAGCACCATATCACACTGTCCACCCAATGATCTATTGTGCACATGACGGTGTTATCAATCTTCTCTAACTAATGAATCAGCTCTGGGGTCCACTACATGACCCGTTCGTCCATCCAACACTTTTGGAAATATACAAGCCTCGCGAGCCACTCCTGAAGCTCGATCGCAAATGTCACAAATAAAATTTCATATATTTCTGTGAAAATTTACTTATTATTCCACTTCTTTGTGGTTAGCTTTGCAATATGATTCTCTCTTACTGTGAATTCCTGAATTTTCTTTTCGAACCACTCATCGATCTCTTTCTTCTTAGGTCTCCAATGTGTTCTTGGCATTACCCGATCTCTCTCTCAAAATTCTCTCGGTCCCAGTAACGGAACCATTTGTTGGCTCAAGGGGTCCTGACCCAGGTTTGGATGTTTAAGGTTTGCCGACAAACCCCTATACTACTGGCACTTTTGGTAGTGACCTGCTTGCGCAGGCCAAAGTCTCACCCGAAGCAGTATGGGAGAGTGCAAGAACTAGGTTTCCACACCCTAAGAGAGAGTAGGTAATTCAAGCAGAGTTGCATTCGCAGCTTACCAAGCCTCGAATTTAACAGATTATTTACAGGCTTATATCACAAAGCTCAGATCTAATAGTTACCTTCGCATCCATGTGTGTAATACCAATATATTAACACAACAACTATAATTTCAGCAATTAACAGATCATAGATTCATATAATAGAAACAAAGATACTTTCACAGCTATCAAATAGATACTTTTGCAACTTAATCATATAACCCAAGTTTGCATAAATCATAAAAGAACAGACCCAGACCACATCAGATATCAATAGTACTTCGCATATATATATTAATACCAGAATATTCTTACAATCCCAAAATATCACCTGCGCACACAACCAGTAAGGTCTGCACATAGCAGGACTGAGGATCTCCATGTACAAAGCCAGCAGGAGTCCTTTCCCAAAACCCAACAACAGATCTAACAATTTGTGCTTAACATCAATCTCAATTCTTTCCTACTTATGACTCAAAAAAGGTTCATCTATTTATACCAATTTAGCCTACGCATACAATGGTCCACAAACTATGGTTTATGGACTCTTGGTCTACCCTTGACTCGTTACAATGCATTAGGGGCTTTGACCCACCCCAAAACCCTTGCGTTAGACTAAATATTGCAAAAAATATACAAAAATGGAAAAAATTCGTAGCTTTAGGAGACCCTGTTCCAACACTAATGGTCAAGATATGCTTCGCATCCTCTCCTATTAGTCGAGCCCTGCCTTCCTTGATTGTTTGTTGGGTACGTACTTGATATGGACCTTAACCCTTCCTTTACGAAGTGTTCACCTGGAAAGTATTTTAATGGCTCTTCCCTTTTAATCAGAGATAATTACTTACTTTCTTGGCATACATTCAACCCAAGTCCAGAGGGAATGTGTCCGCTTGATGGTCACTTTGCCAATTTTTTCAGGGAGTCCATGCTAGTTTATCTCTCTTGGTTCAGAAACTCCTTCACTTTAGAAGCAAGGCTATGGGTTCGACTCCCATAATGTGTGATGCGAAATGTAACTCAATAAATTCAATAGCATCCTTTGGGGATTGGGGTGGGTGGGTAAATAGGCCTAAGTCAGGTGAGCCATCCTTCCTCTCCCTTTGGTCGAGATAGTGTTCTGGCATCAAGAGGCTCACTCCCTTCCCTAGCTCTTGACTGGTGGGGGGAGGGATCTACCCTTATTGTCCTTTATTTCAGTAGGAAATATGAGAGGGGTGTGAAGGGAGGAACCTACTGATGTGTGCCAATAATGTCTAGAAATTTTCTCATCAAACACATCAGTCATAATCAATCTAGGGGTTCTAGCGTCTAAACTAGCTCAACCCTCAACCAATGACTCCACCTCACGCTCGAGCATCACAACCATATTAGATTGGTCTCTATCCAAGTTGTTCCAGGGCTCCAGAGTGTTTGTTCCAACCAGTGCTTCTAGGACTATTAACTCAACCCCAAATATTATAGGGCTTCCAGAGTGTTTGTCCAACCAAGGATTTCAAGACTAGTAGCTCAACCCACCTAGGGCTTCTAGAGCGTTTTTCCAATTAAGGCTTCCAGGACTAGTAACTCAACCCCTAGTTGTATGTCAGGCCTCTAGAGCGTTTGTCCAACCAAGGCTTCTAGGAACTAATAAATCAACCCATAAAAAAATGAATAATGAGAACCAACCAGAAAACAATCATTGGAAATAAACCCACAACACCATGGCTATCAAGGAAATGGAAAGGCTAGGAAAATACACATGCATACCCATGCATGCCAATACTAGTGATGAAAACATACATGCAACTCTATACCTGCACTCAGGACCTATTGTAGATATCGATCCTGACGTCCTCTTAAAATTTCCCACTCTTCCTTTTCCTTCTTGCTCCAAATCACCAAGTATCTACACCCTCCAAGAGTGCTCCACAAATACTCTAAGTATCCAAGAGTATGAGAGAGAGAGTGAGAATAATGAGAGAGCTTAAAAATGCACTAAAAAAATCTTACCCACTGATCCTCAGAAGCCTTTTTATTAATGAGGCCTCTATTTTATTCATTTTCCATTACTTTCTTTCATTTTCCCCCTCACATGAAACCTGTGACTTTTTACCTTCCTTTTCTCCTAATTTCCAGTATTTTTATAAATAAAAGTGCCAAAAATCATTTTTTCCTCTTTAATGCCTTAGCCATAGCCTTTTCCTTTGCCTTTGCCTTTGTCAATTTCCTTTAGCCATATTAACCGAAATCAACACCCGCTAGGATGTTTTTTCCCACCATTCAGCTTGGAATACATGTCCCATCGACCGTGGTTATTATTTTTTCCTTTATTACATTTTACATGGAAATTTCTCTAGGGTTGTTACAAATTTGTCCTTAGCTCATCTGGAGTGATGTTGGAGGTTAATGAAAGGGGGGAATTTTTTTACAAAACCATGAGGGATCTAGTGGAATGAATGCATAGACGTACTTTCCACTTACAATACAAAAATCAATCCAATGATTCTAAGAACCAAACTATATCTAAACTACAGGAAGCATTTCCAAAGAAAATTATGGTCAATGAGACAAGTCAGACATGCAATAGCAAAAACATACAACAATAAAACGAACCATTAAAAAGGTAATATTCCTAATTGTATAAAATTATTTTCTAGAATTATATGTATATATTACTACAAACCATTCATTTATTAATATCGATTTTGTTATATTTAGTTTTCATATATCATTATAAAAATATTTTATTACCTTTTTTCAAGAAGATTACGAAAATCCCAAATAATTAATGCGCTAATATGTGAAACATGCCAGTAGGAATGTCCAAAAAAGTGTATAAGAATATGGTCAAAGAAATGGACATAATTTCATTACAAGAGGAGCCATATCAACAACAATGTGCTTCAAATGTATGTAATCATGATTCACTTTTTACATATAGAAATAATAATTTAGCGTTAAATATTAATTTTGAAGTATTTTCTTGCAGAAAAATAAATAAATAAATAAAGGATGGTACTCATTCAGCACATAAAACAGGACAATAAGGAAGAAAATGGTTTATTTCAAAGTTTGTGAGTAATTCTTAATATTTCCTCATAACAAATCAAGGTTTCATTTTTGTATATTTTAAGTTGTTTTACAACAACCATCCTTGAATGTCTTCAAATAGGTGCTAACATACAAAGAAGAGTCATCGAAAGAATTGATTGACATTGGGTTAAATAAGGGTTATGAGTATATGTTCGAATATCAAAAATTAATTGTGGAATTTGTAATTATCGATGTTGTTTTACTTCTCTAATTTTATAATTAATAGAACAAAAAAACCCTTTATATTAAATATATGATTTATAATTGGGTTTAAAACATGCAGTAAATAAAGTATGGAACTATGCCACCAGAAGACTTATTACAACAAGGCATGAGACTTGGTTTTGAAACCATATGCATATTTTATGATTCACTTCTTGCTATGGTACATTGCTATTCAATTTACATTGATGTATATTATTTATTTCAATTTTCAATATTCTCACCAATATAGATACACTCATTACAATTTATTTTTATGCTTGCAGATGGAACAAGATCAAGAAGATGAAAACAATCGATGCAATCAAAAAAACATTCCTCCAAATAACTCAACTCATGAAGGTAGCTCGAGAATTAGTATTAGTTCCAACGAAGAAGATCTATTTTGATATCAATGCAACCTGTTGTATTTTTTGAAATAATTTTATGTGAAAATCATAAATTTTGTTTAATGTAATGGACATAGTGTCCCAATTGAAATACAAGGGGTTACAAATAAAAACTTCATTTTTTATGACAAAGAGTCTCTTATTGTTATATAATAAAATTCATTTTAATTTATTCTATTGTGTTATACAGTGTCGTTGTGAAATGTTACACCACTGATTAAATTTATGGATGATTCAATATTATAATTAAGAGATGTGAAATCTGATAATATAAAAAATTAATCCAAATATCATATCCAAATGCACTAATAAAATTTTACTTTATATGAATAATTTTATAAGATATATGTCAATTTTTCAATGAATAATGGATTTAAAAAATTACAATAATTTCACTGTCACGGGTCGATGTTTCCAAAAAAGAGAAAATCGCATACAAAAAATTGGTGCGACTATAACATAAAAACACATCGGTGTATTATTTTATATAAAATCATTATGATGGCATATTTTTTCATGACCGGTGCCTTTTCGGAAAACAAAATTACCGGGGGGTTTTTTTCTTCAAGCACCAATATTGTTTGAGATCAATGCCCTGGTGCATTGTAATTCTTAACACCCTAGTGCTTTCATAGAATTAACACCTGGTCCTACAAAATATTATTTCTAGCCCGATGCATTTTGAAAACTAACATAACCAGTCCTTTTATATAACTAACACACCGAAGCGTTTGTGAAAACGATATGCATCGGCACTGCAAGTTAAAAAAAAAAAATCAACTCAGTAATTATTTTTCCCATGCCCAAGTTTCGTTACTTACAAGAATGACCTGGGGCTTTTCTATATATTAGCACTGGTGCAGTATATATCACACATTGTTGTTCTTTTCATTTAACACCTCAGTTCTTTTAGTTATGTATGTCACTTGATGATTTTATATATATAGCGCATCGATGCTACTTGCTCCATAAAGCACACATTAAAAAAAACCATCCACTAAAACCATTGGCCAGCCAAATTTTTTCAGTATAACCTCCAGTAAAACATCTACTATCACAAACGAATGTTTTAGTAGATGTGTTTTTGACATTTTTTCAATTTTATAACACTAAAAACCTTCGTTATATTTTCCTTGTAGTGGAATGGTGGATTAAATTTCACGTGAATCTCCTTATAGATTAGTTAAGCAGCATAGGGAAGAGCATTCTCCTGACATAGTAGATACCTTGAGAAATATAATGGTAGAAATCAGGAGTTGCAAGGAAGGTAATGATAATATAATACAGTCATAAGAAATTATTGCCAAAGCTCAAGAAAAGAAAATCGAGTTCAATGCAGTGATTCTTAAGAGCTTATTAGATTTACAGAGACAAGGACATCCAAGGATCAATTATGCAAAGGAAGAAAGGAGTAATGGAGCATAAGATAGTAGGTCTTATGGAGGGAACAGGTTGGAAAGGGATTACGCAATCAGAGGTGGCAAATGGATGGATGCACCTGACAGGAGACGTATTAGTTATGGGTTCTATTCTCATTTTGGATAAGGGAGACATCATGGACGTCATCACTATCATCCTTACAATAGGAGTGATAGGAGGTACTTTCCAGATGAGTTCAATAAATCTAGTCCTCCTACATTCGATGGAGAGTTGAGGAAACCTGAGGATGCGGAAGCATGGGTACTTGGGATGAAGAAGTTCTTCGAGATGCATGATTATACAGAGAACATGAAGGCCAGAATAGTTATTTTCAGTCTCAAGGGAAAGGTATATATTTTGTGGAAAGATTTGAAGTGTGCCATAGGAATAAAAACAGAGGAGTTGCGTTGGCATGGGTTCAAAAGACTCTTCAAGAAGAATTACTTGTCAATTAAGATATATTATGATGGAAAGGCCAAAGGGTTCTATGAGGTTAAGATAGGATCTATGATAGATGAGGATTACATGAAAAAATTTCTAAATTTTTTGAGGTATGTGCCTTAGCTCATAGATGAGAAGACAATGGTTCAAAGATTTATTAGTAGACTTCCATTAGCATTCAAGGATTAAGTATAATGATCCTCGATTTTCGTAGGAATTCATTGGGAATTTGAAGCACTGTTGTGAGCAGTGGAAGTGCAATACTGAGCCTAATCATTATTGGAAAGTAAATGAAAATACAAAAGGAAAATGGCCTCCGAAGAAGAAAATACCTCAGGATGCAGGTGAGAAAAAAAATGTGGCCCCTTACAAGAAGTGAAATACAGAAAATAAAGGACATGGATCTCAACCTAGAGAGCATCAAAATAAAGGTAGTGGTAGGGAACAATTCCAGTGTTGGATATGTGGTAAAGATCATCGCAAGAAAGATTGTGTGTTGTACCAGGGTGGTACAACTTAGATCTTCAATGCTAAAGAGGTGCAAACAGTTGGGGATGTTGGGAAAATAATTCCTCATATTTATGCAACATTTGATAACAAGCAGGCAGATTACCGGGCATCCATTATCAAGATGGATGGTAAGCTTTGTGATCCAGTTGTTTCCATTTTGATTTACCTTTTATATAACTATATTTATGTCAATCCTAACCTGGTGGATAAGTGCGGCTTAATAAAATAAGTGCATGCAGAGTCTTGGTTAGTGCAGTTGGCTACAGGGATGAAGAAAAGTGTTCATAACTGGGTGAGAGATTATGCATTTGAGTTGAATGATATGCTTATATAGGCACACCTAAATTTGATTCCTTTGAGTTAATGAAGTATAATTTTGGGCATGGTTTGGTTTTACCTTCACAATACTAAGGTATATTGTTATGAGAAGTATATTGAGTTCTTGGATGATGATGGAGAAAAGAGAATCTTTCAGGGAAAGAAGAATCCTACATTAGTGAGAATGGTTACAACTATGCAGGCTAAGTGTAGATGAAACAAAGGATGCTTATTGTTTTTAGTTCATACTTATAGTGACAAAGGGAAGGATGTTGAGGATTTTGAATTCTTGAAGAGGTATGTGGTTTTGCATCAGTTTTAGGATGTGTTTCTAACAAATATTTCAGAGTTACCACCTCATGGGGAAGTGGAATTTTCTATTGTGTTGGTACCAGGAGAGCACCAACATCAAAGGCACCTTACAATGAGTACTCCATAGTTATATTAATTGAACTTGCAGTTTAAGGAAATTATTGATAGGGGGTACACTAGGCCAAGTGTATCACCTTGGGGTGCACCAGTGTTGTTTATCAAGAAGAAGGATGGTACTCTCAGGTTGTGCATTGACTAGAGGAAGTTGAACAAGGTGACGATCAAGAATTTGTATTCTTTGTCACAAATTGATGACGTATATGATTAGTTGAAGGGATAAGTACTGTTCTCAAATATTTACTTGAGATCAGGATACCATTAGGTACGCATCAAAGAAGAGGACATCTACAAGATTGTGTTACATACTAGGTATGGGAATTATGAGTTTGTAGTGGTTATGTTTGGTCTTACTAATTCTTTGTCTACTTTCATGTGTTTAATGAATATTTTTTTTCATCCTTATCTAGAAAATTTTGTGATAGTATTCATTGATGACATATTGATATACTCTAAAAATGAGGAAGAACATGTAGAAACCCTAGAAGCAATTTTAAGATTTTTGAGAGAGCATCATTTGTATTCTGTTATCACACGTAAAATTTTAATTTTTTTTAGGGTCACTCACCTAGGTTTCATTCTGTCTCATAATTTTGGTCCATGAAATTGATAAAAAATTCATGAAATAAATATTTATCTTAAGTCCAAAACACTTCATTAGTCATGTCATCTCAGTCATATCTATCAAATCCATCTTAGGTTCACATGCATTGGTTTAAAATTATTTTTTTTAGAAAAATATCTTATTTTTCAAAATTCCGTAGCAAATTCTATGCAAAATAGGCAGATTTCGCTACGAAATCACCTAACCATTTCGTAGTGAATCTGAGGATTTCTCTATTTTTTGACTTTTTGAGCAGTCAAATTCAAGTGTAGTTTCTGGGCAAATAGAGGAGAATTATAAGAAACTGAGAGAGGTTATTTTCAAGAACATATCAAAGAAAATTAACCTCTTTCACTTTTTTCAAGGTGCTACAAATTGGGAGATTCAAAGATGTCTTTGGGCTCTATTTTCAGAATGTGTTTTTTCCTGTTTGAGACATGTTTTTAAAATGAAGTTCCCGGACACCTAAAGATGTTTTTCAAAACACCAAGAGATATTTTTCTTCATAAATAACTGATATATAAAAACCTCCTCCATTTTTCAAAAGCTATCAAGGATCTAGAGATATGAGATCATTTATGAGCCCTAAATTTCAGAAAAAAACAGCTATGTTTTTATTAATAGAGGAACTTGCCGAAGGCGAAAATGTTGTTTCTTGAGGAGGGTAAGAGGTATTTTGAACCTAATTTTCCTTAAAATAATTAATCATATCATCTTGCAGACCCAGAAAGTGAAATTTTGAAGAAAATGGAGGGTTTTGGGTTTTTTCAGCAAATAAGGCAATTTCGTAGCGAAGACCAGGCTTGAAGGCAAGATTTCGCTACGAAATCATTGTAGGTGAATTTTAGCTTAAAATCACAGCTATGGTAAAAATAAAAGTGGGAAAATAATTTTATTTATCTCATTATCCCCAAGGAAAACCCTCCAATAGTTATAAAATTCAAAGGTTATGCAAAACGTGGATTTTGGAGTTCGCTAGGAAATGAGCGCTATGAAATTTTTTGTACATGATTGTTTTAGCAGTCAACTTCAAGTTTGATTTATGACCAAATGAAAAAAGGATTTTGGAAATATAAAAGAGATTTTTCTTCATCACAGGCCCATCTACAAAAACGTCTCACATATTTTGCAAAGACATCAGGGTTTGGAAATTATGAACTCATCTTTGAAGCCTATTTTTCAGAGTTCTCACTAACCAGATTTACGAAAAAATTGTAAAATTAGACTTGGAGGAGATTCAGCTAAGCATCCACGTGGCATAATTACACATAAACACTCCAGTACACTCATTAAATTAGTTGGTTTCAGTTGATAAGGGTTATTAAATGGATTTTTTGAATTATTTAATGAAAGAAGAGTCATTTTTGTATTCAAACTCTACAAAACAGAAATATTCCTAGGAAGTCTCCAAGTGATGTAATCCTATTTGAAATAGGTCTCTGAGGTGAGAATTCGAAGCTAGCAAAGTGGAAAATCATTTGTATGAGTCCTCACTCTATAATGAGATATTTTTAGAGTTATAAGGTTATAGAATGCTTATGGCACTACCACTATTGTAATTCTTTTATATCAGTAATAGACAATGACTGTGTTTCTACTTCACCTGAGATTATTGAGATGTTTCAATGAGTTTATGTCTTATGCTTACTTTTATCTTTCTTCAAGTATCTTGATGTTAAATTACTCAGAATTCATGTTATGCATGCTCTGACTTCCTTTTAGCATTGAGCTATTGATTATTTTTATGTGTTACTGTTGCCCTTTCATTGAAATAGAAAAAGCCTTAGTTTCCATAAGAAGATACACTTGTCATTGAATTCCTTCTTACAGACTCCATGAGACCAATGGTAGTGAAATATATCCCATTTTTCACCTGCAATATGTTGGAACGGGGCTCCCTAAGCTGTGAATTTTGTATATTTTTGTATATTTTTGCACTAAATAGTCTAACGCAAGGGTTTTGGGGCGGGTCAAATCCCCGAACACATTGTAATGGGTCAAGGGTATACCTAGAGTATTCAAACCATAGTTTGCGGACCATGGGAAAGCGTAGGATAATTCGTTATAAATATATGAACATTTTGAGTCTAGAGGTAGGCATGAATTAAGACTGATGCTAGGTGTGAACTGTTAAATCTATCTTGGGTTGGTTGGGTAAGGACTCTGTTGGCTGTGTGCGTGGAGATCCTCAGTCTTGGTGTGTGCGGACTCTGCTGGCTGTGTGCGCAGGCTGTGTGTTGGATTGTAACTAGTTTTTTGGATGCTAATATATGTGGATATAGTTGAAGTATATCTATGTTATCTAGATCTATTGTGTTACTATTAATGCAAATATTTGGAATCTATTTGGTGCTGCGAATACATCTGTGCTATCTTCTTATGTTGAAAATACATATGTGTTATGGTATAAAGTATATCTGTGATCTGTTATAGATGCGTTTATGATCTTATGTGTTGGAAATTGTTGATACGCACGTGGATGCGACTAGATTTGTGCATGGTAATAGCTCTTTTATGAGTAATTGCGAATTATACTGTTAACCAAACTATGAATAGACCTGTTCTATGTGAGTCCAAGGGGTTGCGAGCACAGATCTACCTAGACTTACCTACTCTCTCTCTCAGGGTGTGGAAACCTGGTTCCAACACCCTCCCATACTGCTTCGGGTGAGACTTAGGCCTACGCAAGTAGGTCACTGTCGAAAGGGCCAATAGTATAGGGGTTTGTTGGAAAAAATTAACCTCCGAACCTAGATCAGGACCCCTCAAGCCAGAAAATGGTTCTGTTTCCAGGACCGAGAGCATTTTGAGAAAGAGATCAGGTAATGCCAAGAAAACATTGGATACCTGAAAAGCTATAAGTTGAAGAGTGGTTCGAAAGACAGATTCAGGAATTTGTTGTAAGGAGAATCAGAGCACGAAACTGACGGTTGAAAAGTGGAAAAACAAGTACATCTTCACTGAAGTCTATGAAAATTTCTTTGTAACATTTGCGCATGAACTTCAGGAGTGGTTGGTAAGGCTCGTAGATTTCTAGACGTGTTGGAAGGATGAGCGGGTCACGTAGTGGACTCCAGAGTTGATCCATCAGTTCGAAAAAACTAACAATACCATCACCCGTATGGTAGATCACTGGGTGGATAGCATGCTGGGAGGATTTTTGACAAAGTTTTCAGTTGATCAATTCATATCCTATTTTGAAGCAGAACATATGTTCTTCAAAGGTTTCCGGGGTGAGTTCTTGAAAACATTGCCATTGCTAATTAAAATATTATTGCGCGAAAAGGGCATTCTATGTAGCCACACCGAGTGAATGAGCTCTGATCAGAGCGAGGGTACAACTCAAAGTGGTAAGTACTAGAGATTCAATCAGGAAGGGAAAAAATCCATCTACAGTTTGTTGAGAGAACTGGCTTCGCACACAGAAAATAGCCCTCCTATGACACCACCTTCGAATCTGCATAGGGGTAAGAAATCACCCATACCTCCACCTCCACCAAAAGAAGATATGGCCTCGCAAATGAAGCTACCTACCTTCAAAGGTGTAGGGGATGAAGACATGGACCAGTTATGGTTTGCCATAGAGTCAGTATGGACTGCGCAAAATGTGGCCAGTGATGTCGTAAAAAGGGCGCAGCTATCACTCGCCTTTGAAGGAAGAGCCTTGGACTGATATATGGGATACATAGCTCAGCATGTGAATGTGGCCATTCAAGAGGTTAAGGATGCCCTAAAACATCAGTTTCAGAAGCCGAAGTCCTAATCTCACATAGTGAATAACCTAAAATATTTCAAACAAGGGCCCTCAGAGTTTGTATGGGAGGCTGACCAATGACTAAAGAAGGTGATCAGAGAGGGGGAATTTCTATATGATGACAGATAGCATAAGTAATGGTTCATCGCTATGTTACTACCTCACCTGCGTGGACCTATGGGTCAGCAAGCCATTGATTCGCAGGAAAAATCCTTGGAGATTGCTATGAAGTTAGAAGTCACACCAAGAGATGATGCTCAATTGGGGGTACAACAGATCTAAGGACAGCTACAGGTAATTCATCTTGAAATCCAGAACCTGTGGAAGGAGCAAGGGAAAAAAGCTAGCCTAGACATATGGTGTATAAGATGTAGGGTGTTTGGGCACACCAAGGATCAATGCCCTCTATTGGCAGATTACATGCAGGCCGAGGGACCCAGCCTATTACGTCCTAGGGAAGGTGTGGGAAAAGGTATTCCAACCTTATGGTGCACTGACTATCATGTAGCAGGACTGCATGATACCAACCACTGCCCCCATTTGGACGCTTATGTTCCATAGTTGAAACAACAATGGTGTCGATTTTTCTCATCTATGGGAAATGACGAATAGAACTGTTGGACATACGACCTAATAATGGACCGAGGAAACCTATATAGGATGTAGGTTGATCCATTTTAACCTCTATATCCCTCAAGCAGAGGAGGCTCCCCAGCCAGGGAGAGAGGAGGGGGGAGGGGTGGAGACGCAGGTCGAGGAAGAGGAAAACTGATTTGTTATAACTGTGGAGAAGTAGGACACTTTGCGAGGGACTGCCCAAACCCTACGAGGAAATATTGCAGGTATTGTAGAAATTTGGACCATGTGATTGAATATTGTCCAATTTTGATAGAAAAAATGTAAGAAAAGTAGCAGAAACCTACGCAAAATGTGTAGAGGGTTAAGGCTGAACCACATGACAAAGGTCCAAGCACTAATGTCATAATGCGCAGTGGGATGGCTACTGGGGAGCTGAGGAGAAAGCTGTGGCTGAACCTCTTATCCAAAGGGCAGCTATCAAACAAGAAGTTTTGGACCTACAGAATGAAAAGGAAACCTTTGTCGCAGCTTGCAAAGACTTTACTAAGGATGAGGCATTTACTTCTCAGGCTCCCGCAAACCTTAGAGCGGACGGCGAGGTCAAACAATTTTTCTAGGCATGTATGAAGTTGTTGTGCAACCAAAAGGCTGTAAAAAATATTCAAGCACTAATAGATGGCTGCGTAGAAAAAGCTAACCCATCCATGGAAGTTAAGGATGTGAACAAACTTTACAAGCATAAGAAACGCATTGGTCGAGAAATGCAGCTTACTGCGCAGATTGGTGACTATGAGATGGATCAGGTCATCTTGGACCTAGGGTCATATGAAAATGTCCTGCCTATGCAGACATGGCAATTGATGGGATAATCGAAGCTTGAATGGTCCACTATACAGTTGCACATGGCCAACCAACAGAAGATCATACCATTAGGGAGGTTGTTAAAGATTATGGTAGATATCGCAGGAAGTTAAGGTCCGGACCGACTTTGAGGTAATTCATATTGTGTAAGATGCGGACCCCTATCCTACGCTCCTAGGGTTGGATTGGGCTATAGATATTGGAGGTATTATCAACTTAAAGAAAAGAAAATGTTGTTTGAGAATGGAGCTACACGAGTGATAGTCCTTCTAGATCCTGCGGAAGGAGAACAGTATACAGAACTAGTGTGCAATGAAGAGGATGTGGATCACATCTATAAATTAACCGCTCGGAACAAAGATTGGATCAATCCTATGGCTGATGGTGTGCTTTGATAGGAAAATGATAGCGAATGCTTCTTTGACTCCGATGGAGAGAACAAAAATTGGCAGAACCGGTTACATGATGTATCTACACTACAATGTCTTCAAGTCACAAAGAACTTCCGATGCATCTCCTTAGAGGTAAGAGAACTACCATACTTTGATGGTTCTTGTAGTATTAGGGAGTTTTTGTGAGAATTCGAAGCTGAAGTCCCACAGGATTGAAGGTTATGGGAACTTAATCTAGCCATGTGTCCAACCCCTGTGAGGTGGTGGGACACACATAAGGGGGCATTCCAGGATTGGGAAGAATTTCGCAACATGATGATTTTATGGTTTGAACCTTCATCTCACTTGCGCATAAATAATTTCTTGGGCCTAGGGGACCCACGTAAGCACTTTTTTTCTAGGATAGAGAAATAATGCAAACGAACTACGGAAGAATGGGTTCACCTATTTATTCATGCCTTGGGGCCAATCCCCACCGCATGGTATTTAGATGCGGAGCTACACCAACACACCCATCACTGGGAAACATTGAAGGATGAGTTTGTAGGGACATTTAGGTTGGTAGGTAGAATAGAAGCACTCGATGAAGCTTTCCAGGATATAGATGCCTTATTATTTGATGAATCGTGCCCTTACGCAGCAATTGGGGCACCAACATGGGAAACGTAGATGTAGGATTTTGTCAACTGCCACAATTTAGAAATAGAAGAGTGTGATGAGGATCCATGGAATGTCTCTATCCTGGAATCGGAGGGAGAGTGCGTAGTTTTTGGACCCCCACTGCAAAATATTGAAGTTACTAAGCCTCTGAATCTGTGAGAAGTCAACATTAGAACAAACAAGCAACCTAATTTGGCTAAAATTGGGGACTATTGGGATGATGATATAGTAGGAAAATTTGTAGAACTACTCATGGAATACCAGGATTGATTCCTGACAAAGTTCTCGGAACTCAAAGGGATTATAGGGGACCTAGGGGTCATGTGCATCACTTTAAAACCAAATGTGCACCCTGTGAAGCAGCGTCCTTATCGGCTGAACCCTAAGTATAAGAAAAAGGTTAAGGAAGAAATTGACAAAATGCTCACCGCAAGTATCATCGAGCTAGTCAAACAGTTAGACTGGGTAAGTCCAATGGTGGTTCAGGAGAAAAATACTAAGGGAGATATACGAATATGTGTTTACTTGTACAAATTTAATGATGCCTGCATACATGATCCCTTCCCTACGCCATTCTCAGATGAAATCCTAGACAGCGTGGGAGGTCAGGAAGCATACTAATTTAAAGACGAGTTCTTGGGCTACCATCATATTAGGATCGCACCTGAAGATCGCAGCAAAACTACGTTTGCTACTGAATGGGGATCCTTTCAATATACTATCACGCTATTTGGGCTCAAAAATTCCCCTGCCATCGTTTCGCGGGTGGTGGTCGCAATGTTCAAAGAATTCATCCACAAGTTTTTGGAGGTATATTTTGATGACTGGATTGTCTTCAGATTGGTGAAGAAGCACGTCTTGAACCTGCACATGATGTTGAATGCATGTAGGAAGCACCAGATTTCCCTGAATATCAAGAAGTGCATATTCTGCGTACCCTTTAGAATCTTGCTCGGGCACATAGTTTGTCGACAAGGATTGATGGTTGATCCTGCCAAAGTCATAGTTATCATAAACCTGGAAGTACCTACAACTGAGAAACAGCTGCGCTCGATCCTCAAACACCCAGGCTACTAAAATAAGTTCATTCAAGGGTACGAGATGATCACAGAGCCTATGGAAAAATTTCTTAAGAAGGATGTTTCATTTTTTTGGGATGATGAGTGTCAGAAGAGCTTCGAGCTACTCAAGGAGAAGTTGGTCTCTACGCCTATTCTCATCTTTCCTGACTGGGCGAATGTATTCCATGTTCACGTAGATGCGTCGGGGATCACCCTGGGAGCTATCCTTACGTAGCCTGGAGACGGAGACATTGATCACCCTGTTGCATTCGCTAGTAGGAAACTCTCTGGTGCAGAGCGCAACTACTCCACTATAGAACGGGAGGGATTGGCCATGGTCTACGCATTGCAGAAATATCGGTATTATCTGTTAGGAGGACACTTCAAAATTTTTATAGATCACTCGGCTTTGAAGTACCTGGTGAATAATCCTGTATTGGGGGGGGGGGGGGGAATTTGTCGATGGCTACTATTGTTTTAGGAATATGATTTTGAGATCATTTTCAAGCCCGGGAAGTTGAATGCTGGGCTGGACCATTTGTCCCAAATTGAAAGTGGTGAAGAACCGACCAACCTAGAAGAGGGATTTCCTGATGTGTAGTTGCTCACTATTAAGGTAGTTGATGTGCACTTCACCGACATCATTCAGTTCCTAACTACAGGGATGGAACCTGCGGAGTATTCGGTACAATAGAAGAGAGAGTTGGTAACCCGCGCTGTTAGTCCCCTATAAATTTTTTGATAAGCAAAAAGGGGGCTAAAATGTTTTTGAGCCTTCAAGGAATGCATTTCCCTCTAAAAACACATCATCCTTGAAGCCTCCTTATGCCCTTATCCTTTGATAAAACCCCACTACTGTTTCTAGTTATAAAGCCTCTCTGTTTGCGAAGAATTCCCAAAAGGCCTCCTTTTTCCCTTTATATCACCTCTTCTAAACCTCTATTTTCATCCCCTTGCCTCCCTTTCTAATTCCCTTCTTACCCTCTAAATCCTACCCAAATCCCCTTTAAATCCTACATACACCCCTTGTTTGGTCCAATTCCCCTTTTTCCCTCTATCATTACCTTTTCCCACCCTCAAATGCATTAATAATGGGCCAAAAACCCACTTTCCACCTTATAATAGGCCTAGCCCCTTTCGGCCTAGCCCACAAACCACTTCCCCGCCATATGCCCATGCCTAGGACCAAGCGCTTAAGACTCAAGGCGCTTATCGCAATCGCACTGTCGGGCAAGCGCTTCTATGTGTTAACTCAAAATTTCCGATGCAATTGGGTTTTGGTATATAAGACCTCTGCCGCGATCTCCACCGTTGATCTATCACCTGGATCCGACGGCCCGACACTAATCGCACTCCCGCTCCAATCGCAATCGAAAATTTCATCGTGCCACTCCTTTGTCCCCCCGATTGCGATCTCCCGATCGAATCCTAGCCGTCCATCCATTCAGAATCAATGGCCCAGATCCCACCGCTCCCCTCCCATCGCTCCTCTCATTTCTCCCTGTTGATTGCTTCTCCACCGTTGATCTATCACTTGGATCCGATGGCCCAGCGCTAATCGCACTCCCGCTCCAATCGCAATCGCAATTTCTAGACCATGCCACCCTCTTCCCTTTGCGATTGCGATTCCCCGATCCAATCTCGACTATCCATTCGATCCAAATAGACGGCCCATGCTGGAACGCGCCCTCCATCATATTTCTTTATCGGATCTCCCGAAAAGTTCACCTTTCGATCTCCGTCGCCCGTTGATCTACTCCTAAGATCCAACAGTCTAAGTTTAATCGTCCTCCGCCATGACCAGGTCCCACCACCCATGGTCCATTTCATATGTTTTTCGTTGCATTTTCCCATTTCCTTTGTGTGTCACCCAACTTCCAAAGGTCATCCCATTCATTAATCCCCACCGTTGATCATCGCCTCCAAAACTGATCGGACGGCCCACATTCATTCTCCCATCAAAACTCCATTTCATTTCCTTTTCACCTGTTTCCTCCACAGGCCTCCGCAGCATTTCTCCACCACTGCCCGGGTTTGTGACAGGCTTATTTTATTGTGCAGAGATCACAGAGAGGCCATTTTTCATCATCGGCCAATGTATCAGCAGCAGGGATTAAAATGGGTTAATTCTTATTATTGATGTAATTAATGCCTAATCCCGTGATCAAAGGAAGAAGGCGCAGTTTGAAGACCAAATGCACACGTAACAAGCAATATCTGTGTTAATGTCATCGGAGCACCGTTTCTCCAAAAGGAAACCTCCATGCAGAGTTATCTATGCCTCCTCGAGCCCTTAAACAGATGAATACACTGACAGAAGTTTCTACGACTGTCAGACAATAGTTACTAAAGCATGGTGACCTTGCAGATTTCCCACCCAGTTCACTTATTCCAGAAGGCAACGCAGAGTTACAAACAGCCAGAAGGACATTCAAGAACACATCTGATGTCAATATCGACCTGACAGAGAGCTCTGAACCAGACTACAGAGTACACACAGTCAACGAAGAAACATTAAGCAGTATGGGCATGAACACTTTCGCCATTCTGTCTTAATGAAACGAATTAAATGTATATCTACTCCTGCTATTATTCTCTTCTCCTATAAGAATTCCCGAGAACATATTGTAAAGGTTGTTGTTCGGTTGTAGCCGATTTCTATTAGAGGGATTCAATTTGACTATTAGAACAGTCTTGGGAGGGAGTAGCAGAGTAGTTTGTAATGTAGTAGGCTGGGAGGAGAAATTCTAGACTGTAACAGCCATTGAGCTCAGTGTATGTGATTGCTTTTGCATCAATTAATCAAGCACATTTATTTGGATCCTGGTCTATTACTACGGGTGATGTTTCTCTCTTTGTATCATTTATTTACATTTTCATAATGTTCATTGGTCTTCTGGCTCACATCAGAAATCTGGCATAGGATTTACCCTTGTTAGGTACCCTATGTTTCTGCTCTCCTTGCCTTTAATGTTTTCTGCTGATAGTGAATCTAAGAGTAAATTTAGCTAATTTAACCAGTGTAACGGTTCCATATGCCACTAGCTGATGTATGAATTCGGGGTTTGCTGCTTGGATATTCTTGCTGGTGTCAAAGCATTGAAGGTTCAAATTCCTTCTCTGATCTATAGACCCTGGCTCTATTAAACTTATCTCTGTTTTCCCTTAGAGCATGCTAAAGCAGACCTAGAGTTAAATGACCTCTGGTCCGATCTATAAGCTGCCCCTTTGTCCCTCCTTTGAAAGCTGCCTCTGAGTATGTCCAAGCAGGTTTGGAGTTAAATGACCTCTAACCTGATCTATAAACAGAAATTGGGTTACTTTCCTTCTTTCACCTTCTCTCCTTAATGTTCCATTTCACCATCTATCTAAAAGACCCTTTAATATAGATGACTTGCCCTCTGAAAGCCTTGGCTAGTGGTTTGCAAGTAATTCCCTTTCATGAATCCATAGCCCAATGGATGGCACTTTCTTGATCTATCCTCTTTACCGAAACATCCTGCTGCTCTGCTCCTTTCCTTCCATTACTTTCTCAGTTTGTGATCTCATGACCCAACCCAGAAACCGACCAACCAAATCATTTTAAACCCCCTTTGTGCTTCATACCTAGCCTAACATCTCATTTGAGCTTCAAAGATATATATAATTCTTTGCTTCATGGAGAGATCCCTCTCTGGGTCCAGGAGGGCTAGATCCTAGGGCCCCAAAGTGGTTATGATGTTGTCTCATCTTTTGGTCTTGCCAATTTGGCCAAAACATGGGAACCCCAACATAATGGCAACTCCACTGGGGATCGAACCCAGAATCTCTGGTTAGATTGGCTTTAATTGCTGATGGTGGACATCATCCTGCTTCAAACATTCATATACATCCACCTGGCGACTCCACACTCCATAACCCCTAAAGACCAAATGACTCCATTGGTAGAAGACTCTGAACTGGTTGAGAAGATGCAGTAGCCTTCTTTGCAAAAATATGGATCCAGACATGGACAGGGATACAAAGTACGATGTTTTGTATGATCAATTAAATGAATTAATAGAAACGTTTGGTAAAGTGCTGGAAATGTATATGGCTAGTATGAATGAAAATGATGATTATTTAGGACAGCCCATGCATTCCGCAGAACAAGAACAAACTCAAGACCTAGAAGATGAGCAAGACATGTATGATGCTCAAGAATATGTAGAAGACGAAGAGGAAAGTGAACAGGAACTGCCTGATTGCTCACCTATGCCTTTTGTTACGCTAACTAGAGAAAATTAGGACCTAATAGCAAAGGCTAATAGGGAATGCTACTTTGAGGAAACAAGGGACCACATAGAAGAGGCAAAATCTAATATGGAAGAAGAGGCTCAAGAAAACATCCAGCCTCCAAATCAGCTAATACAAGAGAAAGAGGATTGTTGTTATTCTGTCCATGATGAAAGGGAAACCCCTCTTTTGACAAAAGAAGAGATTGATCGGATATTAAACCATCGGTCCACCTCTGAAATATTTTGTAGAACACACAATCTTGCTCATTCATCTTATGATTTTGATGATTCAGATCCAGAAGACTCCTCTATGGATCAGGACGAAGAGAGACCTGCTGAAAATCCAGAAAGTTTGATGGGTGACATTACTTACAGTTATGATTTTCCTATTTATGATCTGTTTGATGATGATTTTTTCAAAGAGAAGATGAGCTTGCAGGACCATCATCCTTAGATTCATGGGAGGAAGATCCGGGCCAACAACTCCAGAGAATCAATGAACCCAGTCAGCCTATCTATGACACTGATGGGGAAAGTTATGAAAGCATCAGTGATGAGTGTCATGAGATCGGGGATTGGCAGCCTTTCCTTTCAAAAGATGAGGAGGAAATCAAAGAAGAGGTTCTTGAGCATGATTAGAGTAAGGAGCCTTCTCTTGAAAAAGAGGAAGCAATGGTAAATACCTCTACTCAAGAATACACAAATATTTTCACGAAGCTCAGCACATCAGAGCTGAGTATCTCGGAGCTCTAAGAGGACAACACTGCCATATACGATGAGTCCTCCAGTTCAGAAGATGAAGGAGACACTCTACTCCAAGAGAGTATTTTTCTTCATCCAATGGAAGAAGAAGAGATCCTGGTTGAAGCTGGCCTACCAGATATTCATAGCCAGGTATCATTTCATGATCCTTATGTTCATTTCCTACAAACATTCGAAGAAGGATCAAAGGTCTTTTTTAGTAGCATGTTGCAAACAGAAAGAAAATTTTCCAAAGCTGCTATTATGGAACAAAAAGAGTGGGAGATGCCCTGCCTATCCAGCCTACTCAAGGTGTTGAGCAAGAAAGACCAGTCATGGGATCACTTGATGGACTAGTTGCATTGGAAGACAATGTTTGTAAGCTATACTTGTAAATATTCTAGTTAGATTAGGGTAGGTAGGAAAAGCTCAATAAAGCTCAATCTGTGAGCATGTAATTAGTTTTTTTTTATTTCTGCAAAGTCCAGCAAGTCAAACGGTCTAATCCTGGCCTGATTGTTTTCAATTTCTGTCTTAGAATGTAGAGAAGAAATTTGCTAGACAGTTTAATCCTAGCAGATATTAGATTAGGTAGAGAAGCTATGAGGCCAACAGTCTAATCCGGTCTTAGGGAGTAATAAGGGTAGAAGTAGAATAGGTTGATTCTCCTGCTCGTAAAAATTGATGATGTAAAGGGTCTGCAAGTCCAAATGCACTCAGAAGAAATTTTTTTAGGACTATAGTGTGGGTAGGTAATTGTTTGGGAGAAATTTTACTGCTAATATGATGTCTTCATAATTTGTGGTAGCTGATCCAAGAAAAGAATGGATGTGTCAAGTACCACACAGCTGGCCTACACCAAATATCCCTTTCTGGATTCTTGACTCCTTCAAGAAGAAGCCATCCCCATGTGGAGCCACTGTTAGCCCCATATAAATTTTTTGACAAGCAAACAGGGGGCTAAAATTTTTTTGAGCCTTCAAGGAATTCATTTCCCTCTAAAAACACATCATCCTTGAAGCCTCCTTATGCCCTTGTCCTTTGATAAAACCCCAGTGTTTTTTCCAGTTATAAAGCCTCTCTATTTGCGAAGAATGCCCAAAAGGCCTCCTTTTTCCCTTTATATCACCTCTTCTAAACCTCTATTTTCATCCCATTGCCTCCCTTTCTAATTCCCTTCTTACCCTCTAAATCCTACCCAAATCCCCTTTAAATCCTACATACACCCCTTGTTTGGTCCATTTCCCCTTTTTCCCTCTATCGTTACCTTTTCCCACCCTCAAATGCATTAAGAATGGGCCAAAAACCCACTTTCCACCTTATAATAGGCCTAGCCCCTTTCAGCCTAGCCCGCAAACCACTTCCCCGCCATATGCCCATGCCCAGGACCAAGCACTTAAGACTCAAGGCGCTTATTGCAATCGCACTGTCGGGTGAGTGCTTCTATGTGTTAACTCAAAATTTCTGATGCGATTGGGTTTTGGTATATAAGACCTCTGCCGCAATCTCCACTGTTGATCTATCACTTGGATCCAACGGCCTGACACTAATCGCACTCCCGCTCCAATCGCAATCGGAACTTTCGCCATGCCACTCCTTTGTCCCCCCGATTGCAATCTCCCGATCGAATCCTAGCCGTCCATCCATTCAGAATCAACGGCCCAGATCCCATCGCTCCTCTCGTTTCTCCCCGCCGATTTCGTCTCCACCGTTGAACTATCACTTGGATCCGACGGCCCGGCGCTAATCGCACTCCCACTCCAATCGCAATCTCAATTTTCAGACCATGCCACCCTCCTCCCTTTGCGATTGCGATTCCCCGATCCAATCTCGATCGTCCGTTTGATCCAAATCAACGGCCCACGTTGGATTGTGCCCTCCATCATATTTCTTTATCGGATCTCCCGAACAGTTCACCTTTCGATCTCCACCGCCCGTTGATCTACTCCTAAGATCCAACGGTCTAAGTTTAATCGCCCTCCGCCATGACCAGGTCCCACCACCCATGGTCCATTTCATATATTTTTCGTTGCATTTTCCCATTTCCTTTGTGTGTCGCCCAAATTCCAAAGGTCATCCCATTCATTAATCCCCACCGTTGATCATCACCTCCAAAACTGATCGGACGGCCCACATTCATTCTTCCATCAAAACTCCATTTCATTGAATTTTCACCTGTTTCCTCCACGGGCCTCCGCAGCATTTCTCCACCACTGCCCGGGTTTGTGACAGGCTTATTTTATTGTGCATAGATCACAGAGAGGCCATTTTCAGCATCGGCCAATGTATCAGTAGCAGGGATTAAAAGGGGTTAATGCTTATTATTGATGTAATTAACGCCTAATCCCGTGATCAAAGGAAGAAGGCACAGTTTGAAGACCAAATGCACACGTAACAAGCCATATCTGTGTTAATGTCAGTGGAGCACTGTTTCTCCAAAAGGACACCTCCCTATAGAGTTCTCCATGCCTCCTCCAGCCCTTAAACAGATGAATACACTGACATAAGTTTCTACGACTGTCAGACAGCAGTTATGAAGCATGGTGACCTTGTAGATTTCCCACCCAGTTCACTTATTCCAGAAGGCAACGCAGAGTTCCAAACAGCCAGAAGGACATTCAAGAACACATCCGAGATCAATATCGACCTGACAGAGAGCTCTGAACCAGACTACAGAGTACACACAGTCAATGAAGAAACATTAAGCAGTATGGGCGTGAACGCTTCCGCCATTCTGTCTTAATGAAACGAATTAAATGTATATCTACTCCTGCTATTATTCTCTTCTCCTATAAGAATTCCCGATAACATATTGTAAAGGTTGTTGTTCGGTTGTAGCCAATTGCTATTAGAGGGATTCAGTTTGACTGTTAGAACACTCTTGGGAGGGAGTAGCAGAGTAGTTTTTAATGTAGTAGGCTGGGAGGAGAAAGTCTAGACTGTAACAGCCATTGAGCTCAGTGTATGTGATTAGTTTTGCATCAATTAATCAAGCACATTTCTTTGGATCCTAGTCTATTACTATGGGTGATGTTTCTTTCTTTGTATCATTTATTTACATTTTCATACTGTTCATTGGTCTTCTGGCTCGCATCAAAAATCTGGCATAGGATTTACCCTTTTTAGGTACCCTATGTTTTTTCTCTCCTTGCCTTTAATGTTTTCTGCTGATAGTGAATCTAAGAGTAAATTCAGCTAATTTAACCAATGTAGCAGTTCCATATGCCGCTAGCTGGTGTATGAATTCGGGGTTTGCTGCTTGGATATTATTGCTGGTGTCAAAGCATTGAAGGTTCAAATTCCTTCTCTGATCTATAGACCCTGGCTCTATTAAACTTATCTTTGTTTTCCCTTAGAGAATGCTAAAGCAAACCTGGAGTTAAATGACCTCTGGTCCGATCTATAAGCTGCCCCTTTGTCCCTCCTTTGAAAGCTTCCTTTGAGTATGTCTAAGAAGGTTTGGAGTTAAATGAACTCTAACCTGATCTATAGACAGAAATTGGGTTACTTTCCTTCTTTCACCTTCTCTCCTTAATGTTCCATTTCACCATCTATCTAAAATATCCTTTAGTATAGATGACTTGCCCTTTGAAAGCCTTGGCTAGTGGTTTGCAATTAATTCCCTTTCATGAATCCATAGCCCAATGGATGGCACTTTCTTGATCTATCCTCTTTACCGAAACATCTTGCTGCTTTGCTCGTTTCCTTCCATTACTTTCTCAGTTTGTGATCTCATGACCCAACCCAGAAACCAACCAACCAAATAATTTTAAACCCCCTTTGTGCTTCATACCTAGCCTAACATCTCATTTGAGCTTCAAAGATATATATCATTATTTGCTTCATGGAGAGATCCCTCTCCTTGTCCAGGAGGGCTAGATCCTAGGGCCCCAAAGTGGTTATGATGTTGTCTCATCTTTTGGTCTTGCTAATCTAGCCAAAACATGGGAACCCCAACACGCGCAAAAAAATTTACCATCATCGCAGGTCATCTATATAAGATGGGAGCTGTCGAAGTGCTGCGAAGATACGTTTTGGAGCATGAAAGGAACACTATCTTAGCAGAAGTTCACAAGGGTGTAGCAGGAGGTCACTATGTATGGAAGGAAATGAAGAAAAATATCTTGAGATTTGGACTATGGTGGCCTACCCTGCATAGTGACTCTCACTACTATTGCAAAGCCTCCGATACATGCCAACGAACAGAAAGGCCATCACGCAGAGATGAAATGCCCCTGCAACCACAAATGGCCCTACATGCATTTGACAAGTGGGCCATAGATTTTGTGGGGCCTATCAACCCAACCAGGAAAGAAGATAGGTGCACGCTACATTATAATTTCCACTGATTATGTAACCAGATGGGCCGAAGCACAAGTTGTGAAGGATTGCACTGTAGATACCGCTGCGCACTTCATTTTTGAGAAGATTCTGACTAGGTTTGGATTTCCAAAGATATTAATGAGCGATAGAGGTAAATAATTTATTAATGAAACTATACAGGCCTTTAATGAATCATTTTAGATCCATCATGCGAAAAGCACTCCATATCATCCCCAAGAAAACGGAGCGGTAGAAGCTTTTAATAAAATCTTGGAGCAAGCACTGACTAAGGTCTGTACTGCCGATCGCAGTGACTGGGACGTGCGCATCCCATCTATTCTTTGGGCCTATAAAACCACTTGCAAGAAGTTGACAGGGAAAACACCATTTAGGATGGTCTATGGCAAGGAGGCCATTATGCCCGTGGAGTATATTGTTCCTAGTCTGCGCATCGCAGCTTTTACGAATATGGCGGAGCCGAATATCATGAAGGAATGTTTAGCGCAGCTGGTGGCTCTGGAGCAAGATCATTTCATTGCTAATTTCCATCATCAAGTTGTAAAATCCCAAAATAGGGAAAATCATCAATAATGGGAATATCTTATAATATCCCAAAATTGGACTGCTCAGCAAGGCATGCCTGAAAAACGCATTTTTCAGGAATGTATGCTACAATATTGGAAACCAACCCTTGGATCCCTTATATTTGACAATATAATACCTGAATCCAAGAGGGGATAAAAAAAAAATCCTTCTAGGTGGGTTAAACAGGTCTCCCCACACCTAGTGCAGTTGGAAAATGCCCAAGGAAGGGACTGCAGCAATATTTAACAACATTTCTCAAAAAAATAACATAGTTTAACAGAGTAAGAGAAGGAAACCAATATGGAGGTTCATAAATAGCTTATACATCAGCAAATCAAATTTACAATGTGGCCCATATAATGTACAAGAGAAATATAGAAGACTTTTCTGAAGAAACCCTCTAAAAGAGGTGCTGCAACAATGTATTACACTGCAAAAAGGCTTGACAAAGTTATTTTTATGAGCATACAATAGCTTTAGGTTACAACTCAGATATAGAATATATCTGTGTACAAAATATTAGATATATATCATATCTGTACACTAGACTGTCTCTATTTTACATACCCCTTGGGGTTTTCAGCAAAACATGAAGCACCAGGAGTAGATCTGAGATCTTATGCAGTAGATACGTAGATTTATTCAGAATTTCTAAAGCATATATAGGAGTATTCAGATCAGATCTGAATACAACATTAATATATCAAAATAGATCATAAATCCATGGATCACCACAGTGAAGGGCAGATTCCCATCACTAGATATCACTCCTCAAAGCTTGCCAAAACTCCCTAAAACCTTTCCTCTTATAGATAACGCAGTCCTAGAAGATAAAATACACTATACACTTGATGAATAGTTTGGCCTGATGCCAAGGTATGGATATGAGGCTCCAATGATCCAATGCACTCTTGCTAGGGGGATAGAAGGCTTTCCCACTGAAAAGAGGCACTAGAAAGGCGTAGAACTGAATAGATCTAGCCTCCACTTGTTGCAGATTACAAAGACAACCAAACCCTCAATAGGATCTACATTGTAGTTGGAAGAAGAGCTTGGCCAAATGCCTAATAGTGGACAAGAAATGCAAGACTCCCCCAAGAGCTACTCAAAGAAGGAGGTGGGATTCCCGATCAGGAACACCCAGTGCTAAACAACACTATTCTCTGATAAATAGCCTAGAGAATGAGAAATGTCTAAATAGACATGTTCTTCCAAAACAATAGGTTCAACAACCTTCTTCTGCTATTCTCCTCTTTCTTTTATAGGATAAAATTCTTGCAAAACCCTAAACCATCTCAAAGGTTTAGCTCCTTTCACATGTGTAGCCTCCAACTAGAACTGCAATGTGCATCTAGGAGGTACATTGCATCTGGAAAACGCTGTGAATTTGGTCCTATTGACCCAGTCAATTGTCTCAATCCCTTTCACACATAAGGGAGTTTTATTAAGGTAGCCCAGATTTAACATTGTTCACATTGGGCATTGATTTATTCACTGTTTTCAGGAGTTTTTATTGTCCTCTTTTACACATTTATTCTTACAATAAGAAAATGAAACAAAATTGTATATTCCCATTAGCTTGGGCTAATTGTGAATATTACATTCCTCCCCTCCACAATGTTGCTTGTCCTCAAGCAACTGATAGAGTGAGTGCTGCAACTCCTTCCCCCTTCCATTGGTGTCACTATAAAGTGATAAGCCTCCTCCATGAGCTGAGTGTTCACCAAACCATTCTTCCATGAATTGTTTCTCCAATGTTTTTATGAGAGGTGAATGACCGATCCCATAAGGATTTAAGAACTCAAGTGAAACAATCACGGCCGAACCAAAACTCTCCCTGAAACATGTGGCATAAGGTACATGGAGAGTCTCCATTCCATGTGGCACATACATGCTCCCCATCCTCCCTCCATACAAGCTCACAATTAGTACAAGTATATCATCAATGTATGGAAGTAAAAATATGTACATACAAAAAGAAAATTGAGCATGAGGAGGTGGGTCATAATCCCACATATGATACCAACGCAGTGCATCTCTAGCCTACCTCAAATCAGTACATGGTAAGTGGTTTTCCCACCACTTACTTTCTTCCCAATTCATCTCACTATTGCTGAAGGTGAGAGATATGTTTGGTGCCTTGGGGAAGCACCCATCATGATGAAAAATCTCCCTTTTCTCATCAAGGGAGTGGCCAAATTCAAAAATTTTAATGGCCCAGTATTTTCCATGAGATTTACATGATACATTACTCCTTTTAGGAGTCATGGCCTGCATAAAAATGGTAAAAGAACATGTACAATCAGGAAATAAAAATTTCTTTACTTGAACATATCCTTTACCAACAAAGTCTCTCATACACATGGATTTGTGCATGGATCTTTCTCCTCTTTCCAAAGAAGGAAGAGATGGCTGAAATGACTCTTGCATATATTCCCATGGCTACCCCAACTCCAAATAGCTCATGAATTCTTGAAAATGTTGATATAGTTCCTCTTTCAAGCCTTCCCAATAAAAGCTCCTCGTGATGATGTTCTATATCCTCATGGAATACATGTGGCTGAAACAGAACTCTTTGTGGGCTCCTTGTAGTATCTTATGATTGAGCTTAGAAGCTCTAGACAAAAATATTCTACCATGATGATAGATTACTCCTCCTTGGACTAAGTAGCCCTCTTCATGCAGTTGGTCTTCAAGTATCATACATGTGTGAAGATATTTGGAATAATCCACTAGCAGTTGGGATTTCCAATACATATCTACACTGCTCAACAATGATAGTGCTGATGATGCATCAACCAAAGTGTATGTCATGTTGATGATCCTTACCTTGACATCTCCTATGCCAAAGGTGTGTGTTGGAAGGTTGTTCCTTCCATTCTTCTCCTCCCACAGCGCAGGATCAAAAAGGAGAGTGGGTGATGATGATAGGGGAAGAAGATTTCCCTCCTCCTTGAGCTTACCCAAGTCTCCCAGCGTTGTAGCTTTGTCTTCAAGTGCTCCAATCCCTCTTGGATCTAAGTTTGGAGCAGCAAGTTGTGAGGTTTTCCCCACAAAATATGAATCAGGTGGCCTCCCAGGTGGTTTTCCATTAGATAATGAGGTTTCAGGGACCATCCTCATATGTAGAATAGATGGGATCCTCATGTCCTTGCTTCCACTACACAATTTCAACTCTATTTCATGTGTGGAAGTCTCATGAAATTTGGAGACCCTCTTAGTGGTGTAAGAGTGCTTCTGATTGGAGAATTTTCTCCATATTATTCTAATAGTGGATCATCTTTGTAATCCCTTCTTTGTTATGTCTCATAGTCTTTTAGAATAGACACATGCTTCTCATGTCCTCCATATGGAAGATCCTTAGGAACTCCTTGCAAAGATGCAAGAGCCCCTCTAATGGAAGCCATTGCTTCATCTCCATCTGCTGATGAAAATAGATCTCCTCCTGCTATCACAATGCTGGAGGATCTTCTATGCTCTTTCTCTCCCTTCTCCTCATCAATGGAGAATGCCTCATCATTAAGAGACCATTTTTCTTGATCTCTCTTTGAAGAAGGAATCCTCATGCTTTATCCTTGACAAAAGAGACCTTGTTGTAGTGGGGTTTTTGCCTCTGGAAAATTGTACAGCAGATCTTCAACCCTCTCAACAATGTTTGAGACTAGAGTTGGCTCTATGGAATCTTCCAACTTATGCAGAGTTTCATATTTCTTGGGCTTGATTTTCTTTCCCCAAGAAGTCTCAGAATCTCTTACATCAAATATTTTCACTAGTCTCCTAGTGAACTTTGCATAAGAAGAGATATTTACCCTTTTCAAGGAAGAAGACTCAAATAGCCACCAAGCATACGCCTTTCCTTGAAGATGTAGCGCTGCTACTCTCAAGGCTTATTCTTATAAAACTTGATGCAGCTGGAAGTATTTGTCAATATTTCTTACCCAATACTTGGCAGAGTCCTTAGGTGATCCATCAAAAGTAGGTAGAGAGAATCTACCCAAAGTGTGTTGCATGCACCCTCTTCTTCTACTGTAGCTGCTGGATCTTTCTTCTTTGAGTTGATAGAACTCTGGAAAACTGAGATGCACTTTGAATCTCTCTGATTGAGACTCATACTCTTGGAGATAATCACCAAGAAATTTCTCCTTTGGTGTTCCTCATTTTCCTTCTTTGTTTGACAAGAAAGTAGGCATGCTCCAACATTGCAGATCAGGTTGTGTGGTTGAATGCTCACACACATAGTAAGAACTACTGGGGCTTTCTTGATGTAAAAATCCTCCTGAGGGATTTGCATTTTTTTCCCTCTTCATTCCCCAGATTTCTTCTTTCAGTTCATTCATATCTTTAAAAAGAGTTTTAGAGAACTCTTCTACTTGCAATCTTCCGGATAAAAGGACCTTACCCTTTTCTTTTGTGTCTTTGGTGTAACCATACTTCATCATTAGTCTTTTATTTCCATTAAAAGACATATTGGCTGTTCAAAAATCATAGGCTGTGCCAAGATAGTTGCTTTGATAGCACTGTAATATCCCAAAATAGGGAAAATCGGCAATAATGGGAATATCTTATAATATCCCATAATTGGACTGCTCAGCAAGGCATCCCTGAAAAACATGTTTTCAGGAATGTATGCTACAAGATTGGAAACCAACCCTTGGATCCCTTAGATCTAACAGTCTAAGAACTAAATCCAAGAGGGGATCAAAAACAAATTCTTCTAGGTGGGTTAAACAGGTCTCCCCACACCTAGTGCAGTTGGAAAATGCTCAAGGAAGGGACTGTAGCAATATTTAACAACACTGCCTAGAAAATAACGTAGTTTAACAGAGTAAGAGCATGAAACCAATATGGAGGTTCAGAAATAGCTTATACATCAGCAAATAAAATTTACAATGTGGCCCATACAATGTACAAGAGAAAGATAGAAGACTTTTCTGAAGAAACCCTCTAAAAGAGGTGTTGCAACAATGATTACACTGCAAAAAGGCTTGAAAACATTATTTTTATGAGAATACAGAAACTATAGGGTAAAAATCAGATCTAGAACAGATCTGTGCACAAAATGTTAGATCTATATCATATCTATACACTGTCTCTATTTTACATACCCCTTGGGGTTTTCAACAAAACATGAAGCACCAGGAGTAGATTTGAGATCTTACGCAGCATATCTATAGATTTATTCAGAATTTCTGAAGCATATACAGGATTATTCAGATCAGATCTGAATATAACATTAATAGATCAGAATAGATCAGAAATCCATGGATCACCACAGTGAAGGGCAGATTCCCATCACTAGAGATCACTCATCAAAGCTTGCCAAAACTCCCTACAACCTTTCCTCTTCTAGATAATGCAGTCCTGGAAGAAAAAACACATTGTATAATTGATGAAAAATTTGGCCTGATGCCAAGGTATGGATCTGAGGCTCCAATGATCCAATACACTCTTGATAGGGGGATAGAAGGCTTTCCCACTGAAAAGAGCACTAGAATGGCTTAGATCTGAATAGATCTATCCTCCACTTGCTGCAGCTTACAAAGACAACCAAACCCTCAACAAGATCTGTGTTGTAGTTGGAAGAAGAGTTTGGCCAAATGCCTAATAGTGGACAAGAAATGAAAGACTCCCCCAAGAGCTACTCAAAGAAGGAGGTGGGATTCCCGATCAGGAACACCCAGTGCTAAACAACACTATTCTCTACTAAAAAGACAAGAGAATGAGAAATGTCTAAACAGACATGTTCTTCCAAAACAATAGGTTCAACAACCTTCTTCTGTTGTTCTCCTCTTTCTTTTATAGGATAAAATTCTTGCAAAACCCTAAACCATCTCAAAGGTTTATCTCCTTTCACATGTGTAGCCTCCAACTAGAACTGCGTTGTGCATCGAGGAGGTACATTGCATCTAGACAGCACTATGGATTTGGTCCTGTTGACCCAGTCAATTGTCTCAATCCCTTTCACACATAAGTGAGTTTTATTAAGGCAGCCTAGATTTAACCTTGTTCACATTGGGCATTGATTTATTCACTATTTTCAGGAGTTTTTATTGTCCTCCTTTACACATTTATTCTTACAATAATAAAATGAAACAAAATTGTATATTCCCATTAGCTTGCGCTAATTGCGAATATTACACAGGTTCAGAAGGCTCAGGATAAGGCATGGCATGATCGACATATTCGGAAAAAGACATTTGCAGAGGGCGAATTGGTCTTGTTGTACGACAGCTAGTTTTCGAAACACCTAGGGAAGTTCTGGAAACACTGGCTCGGCCCATATATGGTAAAAATAATTACTGATGGAGGAGCGGTATGGTTAGCTACGCTATGTGGTGATATGGTACTGGGATATGTCAATGGCAGTTGGCTCAAACCATATCGAATCAAATGACTATATGACCAGAGTAGCTGTATGAGGCGGAGTACGCCAACCAGGGAAGGTAAATGCGGGAAGGAATAGGGTACGTGCAAGAATAAATCATAGGTTTGGAGGCCCAGAGAGGTGCATGAGAAGCGTAGGAGTGGGTTCAGAGCACAGAAGGTGCGCTGGGAGCGCAGGGGTGCACTGGGCATACAGACGGTGCGAAAACTAGCCGTTGGAACAACAAAATTGGGTAAAAAGCAAATTTTACTGTTGCAAGGAGCGGATAGCCAGCAATTAATGAGGTGATTCCAAAATATTTTTTACTGTTTACTTGATGGTAAGTTCTAGATAAGGTACACCCACCTGTTGGTCGATCTCCAGGGATATAAAAGCAGAGAGATGGCTCAGAAGAGGGTTCCATATATCTTGAGTAGTTTGTTTTTTGTACGATTATGTGCCTATTGTGCCTTGTTGATGTCTGAGTGTGCTTCCCCCTCAGATAGTAGCCACCCTAAGTTCATTTTTCGAGCCAGAATGACTGCAACAAATCCTGTCAAATCGTCCCAACCTGTGACCTCGACGGAGCAAGAATCCGAGGAAGTAGTAGAAGTCAAATCAGAAGCTGAAGAAGTCATATCCACGTCGATTCAGGCAAAGAAGAAGGGGAAAGAAAAAGTGCAAGGGTTAAGGAAACCCACAAAATGGGTTGGGGTGAAGCCCCACACTTCCCCTCGAAATGTGAATTCCCCGTGGGCACCAACCCAAGCACGCTTGCCTAACCCTGTAAGGAGACCTCTCTCTACTTAGGAAAAGGCCTAGATAAAAGAACCAATCAATTGGCTACCTCCCTTTGTTCAGCCTCGCAGGCCCTCGACACGCACACCGAAGAATATCAATGGCATGCACACCTATCTGTAGATGCCACTGACTCTGGGGGAGGTCCCCATCATTAGAGAACCCTTTGGAAAACTCCACGAGGTAAAATTCGTTGACCACGACCTGGCCAGTTTGAAGGCCTTCCCTGAATTGGCACCGGAGCTATACCTCAAAAGGGTATTTGAAGATGATGGGATAAAGATAGTTCCCATGCACTGGGTGCATAGATTGGCTAGTTCCGAGCTCTTAAACCTGATACGGTTGCCACATTTTTGCCATTACAATATCACAGACTGACTTGTGCACTAGCTACTTGCCCTGGTCCATGATGGTAGCCTGTGGATCTGGGATCGCATCCCCATTGATGTCGCGCTTATTCACCGAATTAGTAGTCTACCCATGGAAGGACCAGATCCTATGTTGCGCGTAGGCAAAAAGTATGAGCAAAAGATCGCCAAAAAGGTGCACGGGGATTACCATGTGGAGTGGAACACTCGGGGTTTTATGATCAACACCATTAGCAACCCTAGTACGCAGCTGGTACGCAGATGGATACCATTAGGGGAACTTTGAGGTCTAAAATGGGCCTCCTAACGAAAATGTACAATCAAAATTCACTTTATGAGAACCAATCACATTTTAGGGGATGGCATCATCCCTAATGGTTGAGGTGGCATTGCTTGAGTTAAAGGTACTTACTTGTCACATTCTCAATGGTGGATAAAAACTCATGGTTAACCATGGTAGTGCTCTAAGTACTTTTAAAGTTGAAGTAAATTACTCATAATAAATGTCATTTCACACTTTTTGAATAAAAATATATTATTGTCATTTCATATTTCTTGAAAAAAACAATGCATATCCCTATACATTTAATATATTATATTATATTATATTATTTTTATATTGTATATTAATTACATGTTATTATACAATTTAAATAATATATATTTTAATTAATAACATATAATATAATCAAGAATTTATAAATTTATATTTATATTTTATTTTAAGTTATTTAAGTACAAAGGACAAATGCATTAGTTGTTCAATGATAATGACTTTTTTCTTGAAAAACTCATTCTTATTTATAGTCACATCAATACAATTTTTTTATTAATTTTATTTTGGTACAACTTTTGAATTGAATTTAACTATGGTTACATGGATTGTGGTGCAAAAATTGAATTGCAAATTCATAAATATTATTTTATTGGTTTAGCTATTATTTTATTATTTCCTTAGGAGGCCCATTTTAGACCTCAAAATTCCCCTAATGCTTGTTGTTGGTCTGCAAGATGATGCGAAAATGTCAGGCTGCCACCGTCCATGCATATGTGATTCAGCTGGCAGGCCGATGTGAAAAGGGGGTCTGCTTCAATTGGTCCCAATATTTGTGCAACAAATTTCTGGCAAATGTCTGCAAATCCCAGGATCAGGGCCAGGCATTCTGCTACTCCTGGTTGCTTCTTCTCATTGTGTTGGTCACATGGCAAGCCCCTGAGGACTCGGTCCTCCCTGACCTCACCCCAGATATGTGCAAAGGGGCGAGATATGAAAACTTGTGGGAATCAAAGGATGCGCAGCGCATTGAAGACAATTAAGTCTTCTGGGTTTTGTTTTAGAGTGGGCTCGTCGTAGCTATCAATTCCTAACCGCGCTTGTTGCCAACCATTTATGATAAGTATAAAATCATTGTCGCGTTCCAGGTAACTATGCATAATGTACAAATCTAAGGCCGCAAGGATCCAACATGGGTTTCACTCCCCTACATGGTTGATGATGAAGACATTGACCACCTAATTGTGACATGGGCTCTACACTGGAAGCTGGGCTTCAAATTAGGTACAAAGGACTCGGCAGGGATGAGCACCATAGAGGTCACCCCGCCTGTCATCACCAAAGAAACCAGAGGATAGGAAAAAATTATGGGGAAGGGCGCAGAAGAAGCATCACATAAGGGTTCAAAGCAGGGAAAAAGTAAGAGGAAGGGTGCGAAATCAACATCACAGAAGGATTCATAGTAGGATCTAGGTGTAGAAGGTCAGGATACAGGAGGTGCTGACTCCCCTCGAGGAACAAAGTGAACTGGTGACCCTGCAAAAGGGCCACGAAAGAAGCAACACACTCAATGGCCTGAACGTGACACTAGGGTTATGCTAATGGAGGAGGACCTCAAACAAATCGCAGATGTGGTCACCCTGGCCGCCGAAGACAAATGGCTGGCTTTGAAGGAACAACAGAAAGCCACAGTTGAGACCCTCTAGGCTGAGCTCTGGGCTCTACAAATCAAAGTTAATACCTTGCAGACTATTATGATTCAAGCCAGATCAACCCCGACAACGAGCAACACAATCCTCAGCATGTCGAAAAGCCACCTATGCCCTCTTCCCTATGCAACCCTCATACTGAGTCCACACGACTTAAGAGTGCAAGTCCAGACCTGTGCAAACGTATAGTTGGATCTCGCCAGCTTGCCGCATGAACCACTACAAATCCTTCACGCATCCCTGTTCAAGGAGATTCAACACAGAGACTGGCAAGTGCACCAACATCTTAGCATAGTTGAGCAAACAATTGAGGGGAAAACCGCCGAAGTATCTGAGGCCCAAGCTGCATGTACCCTCACCACTGCACAGCAAACAAATCTAGAGAATCTAAATAGTAGACTCTGCGCGGATGTCACGGAAGATATCCCGGCTACTGCCACCCACAGGCCAAGATTGAGGGGATGGTTGTCGCGCTAAAAGTTTCCAGGAAAAAAAATCAGGTCTTCAAGACGCAGATGGAACAGCATATTGCGGATTTACAAGCCAATTTGCAGCCAGAAACACTACCAGAGGTAAGGGCCCAGTGAGCCGCACTGGTTTCAAAGGCTACAAATGTTATTATAGGTCAAATCTCTCAAGGTGCAGAATTGTTGGAAACAGCTATGCAGCTATATTCAAAGGTGCAACGTGACCCTCTCCTGCATGAAATCAACCAGGCCCTGCACCAGAAAGAAGAAGAGTTTGACCAACTAGAGGCTACACTAACCACTTTGGTCCCTGCTCAGCGATTGGCTCGACTGTTCACCAGCCATGCGATCAAGGATGACATGGCAGCTCTCTGATAGAGAAAGAATATTTTGACTGATCATCTCAAGCCATGGGCCGATGAGGCCCTCAACTTGTCCTAGGATGTTGATATCACAGTAAAGTAGCTGAACCAAACTCTATAAAGCGTCACTGCTACTACAGAGGGTCCCACTTCGTAGAAATTGGTGGAGATTGCTCAGAATGCGGCTGCGAAAAGTGAAGGAGTGCTTCCCCCTCTATTGGATGCGATCAAGTAGCTGTAGGAAAAGATGGATAACCCACAGCCACAGTGACTTGGGATGAGTCACAAGATTGTGTTGGGGGCCTGTTGGAACGAGGCTCCCTAAGCTGCAAATTTTGTATATTTTTGTACTAAGTAGTCTAACGTAGGGGTTTTAGTGTGGTTCAAAGCCCTGAACACATTTTAATGGGTCAAGGTTAGACCTAGAGTCTGCAAACCATGGTTTGTAGACCACAAGAAAGCTTGGGCTAAGTTGTTATAAATAGATGCAAATTTTGAGTCTAGAGGTAGGCATGAATTAAGACTAATGCTAGGTGTGAACTGTTAGATCTATCTTGGGTTGGTTGGGTAAGGACTCCTGCTGGCTATGTGCGCGGAGATCCTCAGTCTTGCTGTGTACGGACCCTGCTGGTTGTGTGCGCAGGCTGTGTATTGGATTGTAACTGGGTTTTTGGATGCTAATATATGCGGATATAGTTGAAGTATCTCTTTGTTATCTGGATCTATTGTGTTACTGTTAATGCGAATCTTTGGAATCTATTTGGTGTTGTGAATACATCTATGTTATATGTTTATGCTGTGAATACATCTGTGTTATGGTATAAAGTATATATGCGATCTATTATAGATGTGTTTATGATCTTATGTGTTGGAAATTGCTGATACACAGGTGGATGTGAGTAGATCTATGCATGGTAATAGCTCTATTATGAGTAATTGTGAATTATATTGTTAACCAACTTGCAAATAGACTTGTTCTGTGTGATTCTAAGGGTTTGCGAGCACAAATCTGCCTAGACTTTACCTAATCTCTCTCTCAGGGTGCAGAAACCTAGTTCCAGCACCCTCCCACATTGCTTCGGGTGAGACTTTGGCCTGCACAAGTAGGTCACTACCGAAAGGGCCAGTAGTATAGGGGTTTGTTGGAAAACCTTAACCTCCAAACCTGGGTCAGGACCCCTCAAGCCAACACAATAAAATACACTAAGACACTCACAGAGTTAGCCATTTGTTTTAATACCTAACTAAGAAAATCATTAGATAAATTAAGAGATCCCTCTCAGGCTGAAGAGGCTAATCCTCAGTCAAAATTTAGTTTTAAATAGTTACTCTAAGTTGTTTGGTGGAGCAACCCATCAGTACCAATTTAGAGATAACATATTCCAAGATTACTAAGTGTAGTTTCTTTCAGACAGAAGTTCATTACTTGGGACATGTTGTTTCCAAAGAAGGTATAGTAGTAGACCTAGAAAAGATCAGAGTTATCATGGAGTGGGAAGCTCCTAGGAATGTGGATGAGGTTATATAATTCATGGGATTAACAAGTTATTATAGGTGGTTAATTAGGAACTTCCCATAGATTCCATATCCTAATACATATTTACAAATAAAATGGAAGAATTTTGAATAGACTGAGTGTACAACTAGTTTTTAGAAGTTGAAGCATTTTATTACAAATGCTCCAGTATTGAAGATTGCAAATCTAGACAAAGATTTTGTTGTAGGTACATATTATTCCAAGAGGAAACTTGGTGGAGTCCTGATGCAGGAAGGACATGTGGTATGATATGATTCGAGGAATTTGAATGAACACAAAAAAAAACTATGTGATGCATGATATTGAGTTAGCAATTATCATTCATGGATTGAGACATTATCTTGTTGGAAAAATGTTTATTCTAATGAGTGGTAATTATGGAATAAGGTACTTGTTTGACCAACCTAGCCTAAATTCCAGGAAAGCTAGATGGTTGGCTACCCTCAGTGAGTTTTATTTTTAGATGTGGGTATATAAAGGGCAAGGAGAATAAGTTTGCAGGTGCTCTCAGTAGGAGAGTTCATGTGAATCACATTTATAGGTTTTAACCCTATACAGAAATTACCTGCAAACAAATTCTTAAAACAGAAATAATACAATGGCAAGAACATTAAACATGTACACATATGTTTTCCTCTAGATCCCAAAACCAGGACTACCATATTGATTTTTTCATTATATTCCTTTCAATGTTACAATACATATATATACATGTTGAAGCATTCATAAACCCCAATCCATCAACCCTATATTAGAACATAATCGCAGTTCACTTGATCGGATATACAAAATACCATGGGAAAAAAACCATCATGCCCAAAACCATGTGAAAACCCCATGCACAAAACCATAGGTAGGTCCGTATGCGACTAGTTGTGGAAATAATATAACACACAACCAATAACATTGCAGCAGTAAGTTCTTATGGCATAGACTTGCAGGAGCATATTTTGCAGGCAAGATGACATGATGATAGGTATTAGTATTTGAGGCACAAGTTACAATAGTAGGGTGAAGGTAATAGGGATGAAGAGTATCATCTCACAACAGATGGCTTGGTTAGATTTAGGAACAAGATTTATGTAACAGATGACAGTGACCTCCATAATCATATCTTGAGGGAGTTTCATGTCATGTCATATTCAGGTCACCCAGGATATCAGAAGACATTGAAAGCGGTAAAGAAATTCTATCATTCGATGAACTTGAAGAAAGAGGTGGTTGATTTTGTTTTTAAATGATTATACTATCAGCAGGTAAAAGAACAACATAAGAATACAAGTGGTTTATTACAACCAATTCTGATTCCAAAGTGGAAATGGGATTTTATTTCCATGGACTTCATTACAGGTTTTCCAAGGATATTGAAGCAGCATGATTCCATCATGGTTGAGGTTGACAGGTTAAGTAAGGTAGCTCACTTAATTATAGTTAAGTCTACTAATTTAAGCAACGAGGTAGCTCCAATTTTCATTGGGGAGATATTGAGATTGCATGGTGCTCCTAAGAATATCATATCAGAAAAAGATGACATTTTCACTTCCGTGTTTTAGAAAGAGTTGTGTGCGTATTTGGAGACATAGTTTAATTTTAGTACAACTTATTATCCACAGACAGGTGGACAGAAAAAGAGGGTCAACAAGCTTCTTGTGGATATGTTGAGGATGTATGTCATACATCAGCAGCGGAAGTGGGAGGAGTATCTTCCACTGGTAGAGTTTTCATATAGTAACGGGTATCATGATTCCTTAAGGATGAGTCTTTTTGAGGCACTTTATGGGTGGAGTCTGTTATCACTCCAGTAAATTCCTAAGTTGTGGGATTTTAGTTCCTAAGTCAAATAATACTAGAGGTAACCACAAACCTACTTCAAAATCTAGGATCTAGCCTTCGTAGGGTTCAGAGAGGGCTCTCTCTTTCAAGTTTAACTTTGTTTTAGTTTTGAATATTAGGCTAGTTATTAAAGTGCAATTTTGGTTTGGTTTTGTTGGATTTGGTGGGAAATTTTCACTTGGAGGGCAGATAAATGGAAATCTACTTGTCCATTGGGCTATGGAGTCTAAATCAAGCTAACAAAACTAGGATCAAGGCCTAAAAGGTCAAATGTATGCAGGGCAAGGTTGATAACCCTTGGAGATCTTGGGAAAATTGGTTTTTGAGATGGTATAATCGGGATAAAGGGCACTTAAGAATCCTTAGATCCGGAAAATGGAAGTAGTAGATGGAGGTCAAATGGGAGACGAAGCAATTAAGGGTTCGCTACACCAGAAATCAGAAGAAAACAAATAAATTATAACTAGTTAAAAATAGGGTGCTTTTAACATGTCCTATAGTAATACTCCTAGTTTTATATTCAGATTTAGAATTAAAACACAAATGTATGCATGTAACAAAAGAAGATAACAATGAAAAGTTTAAGAGAGTACTTCACTCTAGATAGCTTATCACATGGATACTGAAGTATGATGCCAAATACTTGATCCAGTCTGCTATTCGAAATCGAATTCCAAAGCCTTCAAGTCAACAAAATATCTATAGTAATCTCCAACAATTTTATTCCACACCAAAATACTTCAAAGAGTGAAGTATTTATATAAAATGTTTTACAAAATATCCTAGATGACTTCTAGGAATTAACTTAGGAAAATTAAATATCTTACAACAATAATAGTGACAACTTTCTCAACAAATTAGCAAGCTATCCTATTTTATTCAAAATAAATAGAAACGGTTTTTAAGATAAGAAGCAGCTGGCTGCTTATGTGTCCTCTTTGCTAGCCTTTTAGATATTTTTCATAATCTAACTTGCCTTCACTGATACTCTTTCTCTATGATACTCTTTATCACTTATACTCTTTCACTTCAGATACTCTTTACCTTCAGTAAAATTACTTTCTGCTGTAAAATATGTTTTAATAGTGAAATCAACAAACGGATTTTTTCTTCTTCATTTGTTTGTATTTCATTCTTCATAGAAAATCAGTCAATGCTTGCCACTCCTCATTTTTAGGAATTCTAATATTCTTGAGTTTCATAAAATTCTCATCAGCCTCAGTGTACCTGGAAAATGTGGGCTTTAAAACTAACATAATCAAATTTTTAGTTAAATAATCAAATTTTTATAGGAACCTATTTTGGTTACCTGGTTTTTGCTTCAAAAACTGAGAATATATTTCACTTTTGGTTTCCTCATTCTTCAATTTTATTTTCTTGTATTTTTCCTTAATATCTAAATCCATCTCCTCAGCTAAATGTGAGGAAGAAGCCTCCACACTTTTTTGCCTTTCCATTATCTGTGCATCTTCATTATTCAATTGTTCTTCATTCTAATTTGGCTCATTGATGATTACAGTGGCTACATTGGTCTCTGTCTGTGCAGTGTTGGTATTCAAGGGTTGTGTTTCTTCAACATCTATTGTTAGTTTTCCTTTAGCTATTGTATCCAATTTTGGCCTCTTGTTGTAAATGAATTTAAACTTTGTCTCTGTTGTAGTCTCTGTAGTATAAGCTCCTTCTTCTTTGATTCTCTTAGTGGATGTCTCTAGCTGTTTGGAAATTTCCAAAGGGTGATTGGTATTCCTTTGGTTTACTGTCTCTCTTAAAGTATTTTCAACCCACTCAATTTTATTAGCAAACTTCTCTATTTATGGCTTTGACTCATGGATAAAGGGTGTCAATTTACATTTTACCCTTAGTTTACTTAAGATCCCTTGTGGATCATAATTCCATGGGAAGCTTTCTTCTAATTTATATTCCAATAGTTTACTTGCTGCTTCCTTTTCTGCATCTCTTTGATTACATATGAATGGCCCAATTTGATTTTTGAGTTTAAATTGGGTATTTTTCTTGGTTTCCATACAATTAATTGAATTTGAATTTAGGATTTGTCTAATGTATTCTAAGGAAAAGATCCTCATTGATGGATGCTTTGGTAACTTATAAGGCAACAAGTTAGAACCAAAAACTCTGATTTCAGTGAATTTCTCATACAAATACCAATCACCCACTTTGCTTTGCTCTAATATCTGCAATATTCTCTTCATTTCCTCACTGATTCTAGGCTGCTATGTTTTTGTCAAGATGGTGGTCAATGGATGTACAAAAAACTCTGCAAACTCTGAATAACTAAATTTTATGCCTTCTTTTTTTAGTATAGATGTCCAGAAGATAACTGATAGGGGTTTTCCTTCTATATCCAACTTTTGAAGTGAAATTGGAAAGCTCTCTGATTGAAATAATAGAAACAAGTGGAAAATATAGGAGGTATATCTGAATACTCCTTCCAGCTGTAAATTTTTAAATTGATAGTGAATGATATCAGCAGTAAAACCAGCATAGTCAAATATAATTGAGGGCAGTTGACCTGGAGAAAAGGTGGAAAAAAATCCTAAGATAGACTCATCAGTATGCTCATCATTGAAATACCCAAGTATGAAGGAAAGCATGGAGATTACATGCCTTGAACCTTCAGGACACTTAGCAGTTGAATATGGAGGGTTTAATTTAGGAATTTCAACATGTAGAGGCATGATATTCTGGAAAATCATAAACCTTTTAGTAAAGTCTAAGTTAATGTATAGCGTAGTGAGGGCTTCAATAGACAATGGGTCTTCTTAGGGGTTTGGTTGAAGCTGCAACATTTGGTTTATTGACTCTGCAGTGATGGTAAATAGGACCTCTTTATTTGCATTCACAATAGCTCTTTGTTCAAGAATGTAGTACTGGTGACATAGTCTGATAATTTCTTGACAAGGGTGAGTCAGGGGGACTACATATTTGGGCAAATTGGATTCCCAAATATAAACTTCTTCTTGATCATCTAGAGATTTTTCAAAACACCATTTGTAGATATCTAGCAGATTGAATTCAACTATAGGATCAGCTATCTTGTATTCAATATCAGCTAGGGGTATATGATCAATATCAACCACTGGGGGTAGTAATGGGTTAACTACAATTGCAGTATTTGGAGTCATGGCAGGAATAGCTTTAGGAGTCTTAGAACCTTCAGATTTGTTTACACTCTGTTACTTAGGAATTTTGATTGGCTTCTGCAAGTTTAAACTGTTTGCAGAGGAAATTTTACTATAACAGAGGCTTGATTAGGAAATTTCAGAAAATTAGACTGTTCTTTGGATTTTATGCTCAATTAGGCTTCTCAAATGAATTTTTTAGGCTAAAAACTGGTCTAAAAGAGAAAACAGGGGTTTTCTGAGTTTTTTTACTGAAAAATGGGCTAAAATTTTGATAAAAAAGGTTTACAGAAGGTTAGGGCACCTGCGGAGGATTTCTGATCTTTTAGAGCTTGAAATTGATCCTTAAAACTATAAAAAACTGATAAATTTCCTTGAAAATTGTGCGAAGCGAATTCTAGGGTTCCTAGAAAAAATTTTCCAGAGTTTGGCCTGTTTCTGGGACTTTTGGGAAATTAGATTTAATCAATTTCTTGATTTTAGGATGATTTCTCTTTCTTTTAAAAGGTTCGTTCAATTTAATTACAGGTTTGAATCTCAGAAGAATACCTGTTTTGATGCAGGTATTGGTTTTAATAGGGTTTCTTCAATCTTCTGGTTGATTTGATAGCTTCAGTGGTTGAACTGGAATGATATAGCTCCTCAGCGGCCTTTTACAGGCTTCTTTGGTGAATTTAGGAAGTTCTAGGCGTTAAAATGGCTAATAGGGGCTTTTTGCAGCTTTACACAGTCAGGAGGGCAAAAACAATGGTTTAAACGCTTTAAGCAAGGTTTTATTAAAATGCTTAAATCTACATTGATTAGCATTGAATGTGAGTCACAATCAGGAGGGAAGTGGTTTCGGAGATTGGATGGACAAAAACTGGTGGTAATCGCATGGGTTTTCAGTGGTAAGTGGTTTTAATCAAAACTCACGCGATCAAATCAGAGGAGGCCACATGGAGGGGAGGGGTCAATGCGAAACTGCATATTTCGCATGGCTTTTGCATTGGAGCGATCGTGCACTTTTTGTATGCGATATTAACCCTCAACAGTCGGATCTGAGAAAATAATGCGAATGGTGAGGATTTGTTTCGGGAGTTGCATGGAGAGGAAAGGTGGGACTGGGCTTTGTATGGGCGGCAATGGTTTAATTTTTATGAAATAAATATTTTAAAACACGTTTAAACCATAGCGGCGGGGATAAAATGTTATTACAAAGGCGCTTTTAAACAAGTTTTTTTAAGCCTTATCCATTGGTATATATATAGCGGGTTGGGTTTGCAACATTTAATAAAAAATATTTCGCAAATGTGCGTAATGGTATGTTATATTATATAGTTTTCAACCATTTTCAATAGTTTAAAAACTATAGGATAGGATATTTGAATAACGATAATCTTTTAAACCAAAGGGATTTATATTTTGGGTTTTTCATTTACGCACATGGGATAATATACTTTGGTTAAAAGTTTATAATAGTGGGGTTTTTGGGTTTATTAAATATAAGGGAATTAATAACTAGGAAAGGGTATTTCTTAGGGATTTAATAAAATATGTTAAAAGTTAATATGAGAGGGAAGTGAAATGCAAAACAAAATATATATTATCTATAAGTATAGTACAAAATCAAGCATTTCTCATTTTCATATTTCTTTCAATAATACTTAGGATAAATGTGATTTTGTGGGTTTTTATGAATGCTTATGAAGAGATGAAGTTAATTACTCTAGGGTTACAATTTTACTAAGTAAGAATGTGTTTTTACTTAGGAAAAAGGGGTTTTAATACATGAATGAAGGGTAAATGATGATAAATGAGGATTTAGCATAAAAACTCAATATTTTTAACTAACCAATCATAGAGCCTTGGTTCCGGTCCCAACAAAAGTCAGAGAAATGCTCTAATCATGTTTGACTGATAGCTTAGAATATTGAATACTTATGGGGGAGGTGAAATTAGTGATTTTTCCTGATGATGCATTATTTACATGATTGCTCCATTGCTTTCTACCTACCCAAATTTTATTTCTAACATTTTTTCTTCATTTTGCAGGTGCATTTAGGCTTGCAACCTTAAAACATTTTCTTTCAAAGCATAAAACTAATCTAAATCTACCTTATTTCATCCAAGGGCTCATATTAAACTGTTGAGCTCCTCATTATTCTCTATCTATCTTCTTATTTGTCAAGTTTAAACTGTTTGAAAAATGTTTATTCTCCATCTAAAACATGAAATTGAAATATGAAAAGTTAAGATTAAACACTTTAACTAATCATGGATTATGGAATTTATTGACACTCTGCACATAATCATTATTCTTGCAGTAAAAAGTAAAAGTAGTGGCATTTGGACTTTCTCACTTTTAGGTCTTATTTCTTTTTCTTTTGGGGTATATATTTTTCTAAGTCCTTTGATCTTTCTTTTAGGACTTTTAACCCTCTTTTTGATTTTTTATTATTTTTCATTTTTTCAAAATATGGGAAAACAACTTGCAGAAAGAAAGGTATGTACATATTTACAAGACTTACCCAATTCAATTCAAAATTTTACAAACCCTATTATTATAGGACCCTAACAATGGCTCCACATGGGGATGACGTTTCCTTGTGAAATATCAAGAACTCTGAGACTAGTAGCCTTTGAAATTTGATTGTGATGATCCTGTAAATGTCTTCTGATACCTACAACTTATTCATATTTATGATATTTACTTTTCAAAGCTTAGGGCCTTCTCTTCGGGCTTCAACTTTCCTAAGGAAACATCCAATCCAATCTAAACTTTGAAATGTATATGTACAATGATCAAAGTGAATAAAAACTAACTATTGGTTAACTCAGGTGAGTAGTAGTGCTTCAACATTCTACCATTAACTGGGCCTTCTTGTAGATCTGTTCCATCCAATTTTTTCAAAAAGAAAGCATTATTACCTTTATATCCATAAATTACATAAGGTCCTTTCCATATAAAATCAAATTTTCCATGTTTTCTTTTGTCTTCTCTTCTGGAATCCCATTTTAACACTTTATCTCCTATGTAAAAATAATCCTCTTTAGTTTTTTGAGCATAGATTTTTTTGATCTTATCCTGAATGGCTTGAGATTTGATATAAACTTCTTCCATTGTTTGTTGCAAGTGAATAGTTTGATTTATCCTCCTTTGGATGTCATTTGTTTCAACCTGTAATTCTTGGATAATTTTCATCACTGGTACACTTAGGGAGGAAGGAAAAACAACATCCATTCCATAAACTAGTTGTTAAGGTGAAGTACCAATGGATTTCTTAGTAGTAAGTCTATCTGCCCATAAGGCATTGACTAACTTATTATGCCAAGTCTTTTTATTGTCTTCAAGTAATTTTTTGATGATATTTACAAGGCTTTTGTTTGAGGATTCAACTAGGCCATTACCTTGGGGGTAATATGAAGTAGAGTGGCCTAGTGTAATATGATATTTGTGGCAAAAGTCAATAATTTTCTTGGATTTGAATATCGTTGCATTGTTAGTAATTATGTTTTGAGGGCATCCAAATCTTGAAAGGATGTTGTTTTCTAGGAAAGAAATAATGACAGTATCTGTGGATTGTCTGGAGGGTATGGCTTCAATCCACTTGGTAAAATAATCAGTGGCTGTCAAAATCCACTTATGTTAGCCTGAAGAGGGAGGGTGAATTTTACCAATGAAGTCTAAACCCCATTGTTGAAATGGCATTTCAGTTGAAATAGGATTTAAAGGGAGGGGTAATAATTTCTTCTTACCCTAAAAAATTTAGCACTTATGACATGAAATAACATATTTTTTGACATCAACAAACAAGGTAGGCCAGTAAAAACCAGCTCTCAGGATCTTGTTTGCAGTAGTTTTCCAGTATAAATGTCCTCCATAGTCACCTGCATGAAATTATTCAAGTATTTTTTCAGCTTCTTCCTTTAGTAAACAATTTAGTAAAATCCCACTATGATCTCTCCAAAAAGTACATTATCTAAGATACAGAATCTTACTGCTTTAAGTTTTAAAAATCTAGCTTTGGTTCTTGAAAATCCAGGAGGAGCTTGTAATTTTTGGAGTAAAAATATGATATCTGTATACCAAGGTGAGTGTGAAAAGGCTTCACTGATTGATGGAGTCGCCATCTCTTCCTGATCATCTACTTGAGCAATGAAATTTATATCTAGGGCATTACAATTGGATTCAGCCATAAGTCTGGCCTAATCCTTGACGGTTGAAGCGAACAAAGTTCCTTCTCAGGTTAAACTACTCCAGAACACTTGGAATACAAAGATATCCATGAGGATACAAATATTATATTATAAAAGATATGAGATAGATGATTGAATGTTGCAAATGAGTCATGCTTATATACCTACGCAGGTGCCTCTTCACGAAAGGTCATGTCTTATCAGACATGACCTTTCAACCTAATTACTAATTAACTAATTTATCATTTATTTACATTATTTATTCATTACATTGCCTTCCCCTAAAAAAACTGTGTCCTCAAAGCTTGTCGATGAAAGGCCTCGATTTCTTTTCCTCCTACGAACATCTTCTCGTCTCAGGGCAGTCATCCTTGTCGATACAAGTTGATACGATCCTCTAAGCAACAAAAAAAATTGTCGCACTGAGAATGGATCGGACCATCCTAAGTCAATCTTCTGTGGAACCTTACGATGATTGGCAACTTGTGATGATTCGTTAGTATTCGTCAGAATATTAGCTTGTTTATGTTCTGAATACATAGCTTGGTTGAGTTGTCTGCTCCCATGATTTGGATGTCGATAGGGAACTTTTTTGGTTTGACTTTGATTTTCTTTTGACAAAGATGTTATTGAGTAGGTTACAAAACCTTCACTTAGAATTTTCCTTGTTCGTCTGGCATCTAAGTGTGTTTCTTCTGCAACTTGCTTATCGTCTTCTTCAGTTGAGATATTTACTGGATCAACATTCAATTTTTCTTCAACTTGAACTTCTATATTTGAAGATTTCAATGCTTCATTTTTGACAAGTTGTTGCACCTTGTTTTCCAATGACTTCTTATCCTTCTTTAGTTTCTTAATTTGCATTAGCAATTTTTCGTTTTGGTCCTTAAGGCGAGCAACTTCTTCATTCTTGTTAGCTGTGATTTTGTCAATTTCCTTTTGCATATTTTGAATCGCCTTTTTACTTTCTTGAGAAATTACTTTTGAAATTTCTTGAATGTCTTCAGGTGTCACTGAATTTGGCTTTAATTTGACGTCCTATAGCATTATTTTCTTCTTTTTGTAGGAGAATGTTAAAAATTTATTTTTTGTATTAAGGACGAATGACCCTAGTGATTCCATCCAAAGCGAACCCAGAATTATATCACTATTGTTACAAAATAAGGTTTTAACAGTAAATTGGGAGACAAGGGAATAGTCCCCAATACTTAGGTGTAAATTCCCTATGTCGTATTGTTTTTCATTTTCGCGAAATGAATTTTTTTCAGTTATATTTGATTTGGGGATCACTAATTGGTTAGCACATTCAGTACTAACATAATTATTCTCTTGATTAAGATCAATAGATATGAGAACTTCCTTTCCCGCAAGTGACCCTTTGATTCTAATTAGCGCACGGACAAACATACTATAATTTTTAGGAAATCTTCCTTCTTTCCTCTCTGAATTAGATCAATTTCCTTTTCATCAATGATTGATTCCATTTTGTCTGTTGAATTGGGTTTTTAGGGTTTTTAAGGTAACCCTTCCTAACTTTCTCTTCTTCTTTTTAATGAAGTTATTATTCCTTCAATTTTATTTATTTTTTTAAAAATTTAATTAATTAAATAATTTTAATTAATTAAATTTATATATATATATATTTATATATACACATATTCTTTTAATAATTGATTTTTTTAAACTCTTTTTTTTGTTGAAAGGTTACAACCCTAGTGAAACGTGGCTATTCTCATAAATTCAACTATAAAATATATGTCCACTTATGTGTATTTGACTCGGTTAATGTTCTCCACGTAAAAGTAAACTCACCATGAGCAATTACCATGGGCTTCCAAAACCACGAGCTTGTAAACCACTGAAAGAATAATCAAAATAACCTTACCTACTCTTCCTTATTTCTTTTTCCTTTTTAATTTTAATTTGTCTTGGTATGTACGTATATGTACTTCTTTATATATCTCTCTTTTTTTTTCTTTTCTTTTTCTTTTGGAACTATTTTCTTTTAAATTTTTTTTTTATAACTTGGCATTTCCCGCTTTATATTAACAAACCTTCCCTCTTTTATTATATATATATATTTCTCCATTTTCGCCAATATGCCTTTGGCCATAATAAAAAATTGAGAAGAAAAAAAGGAAGAAATATATATATATATATATATATATATATTTCTTCCTTTTTCTCTCAATTTTTTACTATGGCCAAAGGCATATTGAAAATGGAGAAATTCCAGATTTATAGTGAAACACTTGATCACGATGGCAACAAGGTTGACAATTTTTATGATCAAAGACCTGGATGCAAAAGAGCGCAACTCTGATTCATGGTATGCGGCTGAAGATCGACTTCTACGATGCAAATGAAGTGAACAAAGTTCCTTCTCAAGTTAAATATTCCTGAAGACTTGAAATATCAAGATATCCATTGAGGATACAAATATTATTATATAAACTGTGTGAAGAATGAGTTGAGATAGATGATTGAATGTTACGAGTGAGGCCTGCTTATATACCTACGCAGGTGCCTCTTCACGAAAGGTCATGTCTTATTAGACATGACCTTTCAGCCTAATTACTAATTAACTAATTTATCATTTATTTAAATAATTTATTCATTACGGACCTTTAATGAGCTTGGTGGGTTTTATCTCTATGTAATATTCCAAGATAGTGGCAATCCACTTACCTCTTCTTCCATCAGGACCATCCTGAGTAAGAATGTCTTTAACTACAGAATTTGGGACATAGGTAATAATGTGTGAGTAGAGAATATAAACTCTGAAGTCTTTAATGGCCTTAACCAAGGCTAGGGCTTGTTTTTCCATAATGTTATACTTCAAAGGAGCATCTCTAAGGGCCTTACTAAAAAAAGCTATAGGTTGTTCAAATCCTTGGTCATTTTCTGCAGTAAAACTACAGCAATGGTGTGTTCTGAAGCAAATGAAAAGATCATGAAATCTTTCTTAAAATCAGGACTTATTAGGACTGGAGTTTTGGTTAAGGCTTGTTTGATAGAGTCAAATGATTGTTTAGCCTCAATAGTCCATCTAAGAACTAAATCATTTTTTAGCATGTTATTCAATTCTCTAATTATCTCAGTTAAATTAGATATGAATCTTCTTAAAAATTTTATCTTACCTAAAGAGGCTTGTAATTCTTTGATGTTTCTTGGTGGGTTGATGTTTAGAATTGCTTCTATCCTAGCAGGATCTATTCTGATTCCTTCTTTTGAGATTATATGTCCAAGTAACTTACCTTCTTCTAATTCAAATAGAATTTTCTTAGGATTTAAAGAGATGCCATATTTCCTACACTTAATAAAAACTTGTCTCAAATGATCCAAGTGTTCATTATCTGTTTTGGAAAACATAGTAATGTCATCTAAGTAAATTACTAAGAACTCATGTATTTCCTTTGAAAAATCTATCTCCATAGCCCTTTGAAAGGTTGCTTCTACATTCATTAGACCAAAAGGCATTTTTACATACATAAAAGTGCCCCAAGGAGTAGTAAATGTTGTTTTAGCTTGGTCTTCTTCTTGGACTAGGATCTGGTTGTATCCTGAAAAACCATCTAACAATGAAATCCTTGAAGAACCTACTACCCTTTATAATATGTGGTCCATTTTAGATAAAGGGTAATTATCCTTTAAATATACTTTTTTAAGATTTCTAAAGTCAACACACAATCTAATTTCTCCTATTTTCTTTCTTGTAGGAACTAGGTTTGAAACCCAATTAGAATATCTGATTTGTGCAAATATCTAGGCATCATACATCCTTTTAACTTCTTTTTCAATCAAAGGTGATAGGACAGGGTTAATCCTTCTCAACTTTTGTTTGAATGGCTTTTGATCTTCTTTTATTGGAATTTTATGTTGGATTATGTTTGTATCATAAGATTTTAAATCTTCATAACTCCAAGCAAACACATCTTGATATTCCTTTAAAAGCTCAATATATTTATCCTTTTCTTGTTGAGGTAAAATTTTGGACAGTTTGATTATCTTTGGTTTTGACTCTGTACCAATGTTACATTCTTCTATGTCAGATCTCATTGGCTCCATTTTTTGTTTTTTAGCTACATCATTAGAGTCAAAAAGATCTTCTAAGGGGGTTAAACCTTTAGGTAAAAAATTATCCTTAAGATTCAATATATCTGATTCATCTTCAATAATTTCTTCAATCTCTACTTTCTCTAAGATATCTATATCAGCTTGACTAAATCTAGTAGGTTTATCAAACTTTATTTTATTTACATCTAACTCATTTAAATCTATTTCACAATCCAAATCATGATTTATTGTACAATCTGTATCTATAATACAATTCTGAAATTCTCCTTCATTGTTCATAAACTTGTAAATATGTTCATCCTAAGAAAAAACCTACCAATACTTAATATTATCTGGAATTATTGGCCTATGTTTGACTTCAGCAGTATATCTGTGATTAGGTTGAAATTGTAAATTGCATGTACTAGTAAAATTTGCAAGACAATGAGCTTATATATTTTGTTTTCTAGGTATGACAACAAACTTACATTTCAATAAATCATCAGTTAAATCTATGACAGTGTATCTATATCTGCTTAGTCTAGGATTGTAAATAGAATAAACTCCATTTACTTGTTTTATGATCAAATCTAAATCTCCCATGATTAAAATTCTTTTTCCTCCTAAGTTTCTAATGATTTGGAGTCCTAGGATAAGGGCTTCATACTCAGCCATATTTTTTGTACATTTGAAATTTAGCCTGAAAGCATGACCTTCAGAATGATTGGTCTCCATATTTTTTATCCAAACTCCTGCTCCTGCACCTAACTTATTCACTGAACCATCAAAGTCTAAGTGCCATTGAGATTCATGAAAAATTTTATCATTGTTTGGTACTCACTTTTTATCTACTAGTTCAGTTTGGATTTCATTTGTTACAGAGTTACATAGGATGAAAGAATCAAGGTCAATTGGTGTAGATTAAATTGGGTAGTTTATAGATCTTTCAACACTACTGACCATGTACTTCATTAATGTTTCCCTATATAACTTTTTAGGTTGGCCAAACACCGAGATAGTAGCATAAGACATGTCCAATTGTAGAGATCCCTGCAACTTTGCTCCCCATGAGCGAGAAAGTAGCATACCATATTTTGGTGGGATATCAGCTACTACAATGTCCATTAATATACTCTTATCAGGGTATTGAACTAGTGTTACACACAAATCCTTAATTAAACCTAAGCATTTAACTTTACTGGAATCAAAAGAAAACAAATCTTTGTATGACCTTGTAATTTCTAGATTCAGAGTTTCCAAGATGGCTTTTGGAATTAAGTTATGGGAAGCTCCTGAATCTAGCATTGTGTTATGTAGAATTTGATCATGAATAGTGAGACTGATATAAAATGGAGGAACTGCACCATCTACATGTTTTCCATTTACATCTGGGCCAAAAATCAACTCTGGATGATCAACATTTAGATTTATGCAGTCTTCTCCATCATTCATATTTAATGTTTTAGTTATGGTTGATTTATATAAGTCATTTTTTACCAATTCAGTTAAGGGAATTGGTATTTTAAGTTTTGTAATTTTTGATTGTATGTAGAATGCAGGTTAAGCTTTACTGATTTGAATCAGTGTTTCTTTGGTAACTGTAGTTTGTGTTGGTTTGTCTTGCTTTTCTACAGTTGTTTTTTCATTTTCAATTGTTTTAGGATTCTCTGTTTGTGTTTCTTGTGTTTTACTACTTCTAACTTTCTTTTCAGGGATTTTTTGTGAAGCAGTAGATGTTCTTTCTGATTTAGAATTTTCAGTAGATGTCTTTGAAGTAACAATCTTTGGGTCTACAGTTTTAGGATCAGCAAAAGGTTTTTTGGCATCTAAATTTGTTGTTTTTACAGAATTATAAGCTTTAGTAGCAGTAGTTTTTTTAGAATCTTTTGGAGCTTGAGCAACTTCATCAGTAATATAAACAATTTTAGGGCCTGATGCTTTCTTAGGACTAGAAATGTTTTGGGAGGAATTTGAGTTTTGTTTATTTTCCCTAGGGAGAATTTGTAGAACTTTTGTTTTAGGGGCTTCTACTGTTTTCTAATTTTGAGTTTGGGAAGTTTTCTTAGTAGAAGAT